>VXAB01000697.1:444540-495907 GCA_013399175.1 Odontophorus gujanensis
TCTTAAAAAAAACAAAAAAAAAAAATTTTCCTAAAAAATTTAAAATCTTTTTCATTTAAAAAAAAAAAAAAAAAAAAAAAAAAAAACAACAACAAAAAACAACCTTCCTAGCTAGCTTTGAATCCCAAATACTATTTTGAAGGTTTTATGAACATTTTAGAAGAGATCTGGTTGTGATCACTTCTTAATAATTCTTGCTATCATTTTATAACTCACATATTAATGTAGAAAATAATTCAGAATTAGGAATGGGCATGCAGTTGCTGGGAACATCACTGTCATTTATTCACCGTGCAGTGTGCAGCAGTAGTATATTCACAAAAAATGTTGCAAATTCAATCCTGCCTAAGATTTAGAAACTATACCAGTAATTGAAACAGCTAAGAATCAGAGAAGTGCTACATTACAGTAAAGCTCTGTAATGTCCATCTCTGAGGCTGCAAATGTTGTTCTGATGCCCTATTAAACTTTTGAAATCTTTAAAATTAGAAATGTTTTTTCCTGTAATCTGTGCTTTTTCTCTATAGTCCAAGGTTCGAGCTCTCTCCTCTTCCATGTGATGTTAGAAGCATTCCTGGCAGAATCTTCTGAAAGAGAAAAATTGTTTTGTCTTTATTTTGATTCACAGAAAAAGCAGAGCAGAAAGAAATAGGGAAGAAGAAAAATAGAGATGGAGAAAAAGAAAAAAATAAGTCAGCACTTCATCCTTCAGAAGCATCAACAGAAGTGCAGCTCACTCCTCAATCTTTAGCTGAGAGTAAGTGCTATCAAAGCTAAAAATACAAATGCAAAGAAAGGCACTTTGTTTTTTCTCTGTTTTCTAACCTAATTGGGGAAGATAAAACATAATTTTTTCTAAATGTTGATGCAGCCTTTGCAGAGTGTATTTAAGTCTGAAGCCTTTCTAACGTATTAAAGTACTATAACTTATGACATGCAAGTAGTATTGCAGAATCTTGCATTTGATACTTAAAGCTAAAGTAAATCTAAACAATACAGTTGGAAGTTCCAGGAAAGTCTTGTAAGACCAAGATTTTTTTCTAGTGGAAAACTGTTTTTATTATTAAAAACAAAAAAGCTTCCTCTGTAGTAGCTTATTTTCTGTCTCTGGAAAATGTTCCTTTTGTTGGCAAATTCAGATATTTTCTGTCACATTTCAGAGGCCTTCAGCCAGTACTTGCCAATCAGTATACTTCCACTTAATCTATCTGGATGATGTGTCCTTCATGCTAGTGTCTAGTATTTTTAAAATTTGAAGAGAAATAAAACAATACGGACAAGAGCAAATTCTGACCTGCTGTATTTATAAGTTGAAGTTTTTACAAAAGTAAATAACAAAAACAGTTAAATACATAAAAGTTGTTTGATTAAAATACTGTTGTTTTTTTATTTTTTCAACCGTTCTTCTCTTCTGAGATTTTTATAATAAGCTCTTGTTTTGAATGAAAAAACAGTCAAAAAGAAGAAGAATAAAAACAAGGCAGAGAAGACTGAATAATTGATAGACCACAACGTTTATTTATGACTTAACTTGTTCTAAAACATTTTGTGTTTTCTCTGTAGGTTCTTCCATGCTAACCCAGCCTGAAATGGCAGTCTGTGCTGGCTACATACCATTACATCCATCTGAAGAGAAGATTTTTTCCTTATCTCAGATGGTAATCCTGTACCCTTTGGAAAATAGAGCATTATACATTTTATTATCAGAATGTTTAATTTTCTGATAAACAAATTGTTAATAATAGTTAGTGTAGTAAAACAGACACCAGGTAGTGACTATCAGTTTGAATTTTTATTTTTGTCCTTTTAGATTCTGGTCATGTATTTTCCTGCCATGACCATGCTTATTTTTCACTTTTACTCCACTTAGATCCCAAGGGCTGAAGTCTCTGAACTTGCATGGAAATGCATGGAACAAGAAAACCCATCATGATGACAGGCCTCTCAATGGAAAGGCTAACTATTTTAAGGGTTACCTGAAAAAATATAAATTTCAGTTTATTTTCAGATTTGTTTGATACATATTTTCTGGTGCATCGTACCATGTGAAATGGCATGTTTGTTTTTATTCGTTTCTATCATTACTGTTGTAATTGAAGAAAGCAGATGGAATAAGTTTAACACATCATACGCTAGGTGGGAAACAGAGCTTAAATTTCCACTTAGGTTTCTGTGGATTGTAGGTAGCTATTTATACCAAGGCAGACTTTCCTGAAATAATTAGTAATTAGATTTATTTTATTATTCTCTACATATTAATCATATTTTGCATAATTAGAACATTAAAATGTAATCTTCCTTATCAAAAACTACTGGTCAGAAAACCACAGGCTTCACAGAATAAAGACAAGAACTTCCAAATATAGTTCACAGGTCTCATACTATAATACTATTAATTTTTGCGCTTTCTTATTTTTTTCCTCTATTAAAAAAAGTTTACAAGGCACTTCATGTTACTTTAAGACTTTCTTGGTCCTTGTGATTTTATTTAGATTTATTTTAGTGTCTCAGACAATACTGTCTCTTTGTTAATAGTCGATAATATTAATCATCAAAAAAGCAAATTAAATGGTGGCATAGGGATTATGTATTTCCTTCCACCTGAGACCCTTAGCCTTAGACTTGGCCACAGTTTTTTAGGGTGCAGAGATTACTGAAAAAGAGTCATGGTAGACAAAATAGGATGAGATGGATAAACCTGTACGTCTAAAACAGCATTTCAGTAAAAACTTACTGGAAAATAAAAGGTAACAGTAGATACAGAAATGGATTTATTGTGGACCTCCATTAAAAAAGCCCATTTTCAGGCTTTCTTTGAGGGGCTGAGAGGTGCTACATCAATGGAAATTACAGTTTAGAAGAGGGGAATAATTGTTGCTCCCCAAAGTCAGTGTCATTGTCTGTAGTTGTTCCAGAATTTCACTCAGAAGTTTTTCCATTCTGTCCGAGTTTTCTAGATTGTATGTCATTTCCTTCAACTGTGTCTTCAGCAGCTGACAAGTTTCCTTTACAGCATCAAACCAGTCCTTGTTCAAATCTTTCCTAATTTCAGATGTTTTTCCTTTCATTTTTTTGTTGTTTGGATATGTGTGTACCCAGTCTCCGCTCCCATGACATACCTATATAAACTCAGAAATATGTTGCCTGAGTCCCTTACAGCGTTTAATTCAATTTAATCCTCTCCCTTTAAAGATTTCTGACAATCACAGTCACAGTCTGCTGTGCATTGCTTGCAATTATGCCACCTCAAGAACACATGGCAATGAGGAGGATCGATCAGAAAAACACTGATTTATTCAACAATTAAAATAAGTTGTATTTTTTAAAACAAAGTAAAGATGTACAAAACTTGAAACAGAACTTTCAGCTGAGAAAAAAAATAGCAGACTTTCATACTGAAGCGTTGTTATTTTAATGGGAAGAGCACCACTCAATGTCCACATCTAAAACTGCTCTTAAGTCCTTTGCTTAGCGACTTCAGTATAAAGGACAGCTGTAGTGTTTTCAATGCATTTTGTGAGATAAAACACTTAACTTTAATGGCATATTTTTCAAAGTGATATTATGTTATGAGGATATCAGAGGTTACCTAAAAGGCCTGTTGCTTTTACAATTCTACTACTTTATAAATTCAGTATGGAGTAAGGACGTTTCAGAAACGAAAAACTACTTGTGATAAATTTATTTAAAGCACAGTGTTGTCAGTGTTCTTTTTTTACTCGTACGTTTCTCCATCTGTGTTTTCTGTAGCAACTAAAGGAATATGATTGTATAAATAAGTTGAAAGAAAAGATTAATCTTTTGTGAAAATAAATTATATGTAAATAATTTTAAGTATTCATTTATGTCTTGTATGTTGAATATCAATCCTAATTGGAATGCTCTTGGATAATTTTGTCAAGCGAGCCGTTTTCATTTCATTTGTTACCCAAAACACTGGATGCTTCTCTATGCATACTGTTTGTTCATGGGAGGTGAAGAGAAAGGAGATCTATCCCCAGTCATGTTTTCTTTCTGTGTTTCATAGACTGATTCTTCAGAAAAGCTGAGACAGTATGGGCTTTCCCATGTATACAGCCATCCTGTCCTGGTGACTAGAGTTAGGTCCTGTGCCCTGGAAGCCCCAAAGCAACCAGTTGCTCCCTGGAAGCTTTTCCGTCTGAAAAAAACAACTGTTGCAAAATCTGAACCTCAAGGTTTGTCTATTCAATAAATTTTAAAATACATGTTAATCATTCTAAACATTCTCAAGGATGTAGTTATGTTAGCATAACTTCTATAGAAGTACAATGGGGATTACTTTTTCTCTTTGTTTTTAATTTTTTACTATTTTTGTAATACTTCAACTTAGCTCTATTATTTCTTAAATGCTTTGAGAAGTGTCTTAATCTGTCTCTAAAAAACTAATCTTTGGTACTGGAGAAAATGAAGAGGGAGTGTTATCAGAGCAGCCCAGAAACTTCAATTCAGAACCATGAAAGCTTCTGAACACATTTTGAACATTTGAAATAGAAAGTAGTCCTGCGACTGTTAATAGTTTTAAAGATAAATCTATTTTGGTGCTTATCTGTATGGCACAACGGGATTAAGTACATAGCATGAGCTAGCATGACTATGAAGGCTTTACAGGCATGCTAGCAAAAAAAGACTGGCAAAAGAAGCAGGAAATCAACAAAGGCAGAATGTCCTGCTTTAGTTCTGAGCTACTCTGTGTGCGTTTAGAAGTGTGGCTAGCCTACATGTAATACTTTGCAAGCTGTGGCTCAGAGTGTCGAGCACTTTGTTTTCTTATTATACATCAGCTAAAACCACGTTGGTCATTCTTTTCTATTTTATATACTCTTCTATATAGTGAAAAGCTGGAACAGGCTGCCCAGAAATGTTGTGGATGCTTCATTCCTGGAGGTGTTCAAAACCAGGTTGGATGGGGCTCTGAGCAACCTGGTCCAGTACCAGATCTAGAGGCTGGTGGCCCTACCTGTGGCAGGGGGGTTGGAACTTGGTGATCTTTGGGGTCCCTTCCAACCCAGCCCATTCTATTATTCTATCCAAGTGCATGCCATATTGCTTGGAGATTGTTTCCTGAAGTCTTTATAAAATTATTTGGAGGTGAGGAAGCCCCTATGGGAATCATTTGTCAATTAGTTATTAAATATTTCTTGTGAACATGTATTTAACAAGTTGCTTTTTCTTCCCCCAGAACCTGTGTTAGAGAAACCTGAACAGTATATTGAGATTGCCAGTCTATTTTTAAATTACAAATTCAATCCTATCAAAATACCCAAGAATATGTAAGTATTCAGTATTTTTTTTAAGCAACATCACATTATATGCAAGTTTTGCTGTGAAAATACATATGTAACTTTCATTAAATACAGCTGTAGGTAATCTGAATAAACCACATATTTGACAGATTCTACATTTCAGTCATAATGATTGGTTGGGTTGATACTACATCAGATAAATTATTTTTGAAGGGCAGTGCATGACCACTGCAGAAATGACTTCGGATAATTACGAAATACTGTTTTTCTGATTCAGATGCTTTTTGCTGGTTAAAATACAGTAAATCATTTGTTTGTAGGAGTGAATGCATATATAAATATTCTAAGCAATATCCGTAAATGCCTTATTGAATGAATCACAGAATTACAGGGGATGAAAGGGACCTCTAGAGATCACGGAGTCCAACCCCCTGCCAAAGCAACTCCCTAGCCCAGGTTGCACAGGTAGGCATCCAGGTGGGTCTGGAATGTCTCCAGAGAAGGAGACTCCACCACCTCTCTGTGCAGCCTGTGCCAGTGCTCCATCACTGCACTGTGAAGAAGTTCCCACACACATTTGTGCAGAACTTCCTCTGCTTCAGTTTGCAACCATTACCCCTTGTCCTATCGCCACACACTGCTAAGGATGGGAGAGTAATAATTAAGATGATGTAGTATTTGCATGCTATTTGCATTTGTTTTTCATATGTAATGAATTCCTTTATGATAGTCTATCTACACCATTTTGTCAAGGATGGTTTATTAAGTTTCCTTTATCTAAGTTTCCATGACAATTAACTAGATTAGTCTCCTGTGATATAATTAAGGTTAGTAACAAAAAAATGTGTAGCAGGAATTAGCATTTTGTTCAAGTAATATAGCTACCTAAATGTGATAAGGGACTTTTATACATAGCTGAGACTGAACTTGTTTCTAATCTCTTGCTTTTATTCTGATAATGTTTTCTGAAGCACTGAAAGGGGGGATGATTGTGACAATGTTACTGTTACGGATCCCCATCTTTAATTGTATCAATCCTTAAGAAAGGAGTTAGTTAACGCAAACATTTGTCTCTGCTCTTCATTGCTGACACACTGCAATTACACCTAGTTGTCATGTTTGCATTGTTGTTTTGATCTCACTTTGCAAGTTTGCTTAACAAGGAAAGATTTATGTGTTCTTCTATGTTTCTGTATTTTAATTTTTGTTTCTGCCTCTACTGAACTCAGAGGCAGAATTTCTTTTTACTATAGCCAGAGTTGGCTTTACATGCGTTTCAAACTTTTTTTTGCCCTATCTCTATAATTGTTTTACTTTCTACGAACCATAGAAATTCATTCATTTCTGGTATTATCATCTGTTTTTCATCAACTGGCATAGGTTTTGTTTTGGTGAAGATTAGTTCAGAGGGCAACAGTTCAGGTCTTACAAACACGTACCTGTGTGTGGTACCAAGCCAGTAACTATAAGGAATGTATCCATATGTACATTTTGTGCTGTCCTACTAGTTATGAGTTCTGAAATTTTGAAGTAAATATATGGATTAAAGTGTTTGAACTTTCTTTTATTATTTAGCTCCTTCACACAGTCTATCATCCAAAAAGGATTTCATTCGATGACCCATCTCCCTTCTGTCACAGAAAGCGATGAAAATATAGATGACGGTTACGTGGAAATGAATCAGAGTGGGAGATGCTCAAGTGCAGAAGATTATTCTCAGGTAATAATATAATTTCCCTTTTTTTCCCCCTTTTTCCCTTTTTTCCCCCCCTTTTCCCTTTTTGACCTTGTTTTATATTCCAAAAGATATTGAAAGAAGGAACAGATGATACTTGATTCTTAAATATAGGTTTAAAAAGATGTCTTTATAAGCTTCCCCACCCCACCCTGACATTTTTCAGTAAGTTTTCTCTTTGTTCAAGTTTCTAGTTTTATTGATGCATGAGAAATCATTTGCTAATACTTTTCATTTAAAAGTCTCTTTTTTTATGATTTATTATTTACATTCTAAATGTAATATTGCTAATAGAATATTTTGATTTTGCTCTTTGAAACAAATTTGATGGAAAAGTCTTAATGAGAGTCATATGTTCATAAAGAAATATTTGATTCATGGATTAATATTAGGATGATACTATTTCTGCTAGGTGAAGGATTGCATGTGGCTACTTGAAAAACATAGTTTGTAAATAGTTTGTAGTGTGGTGAACAGTGCTCATAAGAGCATCTGATAGCATTTCTTTCTTTGACTTTCAGAAAATTGAGAGGGAAAAGCAGCATAGTATGTATGAAAATGCTTTTCAATACAATTCAAAATCTGCAAATAACCAAAAAACCATTACATTTTGGAAACAGTGTGCTCCCTACCTGTGTTTACCACTGTTATTCCTGTCTGCATTTATTTTCTTTCCCAAGTATTGCTTTTACATTTAAAATGATTACAGTATAGAAAATTGTTTAAAGACTCTATTAAAAATGCCCATCCAAAGTTCTATATAAGGAAAAACAACATCAAAATGCTGATCTTTACAATCTTGTAGAAAAGATGACTGAATTATTTTAATGTCTGCCATCCTTTTCTATAAACAAATTGGTTAAAAGTAAATGGGGATAATACTTCTGAAATTTATTTAATGTACAGTGACTTGGTGTATAGGCTACATAATGTGTTTGAAGACCCTAGACACACTATTGAAAATAGTGTTAAGTATCTTGAAAGACAAAGAAAACTTAATTATTAATTTTGATAAAATCTGAAGTAAAAGGAATATCTTTTGCTATATAGTTTGGAAGTACCCATTTACATGTTTCCTCTTCAGAGTATATTATAATGTAATTTTTCTATTTCAGATCTGAAACTCATTTCTTTTTACGTTGTTCTGTATCCATTGTCTGTGTAAAATTTACAAGTAGGTGGATATATTTTTTAGGTATTTATTAGTTAAAAATAAGACAGTGCTGTAGTGAAGGAGAACTCTTCGCAGTAGAATGTTTTTGACTACTCTGCATTTTGTGCACATTTTAGAAACAATATATTTAATCATACTTCATGTCCTTTTTAAAGTGTTTTTAATAATTGCAACTTACAAAAACCATTACAAAAGCAGCAGGATAAAAAGATTCTGTAAGTAGTATTATAATTACTGGTTGGGTTACTTCTGTCTTTATAGCTGAACACATACAGATTTAGTTAATTGTAGAGTAATAGACATCGATGTGCTAGAGGCATAGAAATAATTTAGAATGTCACTTAGATTTTCTCCTCTAGTCCTGGAGTTAAGAGCCATTCTGATTGTAGAAAGCTGGTCTGTCATAGTAGGATGTGCAAACACTGAAACTCAAGGGCAAGTGAAAGAATACACGAAAGATACTGTTAAAAAAAGAATGGTAAAAAGACATGAACATGATTTAGTCTGAGGGCAATCTGATTCAGAGATGAAATGTAAGAAGTTATGAGCAGCTAATTAACTTGTTCTTGAACCTTACCTTTGCCTTGACTTAAATCGCATCTGAAAAATGTTGAGCCTATTAATAGCTGTGGTATGTAGGTAGGACTGTATTTGAACTGATGAAAAAAGAGAACAAAGTTTTTAACTTGCAGAATAATCTTTTTGTTACCCATCTTGAATAGTTTAATTAAAAAAACTTTATGCATATCCCTAAGAGATTCATTATTGAGGTCTTCTTTCTCTAGTTTTGAAACTCAAAATGACAATATACATATAAATATGTATATAAATACGTATATGTATATAAATAAATATGTGTATATGGCTAGAAAAAGCAAATCCTGAAAGAGCAACTTAGATATCCTCAAATCATTAGGTTATTGCCACTTTGTAGAATTTCATATTGTTTTACACTGAGCATTAATAACTTTGTTTTCAGATTTAAGCAGGAAAACACCATGTTTATCTAGATGCTTAGTGCTACCAAATTCAACATTAGCACCTCTGCCACAGATAAAAACGAGTGTAGATGAGGATTTTGGGTGGGGGGAAGATGACAATGCTTGTTAAGTGGAGAACTAGAATAAAAAGATGCTTGCAAATTTTGTAACAGAACTTCTAGGCTTCAGTATTTTTCTTTGCAATGGTAAAGTTAGTCCAGTTAACTCACTGATAGCTTAGTACAAAGTAGACTTTCCAAAGGCAAGCTAACTGGATTTCAACTTCAGTCATGTTAATTCAGGTCCTCTGGCTGGCAGTGGCCAGAGTAAAGTGGTTTGCAAACAAACGAATAATCAAAAAATTGTGGATATATATATTTTTTAATTTATGCTACTGGTACAAAAGCAAAAATGCTGTAACAATCAAACATGGTGTTACAATTGACAGTTGGATATGCTTGCACAACAAGAAATTCTTGTTGGAAGAGACCTTTATATACTCTCCAAGAATGAAAACAAAATAGAATAGAATCTTATCTAGAATAGATATTATTATTTCTTGGAACAAAACTTATTGTCTAAGAATAGTAATGTCTGATAATAGTAGTATAATAATAATAATAGTATAGGAGTAGGAATGTGGAACATCTTTTACCCAGAATGCAGATCACATGCATGTCTCTAGAAAAACATACCTTTTGCCTTTCATTTTCCTTTTTCTGTAGAGATAATATGCTAGCTCATTTATTACAGCTCAGGATGGACTGTTGCAAAAAGGAAATATTTTCTTTAGAAATATAATGTAAAATTATAATCTGTTTTTCTTCTCCTAATATAGGAGCAGCACAAAACGGAGAGACCCACTGGAGGTAAATATTTCTGAAATTTATATTCATATTTTTGCCATTTCCATATTGTTGATTTAAATGTTAAACTTCACGTTAAGGATATGATCAGTTTTAAGTATTTATGGGTTTGGGTCTTAAAGATGTCAGAGAATGGGTGTAACTGCAGAGTGGAGTCTTCATATTGGTATTTAAAAAATCCCTAACTTCCTGAAATATTTTGAAAAAGTCACAGTTTTCACATTAAAGTGTTATTCTCAAGTAAAATATATTGGGTTTTGTACACAGAGTTCTGATTCTGAACAGTGGGAACTATTTTTGTCTTGCTTTGTTTTTCTCTGAAGCAAAATACAAGAAAAATGGACAACTGCAATTTTAATAAAAGTTACATTTTTATGTTTTAAGCTGTTAGGGTTTGAAGTGTGTGCAGATGGAAAATGATAAGAAACATATGTTCAGTACATGCAAAGATTATTTTAACATCATACGTTTAAGTCTTTTCTTTTGACTTCTTTATAAGATTTTTATATTTCAAGTAAAAAGAAACAAGACAGGATAATCTCACTGTATCTAAATTTTATAAATTAATGAGATGGAAATATAATCCTTCAGTTATTGACTCATGGCTTGGTACCTGTTCTAGTCCAGCCCAAAACCCAATAGGAATATAGTAGTTGACAATGGATGGCTTCTTGAAGCCTGTCATGTATATGCTGGCATGTTGAACTATTTCTCTAGCTGTCATTGTTTATTGATTCTAAAATTGGTGCATCTTGGTATCCAGACAGCTGCATTTTCTGTTTACTTGAAAGTGTATTCAGGAAATGCCCCTTGAAGAAGTTACTAATTAGTGTACAGATTGGTTCTAGAATAATAGTATGATGCACTTCTATAATGTCATCTATAGTATCATTCAAAATGTCTCTATATTCTTTTGTTGCATCAGAATCAGTGAACACGTGGATCACTGAGGATTTTTATCATCTTACTGATCCAACATAAAGTTAATTTGGGCAGACTTCCCTTTCTCTCCAAAGGTCATCCAAATCACTGAGACATTGCCCAGTCACTAGATACATTGCTGGAAATGTAGTAAGAATGTGCATGTGAGAGATGTTAAGTGCATATTTACATGATGCTCTTTTTTGACCATTTGCTAGTCTTTGATGTTGCATTTCATATCCCTTTTTCACACTCTTGGTTAAACGCAATTAGTATAGGAAGCTCATTGAGATGCTACTAATGCTATGGCACTTCTTTGTATATGCTGATCTTTTTTTCAGAATCAATGTGCTTTTTCGAGGTCATGTGATAAGGATAACTTAGTGTCAGTTTGCAATTTATCAGTGAATGAAGAACTTGAGTTTACTCATCAATTCCGATGTATATGCCTCTAGTTCCCGATAAAATTGTTCTAATTGTGTCCTAATGCAAGCATTTACATTTGCATAAATATCACTGCTCTCTGTTTATACAGTTTACATTTCTTATACCAAATTTCATCATATTCAGTTTTGCTAATTAATATCAGCATGATGTCAAATCAGCTACTTCCCTGAAATCTGACTACTATAACTATCGCATTTCATTATCTACAAGTTAGTCTTCAAAAAATCATCAAAAAAATCATACCCTCTCAAAAATCCCTAACTTAGTCTGACATATTCTACCTGGAACAAGTTATTTTGCCTTCCAGTTAATCATCTGTTTACTCCCTTTGCCTATGTTTGGCATTTGTTTTGTTGAACTAGATAATCTGTAGCTGGTTATTTCACTTTTCACATTCTCTTTGAAATAAAAGCTAATCTTCAAAGTCATGCTAGAAAATCTAATGATATCTTAAATACTGTTGTGATGGATTTGAAATTTCTTGTGCTATTTTTTTATCTCTGTTATAGAAATTAGCTACCATCTTAATATTCAATGTTTCCTGTAGTTTCTTTGTAACTGGGAAAATTCTATTTTTGTGCATGTATTCCAGTAATCCAGCTTGTCTATCCATTTTTGATGAAAACTGTTTCCAGGAAAACTGGTGCTGAGGAATTGTTTTCAAATTAGAAGCATTTTGAACATTTTCATTACAATGTAGGATTTTCCTGTGCTTTTTCTTTTGTTTGGCTAGCAGTCCTTTTAATTCATTGTTTGTGTGTTCTCTTGAACTAGCCCATGACCATAAAGATCCACATTCAAATTGTAGAATAATTAAGGCTGGAAAAGGCCTCTGTGGTCATCTAATCCAACTGTCCACCTGCCTCCAAGATTACCAAAAATTCATGTCCCTTAGTACCACATCTACACTTTTCTCGAACACCTCCAGGGACTGTGACTCGACCACCTCCCTGGTCAGCCTATTCCAGTTCCTGGCAATTCTTTTGGAGAAGAATTTTTTTTCCAAATATCCAACCCGAACCTCCCCTGGAGCAACTTGAGATCATTCCCTCTCAACCTATCAAAGCAAAAAAAAATATATATATGTAAAGCACAGATACAGATACTGAATAATTGTTAGCATTCAAAACTGTAGTCAATTTGAGGGATATTGCTTTCCATTTAAGCACCTCAGTAAAAATTCAGGGCTTGGAAAATAATGGGCATTTATTGAAAGCCGTGACAATTAACTGCCTTAAATACATGTCTTTATGATTTCTTAAGAACTTTCTCTAATAATTTTTCATGAAGTACAGCTTTTTTCTTGAAATAAAATTAAGGATTTATGTGATAAACTTTGCTCATCTGAGTTTGCTTGCTACTCTTTTCTCTTTTAGGATTAATTATTTGAGCTTTTATGGTGCTTTGCTCTTAGTTGTTCACCTGTTTTGGTTTGTTTCTTTTTGTTTGTTTGTTTCAATTTATGTTTTATTATTACTTCTGTATCTGAATGTTTTACCTTACTCAAGTTACTTTTTTTTTTTCCACTTGGTCCTGATTGTTACATTAATTTTTGTTGTTTGAGTCCTAAGAAGTAAAAAGTTATTGAATTTGAATGTGCTCTGCCCTTTTCTAAGGCCTCCTGCCATGTTTAGCTTTATAATATGCTTATTTTATATCCCTCTGTATTTGATTAGTATTTACATTTGTTCAAGGAATAAATTATATTATAATTACAGGCAATTAGTTGCTGAAATTATCTTCCATATGTCAGTCTTAAAATACTAATTTGTACAGAGCAGCTCTTCAGATTTGCCTCAAATGTACTTACAGCTTTATTCCAGAAATCACATCTTCAATATATCACCTCATGTTTGCTTTTTCTTATATTTGGAAGTACCCCTTCTTGCACACAAGTCTTCTGAATAGTTTTTGTAATTGTGTTTCTGTATGATTCCAGGAAACTCTAAACGGCCTTATCTTTGGTATATGTAGATAGAAAAGATACGTTTTTTGATGAAATTCTCACAGGATTATCAATGCTTAGTCAAAGAGAAGTGGGGAAAACTCAGCCATTTCATTGAAAGTGGTTTGTTTTCCTTCAAGCTACCATTGGAAGATTGTTCCCTCTAGCCCCAGCCTGCATAAATGATCAACATTTTATCTATTGACCTTTAAATAAGGCGGAACACATATTCTACTTGAAAGCTGCAGAAATTTATTGACCCAGCTGATCTTGAACGATGTCTATTGGTAGTACTCTAGTCCCTGTGTTCAGAATGTACAGAGAGGAGCAGCACTGAGATGCGTGCAATATAGTTCTAGTCTGGTGACCCCTTTTCCATAGTCTCTTTGACAGTCAGGTTTATAAGACAAATTCTGGTTATTTCACTAGTAGCCTGAAACCCATGTTACATAAATCTCAAGAAAACCTACATTTTACAGCTTTCAGGCAGTTTCCCAGGAAAGGGAGAGAAAAGGGACTTTACCACATTTCCTTCCATTACATTTCTTTCAGTTCTTGACAAAGTTGCAAAATAATTACAGCCATGTATGTCTTGTAAGATCATTAGTTGTCCAGCGGATTGTTATGTCTCAGTGAACATGAAATATTAAAAAGCGTATTTAAATATAAATTATGCATTTTTCTAATTAGCTTTCTTCTTTGTCATGTGGATGTGCTTGGATATTAACTCAGCTTTTTCATTATTATTCTGAGTTAATAGCTGTTAATGTTTGAACTGTTGTATTCTACCATTCTCAGCTGACCTGGGTTATCCTTAGAACTTATTGGAGAAGACTGAGTGACTTCTATAACAGTTCACATGAATTTCCCAGAGTAAAGGCAGAGCTAGTGAAATTACATTCTAACTTAAAATACTATTAATATATTACCAAATGTGTATATGTGATATTCTGTGGAGGTATTTTGGTGTGATTCTGACAATAGTTCTGATTTTCCTACAGGAAAATTAACACAACATTGCTGAAATTAATTTCAACTGATTTATATGAGTAGCATCACAGGGATTCTGAGTCCAAGCAGCAAGGATAGACCTTTGTGTCTTCTGTGGGTTTATAGAAATTACAGTGCCACACTAGCTTTTCACTGAATAGAAGCATTGGATTCTTTATTTCTTACATGCACGTATTAAAGCTTTCAGTGCACAGTTCCATATATAGTGGGACAGAATGCTTAAGATATTTTAGATGGAAGCAACAAAACTCTGTACTGAACTGTTCTAGTCATCTTTTGACCTTTCTAGGTTAATGTTACAGTTATTATTTTTAAACTCTATGATGTATGGAAAATAACCTGGTGATTTTAGGGTAATTTATTACATCAGTATGATTTTACTTTGTGTGTGTTGTCAACATATAGAATCTGTGTCTTCTTATCTCTGCAGAAGAATTGCATGAGAATTTTAGTTCTAATGCAAAACAAAGGACAGAAACAGCTGATACTGCTATGAACAGCCAGGCAGAGGATGAACCAAAGGAAGAAATCAAGACAGAAAAATCTTCTGTTTCCAAGGAAACCTGGATTAGCACTGAGGACTTCTGTGTTTGTTTCCAGTAAGGAACAGAAGTTTTGTGTTTTATTTCTTACAATATACAGTCTAAAAATGATAAAATATGAAAAGTGACTGTATTTAAACCCGAATCATCTCAGCAGATCTTTTCTGTCTAATTTTCCCGCCTTTCAGGTTAGTTTCAAGTCTTCTCTTCAGATCCTGTCCCTACTGACAGTGAAACTGTAGGTGCAGCACCAGGCTGCCTTGCATGTGCCCTCTAGAGTACTGTGGAGAGCACAACTGTCTGCTACACAAAGCATATGCCACACTGTGATGTGGGTGGAAGACCGCAGGTCATGACACATAGCAATTAAGGCGCTCCTATGTCTTAGCCGCTGATCGACAAAATTCTGTGACTGAACACTACTGCAAAGCAATAAAGATCATTAAATCTTCTGCATTTGCTCCAAAAATAAAACTTCATGTTCTCCCACCAAGCTAAAAGTTTATTTCAAAAATCGTGTAGTTTACTCAATATTTATGTATTTCAGATACGATTTGTAGGCTAAAAAAATGTTTCTGAAAGTAAGTAAACAATAGAAAATCGAGGACAGCAATTAATAAACTTCATAAAAGAGTGCTTCCTTACAGTAACACTTCATGCCTAAATGCTGCTGGAGTAAGTTAACTATGAAAACTCTTGAAAAATACTTATTACAACTTATAGATCATAGGTTAATAAGAAATATCAGTGTTCTGACCTCCAACACACCTATGTAGAAGAGAAGCAAAAGTAGAAATTAATATCAGCTGATTTCTCTGTAGATGAACTGTTCTCACCCTTAATGAAACTAGAAATTCTGAACCATTTTTAAGGAATAGCTTTAAGTAACTTCTGGAAGATTATAATGTGTCTACTAATTAAAATCAAAAACTTACGTAATGGAACAGACATTTTTCTGAATTTTTTCTTCTTTTTCTTCCTAGGAACCTGTATGTTTTTCATAAGCCACATACATATGCTTATAACTACCACAAGACAGATTTTAAGGTATATAACTATTGAATTTTTATGTACTTATTTTGTCTTCATTAAAACTTTATGTAATTAAATAATACATATATCCTAAATGCCATTGTTACATTACATATAACTGCTATCACTGAAAAAAATAATACTTTGTTAGGATTATTACAGGTTATGTTCTCTAGCAAATACCTGGAAGCATTTTACTGTGTTTAAATCAAGAAAAAAAATGTTATGAATTGCCATTACGGCATTAATCTAAAAATATGGAGTATGCAAATAATCAAATTTGGTGCAAAGAGTATATATTACACTGAATTGCATCTCCATCTTTTTTCTTATCTTGAGTAAAATCTGTCCTATAGCAATTACATTCAATGATGATTCAGTGCCAGAATCCCTTCTTCAATTCTCCTTCTCCATCTTCATTTGTCACCTAACACCCAAATAAGAAGCCTGTTTAGCTTAACCCTCTACTTTCTCTGTACATGCTAATTCCTACAATGATACGTATGAGGTTCTACTGTGGGGATTAGAAATACTCCTTAGTTGCTTAAAATTACAGTGTTTTTTTTAAACCTTTCACTAGTTTCTATTGTCAGAAGGTTATTCAACATGCATGAATATCCTGTTTCAGCTTGAGTTTCACACTGTAACTGAAGTGTAATTGTAGAGTACTGAAGCACAAACTCTAGGCATGAATTTAATGTAAAATTCTATACTGAGAAGGTTAACTACATGGATTATACTATAGTTACAAAGCATACCTGCAATTTCACACCTCTTATAATAACATAATAAGAAATTTTATGAAACATTTCATGATATACTTTCCCAAACCCTAATTAACCTGAAGACTATGTGACACTGTGTGCTGTTGTGCTTAAACTTACTTAATCACCCTTTGCTGTAATACTATTTTATGTTTTTGCATTGATACGCTTGAGTTGTATGAACTAACAGGCAAATTCTGTATCAGAGTTACAAAAGAACACTTCTATATTATGCTAATAAAGAAATAGTAATAAATAGCATTCCAGGATTAAGCACCAAAAATATGATTATATAACTCCAAGAAAATGTAACACATTAAAACAGATATGTAGCAAAGAAGTTCATTCACCTTCAGACTTTGAAGAATTTCATAGAAAAACAGCAGTTTTTCTATGATTTTTGATATTTGCATAGGAATTACATATTAAATTTGAGAAAAATACTGCCTCAAGAAGAAAAAACATATTGAGGCCAAATTAGTTATGTTACAAAATAAAAGACATAACTGTCATTAGCTAGCATCAAGAAGCTGCATCACAAAAGAAACTCTGGTCTTCTGTTAAATGCTTTTTGGCAAATAGAACAACTGAGGTACATATGAAAAAAAAAAACCTGAATGTAGATGAATTCTACTGGCATGAGTAATTCTAGTCCTGCTCTGTTGTTGTCTGGTAGCACAGACAACATTCAATAAAAGTTTAAAATGAACTACTTTTCTTCTATGCAGTCTACTGATGATCGAGTCCTCTATTATTTACTTGTGGACAGTCTGATGCCTGTTGAAATCCTGGTCAGCTTTTCTGTGCTAGTATGCTGGGAAGACACTGGAGGTAAGGCTAATGCTGGAAAGTGCTTGTTCATAGAATCACAGAATGGCTTCAGTTGGAAAAGACCTTAAAGATCTTCCATTCCAACCCCCTGCTGTGGGCAGGGCTGCCACTCACCAGATCAGGCTGCCCAAGGCCTCATCCAACCTGGCCTTGAGCACTCCCAGGGATGGGACATCCACAGCCTCTCTGGGCAAACCACTAGAACGTGCCTCACCACCCACTGATTAAATGAACTTTCCATGGCAATCAATTTAAACCCCTGTTTTTAAGTTTAAAACCATTCCCCTTTATGCTATCGCAATAAGACTATGTGAAAAGTTGGTCTCCATCCTCATGGTAAGCTCCCTCTAAGTACTCTGAAGCTTCACTGAGGTCTCCCCAGAGACTTCTCTCTCCTAAACCAAAGAAGCCCAGCTAATCTCAACCTTTCATCACAGGAGAAGTGCTCAAGCACTTTGGTCACCTTCGTGGCCTTTTTCTGGATCCACTTCACCAGCTCCACATCCTTTTGTGTGCTGGGTGTCCCAATCCTGGATAGTACTCCAGATGGGGTCTCACAAGGGCAGAGCAGAGAAGGACAGACATTCCCCTCATCATGCTGACTGCCCTTCTTTTGGTGCAACTCAGGGTACAGTTGGCCTTCCAGGCTGCAAACCCATACTTTAAAGTCTGTGCTGTTGTGTTTCGCTGTGGAATATTGTTGCAGTTTGACAGCTTATCATTAAATAGGCAAACAGATTCTTGGTAATTCATTAGAAGTCCAGGCAACATTTTATTGTTAGTTCAAACTGGAAGGCTAATATTTTCATGAAAGGATCACCTTATTGTTTACTGTGGTTTGCTGCATTTGTTTCATCAATATCTTTTTGGTATGCGTTTCCTTGTGTTTCTTATTGGTCCTTTTTCATTCCTGAAAGCTAATTTATGTCTGAACCAATCAAAATGCACTAAAGTCAGCTCTTATATTTATTTAAAGAGAGATTATTACAAGATCCAGAAACTTGCATATATAATTTGAATATATATTTGATTATATCAGCGGAATACAAACAGTAGCATACAGTAATGCTATTGGTTGTTATGGCAATAGATCAATACAAATTCTTATTTATGATAACTTCACTGTTATATTCTACACCCTATCTCTTTTTTCTCTTTTCTCTGATTATAGCTGCTAAGCAAGAAGGTTCTAGTATTCCAAAGGCACTACTGAAGGTTGAACACTTCTCTTGGAAATGTCTGACTCCGGGGGAACTTGTACTAAAGATGCACACGTACGCAACGAAAGCTACTGTGTTAAATCTCCCTGCTGGGTACGTATGTGGCTTCACTCCTGAAGGCTCTTTTTTATTCAGGGATTGAGATGGTCCTTTACTTTACACAGTAACTAAGATTTTATTTTCTAAAACATAGGTTTTTGTTTAAATCAACCTCTTTGATAGATAAGATTTAGTAAAACTGCAAAATTGCTATGAATTCAAAATAATTACCAAAACTTCTATGAAACTTTTGATTTGCAGATTACAATTTTGTGATTCTGTGATTTTTTTGGCTCTTGTTTAAGAGTAATTAGCAAGAAAAAAATCTTTTAAAAATACAGACATCATCATAGATTACAAATTCTACTTAAAATTATTTTTAACTGATTAAAAACAAAAAGAAATAGGATTTTTAGTGGAACTGTGGAAGAATGATAGTGCTGTAGGAAACATCATAGCTCTCTTTGAAATAGGGTATATGAATCATGAGAGGAGAAATTCTGAGCCCTTGTGTAGCTTATCTCACATTCCAAGTTAAAAACTTATGAAGCTGCATTAATATCACATAATGAAATTGATTTCTATATGCATATAACTCAATGTATTGAGTGCAGATCATTTCCAGATTTTAAAATAAATAAATGGCAAGTGCCTTCAATATTTGTTAGTTTCTGGAAATTCTTCAAATGGAAAATGACATCGTTTTAGCATGCACTAAACGTATAGATGCTGTTTTTACTTTTTTGGAAACCAGAGTCACACGCTAGTTTAATCTCAAAAAATGTCTCAAAAATTTATTAACAATGAAATAAACTTTCAGCCTGTTTATTTTATCTAAGGTATAAATAATGCTCTAGATGTTCACAGTTCGAGAAAATGTACTTGAGAAAATTCACTCAGAGTACGACTGTCTAATGTTTTAAATGTCTTGAAAATAAAACAAAATATTTTTGGGCTTTAAATGAGCAGGTAAAGAAAGAAAATACCATAATACTAGCATGTTGCTAGTAAAATAAGCTCTTTACCAGAGCTCTCTAATAGTCAAATTTCAGACTAAATATGGAAAGGATGTGATTCTGATTATAGGTTGATTATATCAGATACACATATCTCCTTGGAATAGTTTCTGATATTTGCACATCCTAGTTCTCTACAGAAATAATAAAATGTACATCCTTTTGCACCTGCAAATTTTAAAACTACGAGCATCCTACCTTTGATTCTCTTTACTCTTGACAAGGCCAGCAGGCTTTCATTAAGGTTTAATTTATAGCAGATGTAAGACACCAAAAGGCTTATTGACCACTCTCCCATTTTATACCAAATGAACTATTACTTGTTCAGTCCGGAAAGTATTTTCTTCCTTCTGCTTTTTCATTTGCTGGGAAGTGTCTTATATTTCACTTTCAGTAGGATGTAATGAAAATGTTGATTAGATCAATACGGGGGTGAACAATTTCTTAGTCTTGCTGCTGTACTTTGTTTAATATAAAGTTGCAGTTAGTACATACTTGTCTAAATGCCATTCTGACAATGACAGAAGATTGTGAAGCTTTGCTATTTGATGTCAGCAGCCTCTTCATGTATTTCAGAGGAACTGCGGGAAGTTAGTTACTGGAGAGAAGAGTTTGAGATCCCTGTGTTGTGTAATCATAGTTAGGAATTGTTTCTTTAGCAATTGAAGTGTGTTGTAGGGTATGACAAGGTAAAGTACATGTTAAGAGCACATACTGAGTTCCTGTTGCTTGCCACCTGAGTAGGTTACTATTGGATGGTTTGTTCCACAGTTGCCATATGAAGTAATCATACTGAAACATTAACCAGACACGTGTATGTTAAATTTTTCTCATAGTTGTCTCTGTGAACTCAGAAATTGTGATCTAAGTTATTCATTTGACCAGAGCACCTAGCTTCCTTTAGAAGTTTTCTAGTGTTTTTAAGTGTAGATAATTGACCTAAAAGTTTTGAGTTTGTATCCATCTGAAATACTGGGATTACTCATACTGCTGCAGAAAAAGTAAAATCTAAATATAAACAAATTGAATAGTGACTTTTCTGATATTGCCTATTTGCCTACATCTGGAGGTTTTTGCAAAGCAAGGAGTGGGGAATGCAAGATTTGGAGAGTGAGAAAATCTGGGAAAAGGATATCTTTTTTAACAGATGCTGGTATGAAAATCTTAATTCACAGTTATGCTTAACAACAATTAGAAAAGTTATTTTTAATTTAAATTTCCTTTTTCTTTCTTCTTTAATGTAGGCGACACGTTCTTCTCTTTACTGTAAGTTCCCCCATGGGGCACCATGTTCATCTCTGTAGCATGGTGCCCTGTGTCTTTGGAGAAGAGGATGCTGTAATGCAAAATCTTGAAAAGGTATGTATGTCTGGAACCAGTTAAGCATTGTGTTAATGTTATTTGGTTTTGAAGTAAAATACTATTGGTCTTTTAGTATGTTTGAGAGTATAATATTAATTTTCATATGAAATGGGTGAGTAGGTTAAAAATGTTTTACAGCAGACAATGGGATGGATTTTGCTGTCTTGTATGAATGCATAAGTAAGCATTAGGTAGTATGCATAGAAAAACAGAATGAGGTGGAATAATGAGAATACCCTTGCTGGAACGCCTATATCAGAGTTAGCGTGTAATCTCTTTCTTTGTGGTATGTGGAAAAATACACATACAAAAAGCATCTGTATTTAAGCATACGTGTAAAATAGGTTGTCACGTCAATACATTTTGTGCTGTCCCATGAGTTCACATGTTTACTTACTGAGTCCCAGAGTAGCTTTTATCTCTAGAATGAAGAACTGATTCAAAAAATTTCTCACAGTTGAGGTAAGAGGTGCTGGGGAGTAATTACTACAGCTTCTGGTCTTTGTTGCCTTCAATCTAGGTGAGTCTCACTGCCATTCATGTTATAAAGATTTCTTGGGTAAGCAGTATGCCCAAATATTTGGCATGCGCACATGGAGGGAATACAGTTTCTCAAGCTCAATTCTGCAAAGGTTAAGTAAATAAATTGGAAGATGAGCATAATGGCATATTAATGTAGCAATTCAGATTCAGGATCCTAATAATAGGGTTTTAAAGCAGCATTATGTGTATCTGATATTGTAGCAAAGACATTTAATTATGAGAAGCTGGGACTCTAAAAATGATTTCTTGCTGGACATGCCTTTGTCTTCAGGATGTCATTTGCAGGAAAGTGTCCAATTTTTTTACACAGAAATCCATGTGAAGATTAAAGATACCTTAGGTAGCGTGTATTTGGACATTGTTTTCAGGTGAAAACAAATGCTCACTTATACCATTCTATGATAATGCTGTGCATTTCAGCTAAGAGCAGTCATCTTATTATTGCAGTAGAAATTTTCTATGTTCTTTATTTTTTTATTATTATAAATGTTCTAGGACTAAAGATACAGGAAAAATAAATCCATAACAGATATACTTCTTGTTCTAACATTGTCATATTCTTATTTCAATAGCTAAGGTTAGTGAAATTTTGCATATTACAAATTTTGAAAATTTGGAATTTTGCATACATCATTGATTTTATAGATTATAAAATTAAAAACAGTAGATTTAAGGAATGTTTAGTACTTCAGCATCAGGGGAAAAAATGCCATAGCTTAAAAAGGAAACAATCTTAAAACAATCTTGATAGCAATGGCTAATTTTTTACCTCCTTTCTCAGGAGAGCTACCGATTTATTGGGCAGGCTACCACTATCCTGAAAGCTATTGGAAAAGTGATAAATAATTTCAGCAGTAAGCCTGGACTTTCTGAAGCTCTGAAGGAGTTGGAATTAACTCACTGTCTTTCTGGTATCTGTGGTACTGAAATGGTTGAGGAACATTTTAAGGTGAACAAAGTTTCAGTAAACACATGTCATGGTTTTATGACTTTTGTTGTTGCCTTCCTTAGTACCAGTGCCAATGGTCTTGTTGAGTACTCCTCTCTTGGATCATCTTTCACCTCCTCAGCTTTCTTCCATTCTAAATGAGGCAACATTCATTTCAATTTCTATTGTCTTTCAGCTGACATTGATACTGATGCCTATTTTAATTGATTAGGTTGTGCAGTTTTGTTGCTCTCTCTCCAGATCAGTTTGGAGGGCGTGTTGTTCAGATGGGAGGATATTTCATTCAGATTGGAGAGTCTCAGCTCAGAGAGACCAGATAACAGCTTAATGATGTTGTTATCTGCTTCAAACCAGTAGCTATGCTTTTACAAAGGATTTCCTGAATGTTTCAAATACGGCACTTGCTATGAAGTGTAAGTGCAAATGAAACTTGCAGCTGCATTCCCTTGTTATCTTCTCTCATTATGAACACATTTTAATATATGCACTATGTGCTTTAAATTTGAATCTATCTTTCAGTTAGTTTCACTGGACACTCCTTTGGCCACAAGGAGTTGTATCAGTAACTAAGGGACTTGGAGAAAAAATTCGGTAGGTGTACATGCATATATCTCATCTCACAGGAAGATGAGTGTATAACTGTAAAGGATTAAAAAATAATAATAAAGGCACACTTTGAAATAGCCAATAATGATTCAAGAAGGGAAATATGGAAATGAACTGTCGTTAATGTAAACAATTAAAAATGATTCTGAATGTAGGCATGTACTGAAGTAGATTCTTCCTTTATCAGTCTTAACTTTCTAAAATAGAACAAGTTTTTATTAATATGAATATACTTATCACAAGATAAAAATATTTCCAGAAAGCAGAGCAGTCTGAAAATAAGAAGAATGAAAGAGGAAAATAGACTGATATATGTATATTTTTTTACATTAAGGTAGAACTATTTTTCAACTCAATTTGTGTAACTGGCTCTGAAAAACGTACTATGAAATTTCTAATCTAATTAAAGATGAGAAAAGAGACTGGATTTCTGCTTTCAAAAGAGCATTAAGGTGTTGAGAATAAAAACAGACATCAGTATAGTCATGTAAGAAGGACACCAAATTTTTCCTTTTTGCCTATCAATATATTCCTACTTTTTGTAGCAGGATCATCTACTGACTCAGTGAGATATGTATGCCCATGTCATGATAGTACTTATTGTATGCTCTTCTATGCTCTAGTCTGAGACAATCAGCTTATTTTGCATAAACTGAGAAAACATTTTTAGGTAATGAAAACTTGAGAGTGCTCTGCAATCTGTCCTGTATTTAAAAGCCAGGCATGAAAATGGTTTTCTCTTTCCTGTTTACTTGAAGTATTGTAGTTCCACAGTAAGAACTAATTGTTAGTGTGTGAGGGAAAGTTAAGTGTGACATGAAAATAAAAACAACTAAACAGTTATTGAAACATTAATGAAAAGCAGGATTTCACAAATGAATGATTCTCTGATAAATGTTTTCCTTTTTTTATTTAAGGTTTTCAATAGTGCATTTTGGTCTTTGATTAAATATGTATTGGACAAGAAGATTCCTCATAGGTATAAATTTGCCTTCAGGTCCTTCACTTTAGATTTTAAACACATTAATATCTTCGAAGATGACAGTGTGTCTTCAGGTACTGTATTGGTATTGTATTGCTAATGACTTCAAACATATCTACTATTCTTATTTTGGAGGGAACTAGATCTTCACTGATCCTGCCTAAATAACCATGGTTCATTTCTTATGAGATACTCCTGTTTTCTACTTTTAGTAGAATGTCTGAAATTATTCATTGAGACAGATATCAGAGTAAAAATATAGGAAACACATTTGTAAATATTTTGAATATTTTATTTTATTTTTAATAAATTATATATACACTTTCTTTGTTCAGGAAAACATAATTATGTTCTGTTAATTTACAAACTTAAAATTTATGATTTTTTTTGTATGCCTAGAGGGACTGGACTATGTCAGCACTGCTGAATTGTCAGGTTAGTTGCGCATCTTACAAGACTTGAGTTGTATTCCTTTGAAAATCAGTAATTATCACTGTAAAGTACCATAATAAATGAACAAAATCTTTTTGGTTGACCATGTATGAGGATGGGTCATACCAAATCTAAACTTCAAACACTAGCTCCATTTTTTCTGTATCTATTCTACCCTCTGTGCTGAATTTAATTCTAAACTTATGCATGGCAAGTTGCTTTGTGATGTATTGCAGTTAGCAGTCCTGTCTGGTAAGGTTTCTGAGAAGCCAACCTGAAAACAATTTAGTGATGCTGATCTCTCCAAATACTATCCACCCCCAAGGAACAGCTGAGCAATGGATTCATGGGAGACAAGCAAGTTTATACACTATGACATAAAGTTGGAAGTGTCTGAAGCCGTACACTTTTTTCAATGACATGGCTGTTGTATGTTTTTCTGGGAAAAGAGTTAGATGAAAGTTCTCTATAAAGCTTCTGGTTTGATACTGGTCTAGAAGTCAGGCTATCTGCTATCATTTTATTTGTGTAAACTGTATCTGAGATCCAAATGTGCATCTCAGTGATTCATACTGACGACACAAGTTAAAAACAGGATATTCAAGTTGCATACTACAACAGCATTCTTCACTGTCAATCCTGTCAAAAGTTGAAAGACACTGTCCTTGGAAATATTAAAAAATTAACTGGGCATTTGCACATTTTCAACACCCTGAGTGATGCGGTCAATTTGATCCTGATTTGAATGTGAGATTGGATTAACAGTCCCCTCCAGCCTACGTTATTTTGTGATTGCATGATTCTCTTTTCAAAAGTGGTTGTGTCATGCCATATTGAGTTCTAATCTGTTCTTTGTTGAACTGAACTAGAGTAACCGTTCAGAGTTGTGATGCATTAAATAGTTTTTCTCCGGTTTGAAAATAAGGAGGAACAATGTTTGGAAGCAGTCAATTCTATAAATATTAAGTGGAGTATATTTGATTGAAATGCATGATCTTCTTTCTGATGAGAGTAATATATTTTTTTAAGCTAATACTTTGTCCCATTTTCAAATGTCTTCTATTTGTCCTCCTTTTCATTTGATAGTACTCATTTTGGAGCACTGTATCCTTCCTCTCTCTCCAGCTCACTTCCCCTCATTGTACATCAATGCAGCTCCCAGCTGGTTTCTTTACACTGCCTCCCTATGGTGCTGCTCTGCATAACCTCCCCATAAAGATAAACCCAGGTGCTGATAGTTTCAAGAATGCTGATTCTGGGAAAGGATTCCATTAAAGAGCTCACTAGTAACTTGTCAGAACCTACTAATTAGGGAAGCTTCAGGGAAGAAGGGAACAGACTCTTCAGCTGTTCTGTTGTGATAGAACAAGGGGAGATGGTTTCAAGTTTAAAAAGGATAGATTCAGATTAGATGTAAGGAAAGTCTTTCTCAGTGAGGGTGTTGAAGCACTATAATGGGTTGTGCAGAGAGGTGCTGGATGCCTGGAGACCTTCAAGATGAGGCTGGATTAGGCTCTGAGCAACCTAATCTACCTGTGGATGTCCCTGTTCATTGCATGGAGTTGGACTAGATGACTTTCAAAGGTCCCTTCCAACTCTAAGGATTCTATGATTGTAATTTCTTTTCCATACAAAAGCTTCTCAGTGACAGAAAGTCACAGATAAATGAACTTTCACATTATTGCTGGTCTTACCCTTATTCTATACCTCCTTAGCAGAAGTAAAATGCAATGTTTTGGGTAATGTTGGTGTTTAAATTATTACTTAATTAAATCATCTTCGGGATAGAAACACTTGAAACCTTGTGAAGCCATTTTAAGCTTTATTCAGATTCAGATTTTAGTGCATCAGATTGTTGGGGTTTTTTGTTTGTTTTTTTGGAAGATGATTTTTAAAAGACTTGATTTAAAAAACTAAAATTCAGCAGCTGTCTGTAGAGAGAAGCAAAGATACGACAATTTGGTGTTCAGCATTAGTGTAATCACTGCATGTTAACTTTGTAATTACACAGCATACAGTGCCTACTTTTGTAATGATAGGAGGGAAATTTTAAGAGTGATATTTTTTCCATAAGTGGAAATTTTATGTAGAAACCACTATTTCCGTAACACAGCTCTCTTTTGTATTTTAATTTTATAGCAAGTAGCTACAGGGCTACCAGCTTTGCTAATGTTGCTCATGCTCTTCTTTCAGGGAGTTGTGAGATGACTTCCCTTAGTAGCTGGCAGAAAAGAATTCTCACTTCTGAAGAAGCAGCAGCAGCTCTTAAACTCCAAGCTGTTTGGAGGGGGACTTATGTGAGAAAAGTACTGAAGAGCAGAAAACCAGGTGTGTCCTTATTAAAAAATATTTCACCTAGTTCAAGTATTTGCTGCAAGTATTTTGTTTTTATTTAATACCTAGTTAATTTTCTATGGCATTTCAATGCAAGATGATGTTGTGAAGGTATTTAAAACAAAATATTAGTCACATAATATTTTGAAGCTGTAAAAGTACTGAAAAGTATGATGATAATGGGGATTTCATTTGTCAAAGGAGAAAGTAGTTTGTCAGCTCGATGAAACCTCAGTCTAATTCTAAATAAGATAGCATTCATAAGATATTTTACTTCTGTGTAATATTTCTCACAAATATGTGGTAGGTGTATATTTAAAACAGTATTAAATTATCATGTACATTTTCTAACTTATTTATTATTTCTAGGAACTAAAGAAAATGCTGATGTCAAAGAAATCTTACAAAAATTGTGGACTGCAGTTGAATTAAATTTTGAACAGTGTGCTGTAGTGTTGCTAAGGTAATGATGTCATGAATAATGCTACTTTATTGCAACCATTTCCATAGAATTGCCATAAATTGCTAGTTCACACAATAAATTGTGGGAAGATTGTTCTTAGTTTTAAAATTACAAAAGTCAGTCAGAATGGGTAAGATGCTTTCTGTGGAGATATGCTGTGCTTTATTACGTGTTTGCATGAGTAAAACTGTACCAAATCTAACCACTGGGTAAGTATGCTACCACACAAGTTGGTAAGGTGGTTTTGTTTTGTTTGTCTTTGAGCTAGAATATTGTCTTTTTTGTTTTTAATATTCAGCAGGTTGTTTCATAGGCATGAATCTGAAACTGTTTCTTTAGTTAAACATCTATCCAGTTGATTTAAAAAAAAAAAATTTTGGTCGCTTGCAAGATTGACACCATCCCCCCCTTTATGTACCACATATTTTCACCAACTCCTTCACAAATATCTGCAAGCATTCACACAACTGATCTATGAGTAGGTCAGTTCTGTGAGATATGAGGAATGAGAACTAGCAGTGAGTGCTGGTTTTGAATACAAATCCTTACTCCACATAACCATTTATTTAAGAAACACTCACATGGAGTACAACTTTATTTCACTTTGTAGTGTTTATTACCAGTGTAACCATGTGCTGTTAGAACTTCAGCATGACGTTCCAACCACAACTTTGTTCCAAATGTCAGACATTAGTTTTAGAACTGTTCTATCTCTAAATAAACAAAGGTCAGATGCATATTTTAGTCTTCCTTCAGACTTACAATACACATGGGATAGATATTGTCTCAGGGAATATACTTGACTGTTAAAATCACAGTACTGTAGAGTTTTTTTGTAACTATTATTTTTAAATAGCCTACAGACTTGCATTTATTATAATAAGCTAGAGCTTTGGCCTATAAAGATATAAGCAAAACTTTTAGGAGTTCAGTGGTAGGGTAGAAGTTCTCCTTTACTTAAAACCTAGACATACAACAGGCTACAAGCAGCACCATTTTACAAAACAATCTTTTAGTTTTAAATGCCCCAAAACATCTCTATTTAAGCTAGATTTGGCATCTATTTCACATTTTAATTCCCACATTCACAAAGAGAAGCTCACTGTGCTTGTTCATACTATGATTTCAAGGGAATTCACAAATTTGAGGTATCTGAGGGGCTTTTTCTGTTCATGCACTGTTCATTGGTGGTGGAAGGAATATTTGCAAAGCTTTGCAAAAACATCTCGAACTGTCGTGCTTTAAACTAATTCTGGCAAAGTTTAGATCCACTCTGTGACTCTCTTTAATTAAATGTCAAGGTTGGCTATTATCGTTGCTAAAAATATGAATGTAGAGATTGTTTATGTAATTTCAATTGCTCGTTAGAGAAAGCAAAACATCAAAGTACCACTGGCCAGATTTGGTGGATAATGCTTTAGCGATTTGAAACTTGGACTGTTCAGAGGAATTTTAGCTTTTGATACCACAAATGATAAATAGCCTTCCAATTGTGAGTCAGGTGCCAGTCAGGTTAGCTCTAATTCCATAGAAACTGATAACACCTAACTTTTAAGTTCTTTCCTATGCGAGAGGAACAGCTTTAATCACAATTTGAATTTATTTGGTTATGCTTTTATTCCTGTCTTTTTCCAAAAAGTTTTAAGATTAAATAATGAGGATTTATAATCTCCTTTTGATGCCATAGCTCTAATATGACAGCTTAATATAAAGAAATGAAAGGTATCCTAACTAATGCTTAAGTGTGTGTGTATATATATATATATACATAAATGGGACTGATGGATACGCAACACATATTTGTATGTAAGGAGAGTACTAGCTCTTGAACTAAAAGAGCACCTTCCTTACCTGATTTATTATTATTTTTAGTGAGACCTGGTAACAGAAAAGATAGTAGCATTAGTAAAACATCTTATTATTTCATTTTACCCTCAAATATGTAGCAGTGTTCTTCATACTATAAATCCATATATATGTCTGCACTTGATTATGGGTAGGTTTAAATGCTTATCTGTTTTTCTGCTTCCCAGAGAAATGTTTAAAAGAAACTGTAACTCAATCAAAAAGTATCCTTGTTATGAAGATGAGTGGTATAAGATCTCTTTCACTGACTATGCTGTAACATATTCTGATCAGCCACCAAATATTTGGTTTGTGGTTTTTAGGTGAGTTTTCTATAGTCTTTTGTATGATTCTTACAGGGAAGAAGTTTGATACACTCTGTTTTTCACTAACCTGATTTAAAAACATTATTTTAAGTAAGCCTATTTTATTTAAATAAAGGAAAATAAATTAAAAAATAATAAAAATTAAATAAATTCTAATGTATACTTCTATTTTGTTACACAAAATATTCAATTTGTGACAATAAAATGAATTTAATTTGGTTTTTAATTATTGTTTTATTCTAGAGAAATATTTTTTGTTCCAGAAGACATGCTTGTAGTGCCAAGGATGTATACCACTATCCCTTCCTGTAGACTTCATGCAATTGATAATGACACACTGGAGGAAATGCCACATGTCTTTTTGAAAGTGGCACCTCATATTTATCCCAAAAATAAGGTAAATGTGTGGAGTATAAAAATGATTGAAATAAAAATGACTGACATTCTATAGATGTTTTCAGCTACATATTAATATTTTGTTTAGAAGCATGACCATACTTACTAAAAAATTCAAGCAGGCTATCACTGACCTCCTTTTCACGATAAAGCTTTAACACTGAATGAATAGTTTTAATTCCAAAGGGAGGTTTATCACCCAGATTTCCAGTCTTTATACTAAAGATGACATCTTTCTCAGTCTTTCTTTATGAGTTAGGTTTTCTACATTCTTGATTACTTTCTCCTCTGGACTGTTCCCAGTTTTTCCCATTTTTTCTTCTTTATGATATACAACACTGAGCACAGAAAACTTGGCAGCAAGGATTAACTTAAAATGAAACAAATAATGAGTAATTAATTATTAGTTTACATGTCTCTTGGTCAGGCTTTACTACTTACAAAACTGATTCTTATACTTGTTTTTTCCTCTCCCCCCATTTTTTTTCTTGCAAGAACCTTGTTGACTCATACTGCTGTAGCCTTAAGTGCTTTCTTGAAGAACAGAATCCTGTTTATTTCTCTTGACTAAATGTGGTAGATACCAATATTGATTTTAATGCTGTTTGCTTTTTTTTTTAAGACCATTTTCCTTATTTAAAGCATCAGAGTTCTTTACTCTTCGTTTAAAATTATAACCCTTAGCTCTCTGGTGTCAGAAACATATTTATCTGTTTCACTATGCACATTACTAAGAAAATATTAAATGTAATCAGTTTCAGGTCTGGAAGTCTCACTAATTAGAACCTTCTCTTTCAAAATGTCTATCCTCTCTAGTTTCTTCATTTTGATAGCATTTCCCTGTAGTTAAAAGAATGATCAGTGACAGGTCTTGACTACTTTTCCTCTATGCCCATATAGTTTTCATATAGCTTAACTGGTCTGATAGTTCAGAGGTTCATCAGACTGAACTAATCCAGAAATTAGTTTATAATCATTTGCCAGTTCCTTTCATATTCTAGCCCGCTTCAAAACTCTTCAATATTACTTCTATTATTGTCTCTGCTAGCTGCACTATCCATGGTTCATCCTTTTAGTGATGGTAAGTTCACACTCTAGCTTTCTCTGTCAATAGCAAGGAATGGATGTTAGCCTAAGACCATAGAGTTTTGTTGTCTTTCTTTTGCAGCTTTACTTCCAGTATTATCTTATCCCTGTCTCTCTCCCAATAGTATGAGCTTGCTTTTACCCATGGCATACAGTGAATGACAACTGAAAGTGACTACTACTGCTGGAGGTAGTAGTCCCTCCAGATACAGGGTTGCAGACAAACTGTTCAAGTTCTAGAGTTACCTTGGGATCTTCAAAGGTCGAGGGGTGTATTCCATCAGAAAGGAAGGTTCAGTTTGTAGTCTGACAGTGGCAAGTGGCAAGATGTGAGAAGAAATCTGTGTGATAAACGCCACTTATAGCCTTTCAGAATAATGGAGTGTTGTGATTTCTTTCAGAGCTCAGCATTTGTCCTGCTTAGCAGACTGTGACTGTTCTATTTCTGTCTTGCAGAATGGAAAACAAGTTTTAGAATTTTACTGTTTTTTTTTTTTCCTCAGAATTCCTCCTATTTAACATACTTCTTTTGTATAGGGATTTCAAGGATTGCACGCAGTATTCCAAATAAGGAATCTTATCAACCTTTGTGCAGTACTATGGCTTTAATATTGGAGATGCTCATTTTAGTATGCCCTACTCCACCTACTTATTACTGCATGAATACAACACCAGAGATTATATCATACACTAAAGAATTACTGTTGTTTTTTTCCTTTTCTTTATTGAAGACCTCAGCACTGTAGTTATTATTGTAGATATTTTTCTTACTCTCTAAACTTACGATTTTTACATTTAATGTCGTAAAATATGGTTAAACTTAGTACGGAGTGATTTTGATTTAAGAGTACTAAAACAGAATTGTACATGTGGAAAGACACAGAATATTTGTTTAATTACATAATCTCGCTACTGAGTTTATCAGTAAAACTATGGACTTATACAAACAAAATTACCTTCCTATTTGCAAATAGTCCATTAATGTTTCAGTGGACTTGAAACACTTCCAAAAACTTGACTGATGATTTGACAATTCAATTATTCTGTGTTTCATGACAATTACATACAGTGGTATTATTTTAATCTGATTGTTACCTTTCTTTTCACAGTATTTTATATGAGATATCAATAATAAAACAAAATTATGTAATACCTCTGAATTCCAAAACGTATATATTAATATAAAATAAGTTATTTTTCCTTTTGAATAAATCTACCAGGTAGGTGTTCTGCTGCAAAACTAAGAATCAGCACATTAAAACAGAGGAAAAGTAAATTTTATCAGTAAATATTGTTATTCTGCTGCAAAGTCCCTCTTGGAATGCCTTCAGTCATTCTGAAATGAATATTAAAATAGGGATACAATCTGCAGACTAGCAATAATGCATCTTCGTGTCTGCTTTCTGCAGATATTACAGTCTAGATAAAAAATGCAATGCAAGTAGCTGGTTTCTTTCTTCCAGTCTCTTTTGTTTTCTTTTTTTGTTTTGTCTGTTTGTTTTTGTATACTGCTAGTCTGCTTTTTTTTTTGCCTTTACTGTCTTATACACAAGTTTTTTTAAACAGATGGTAAAGAATGACAGAGAAGCATTTCTAAAGCTTCAGCTGAACAATACTTAGGGATCCTCTGAACACTGTGACCCATCTCTGGACCTGCTCCAACAGCTCCATGTCTTTCTTGTGCTGGGGAACCCAGGCTTGGATGCAGTACTCCAGATGGGTTCTCAGAGGACAGAGTAGAAGGGGATAATCACTTCACTTGCTCTACTAGCCACTGCTTTTTTGATGCAACCCAGGATGTAGTTGGCCCTCCAGGCTACAAGCACACACTGCTGGCTCATGCCAAGCTTTTTGCCCACTGTGCACTTCTCTAGTTGTATGCTGGACTCTCTGAAGACTTTAAATATGATTAATATACTGACACTCAATGTCTTGCAATGAAATGATTAAATGTTGGAGCATTACTAATTTAACCTTAGATTGAATCTGATCTTTAAATCTCCATGCAGCAAATTGTATTCACATATAATTTCCAACTACCTGCAGCATAAAGAGATATTTCATCTAGTTTGTCAGTGAAAGAAGTTGTTTTCATGTTTGTATTCCATGTTTATCTAATTTTGCTTCAGTATACATAAGGATAGCTACTGTTTGCTAAACGTCTTGTACGTGAATTTTCAACATGTTAGTACTTTCATCTTGAGCTGTGGTCACCTTGGAGTTAAAAGTATTTGGAATTTTAGAATTACTTTTTTGGGTGATTTTCATGTGCACTAACACTTGAAAGCACGTTAATTTCATGTGTTTGGCATACATGCAAAAACATACAGTTTAGCTGTTCAGAATAATTCTCCTTTTCAAAACTATGGGGAATGCTTTTTCTTTGGAGAATCCATAACAGTTCTTTCTATAGAGCTTGAAATGTCAAATTCTTCTCAATATGGCAATAAAAACATTAACTTTTAGATCACAAGAGAGTCACAAACTAATGGAATAATACTTTTTCTGGATGGAACTAATTTCATTTTAGGGTTGATAGGATCTCAGTGTGCTTTTTTCTTTTCCCCCAAAATAGCTTTTCCTCTTCTTTTCCTGGTTCTACTCTTCCCCACCTGACAGGGAGAAGGTATTACATTTTTTTGTTTGTATGGTTAATATTCTTCAAAGAGAAGGACCAATCATTTAGAACTTGACAAGCTTGTTTGGAACACTGTTTATCAGTAATCTCCCAGAAGTGCCAGTATGAGAAGAAAACACAGCCCTCTTTATTGATTGTTAGAAAAGGGGCGATGATACCAAGTCCGTGTAAATTACAGAATATCTTTGTTGTGCCAAGAATTAGCATTTTGGAAATGTCATGTAGGGTGGGCTTTCAAGTGTTCGAGTTACCTGTCACTTTATTCCATTTGAGGTTGCTTCTAACTGACTATGATGTGAATTGATTCAGCTAGCAGGTGACCTATTAAAGTACTTAGTTCAGAAGTGAAAAAAGTAGTTACTGTTCTTCAGAGTAATCTGAAATTATTTGAACCATTTGGAGAAATAAAAGGTAACAAAAAAACCCCAAGCCAGTCCTAATTGTTTAACTACTTCAAGAAAACTGGAAAATATAGACAACTGAGGATACAGAATGTGACATTAAGAACCTTTAAAAGGAGCAGGGAAAAAAATCCAGCATGAATTCTCTTTATCAATAGTATCACCTATATTTTTCCACTTTTCATTCAAATCAATAGATGATACTGAATCTATCCTTTGTAAATTAATTGTGCCAAGCTTGATGATACTGGACCATAATCTACTGTTCTGTTAGATTTTTGTTTTGGTCATTTTTGTTTTTAATGTGGTATTTCTCATTTAAATATTTATTTAATTGTTGTGCTTTATGTTGTATGTTATTTAAAATAATTAGTACTTTAGGTATTTAAATATTCAGTTTAAAAATTCTACCTATAATGTCAGTGAAGACTTCTATGTGTTGCTCACAGCAGTTTGTACTTTTCCATATTTATTATATGTATATTTTATACGTCTCCTCACTTATACTTTCACCAACTTCTTTGCTGGTGTCCTTTTTTTTTTTTTTATCATGTACTACTTTCTATTTCCTCTCAATTGTCATTAGGCAGTTCTTAACTTGTCTTACTATTTCTGATGTAGTTTTACAGCTTAAATCTATTAAATCTATTATTTGCATTTTCAATACTTAGTCATTTTTATTTTCAATTGGTATTCTAGCAAGTTTCATTTCCAGTACTAGCCAGTGTTATTTCCAAGTAAAAATGTCTTGTCTCCTCTTCAGAAAGGATACACATTTATGGCGGAAGCACATACTGGTGATCAGGCTTTGGCAGCTGGAAGATGGAGGCTTCGACTCATCAGTTCTCGTTGTCCACTCCCAGTCCTCTCTCGTGAGGCTGTAAATAACATTTATTCTACTAAAGAAATTAAAGAGTATTACATACCCAATGACAAGTGTGTAATGTTCAGGTAAATATTGAGAGAATAATGATTAAACTATGCTTTTTATATCAATTACAGTAAAGTATATTTTTTCTACTTTCTTAGAAGGGGGAGGTGTTTAAGTAAACATCTAACATCTCTGGGTTTTTTTTGTTTGGTTGTTTTTTTTAGCCATGGATACTTGACACTAGGTATTGTATTTCATAAATAAGTGGGAGTTTTCTTATTTGTTTTGTTTCTGAAATATCATTACTTGTTAAAGAAGAACAGTTATGAAACACATAGGCTATAGTTTCAAAATTCTCATAACAGTATTCTGCATTTCTCTATGCTCAGTCTTACCTTTATATCAATGAATGAAATTCCATATTACTTTTGGAGATTAAACATGCATTAAAATTGGATTTTTACAAGCAGAGAGGAGGCATAGGATTTGGTATATTTTTCAGCTGATTTTTTTGAGCATGTGATTGTTTTAGAAGAACATGTTCAACAAACTGTATTACAGCAGGAGCAATAATATTAACACAGACATTTGATAAGACACTGAGAAAAAGATGGTAACATCACCACTTTTTTGCTGCTGCCCATGTTTACTTTAATCATGGATTCATTGCAGTGAACTGCTTAGCTCACCAGATTGCAAGAAAACAGTGAGCTAAAGCTCAGTTTTAAGAGTTTTTCTCCATGTTAGCACAATGTTTAGATACTTCCCTAGAAAATAATGATCTGGTATTGTTGGTTATATTACTGTAATTTTTTTTCTTCCTTAGGTATTCAGTAAAAGTCACAGCATCACATATTGCAACAGTGCAGGTACAAACCTCTAATTCAGATGTGTTCATTAAGCTACAAGTCCTAGATAATGAGGAAGAAATTGTAAATGTCACTGGAAAGGGCCATGCACTCATTCCTGCTTTCAATTTCTTGAGTAATGAAACACTTCTGTGTTCCTTCTGTAAGTATTTTATTTAGTATTTGACAATTTTATTCATGAAAGGATATATATTCTAACAGTAACTTTATGTAAACACAATTATGTAAAATATGTAAAATATTTTTCATTATGTAAAATATAATTTTTTTCCTCACTTTTTCCATGAAATCTTTAGTGACTTTGTGATTAACAGAAATTCTTGAGCATTGAATTGGAATCCTTGGTCCCCAACAATGAGAAAAGATACTGAAATGATTGATTGAAATAAGATGTCTATCACTTCTCTATTCCTCTGTGTTTTGGCCTCATTTTTTAACTGTATAAAGAGTTGTTTGGATCATTGAAGTAGTTTCTATGTTCTGAAAATTTAATGCTTGTGCTTATCTTGTCCTTGAGAACAGAAATATGCTCTATTTTCAAGATCTTGCCTCTTTTTGGTCTGAAAGCTTAATTGTTTTGATGCTGGTTGTCATTAAACTGGTGCCCAAGCCATGGGATATGGTAGGTAGTTCACAGATTACACCAAACTCTGTAGTTTAAATACGCCATCTTGAGCATCACTCCTTTTAATCCTTTTAATGGAAGCACACTTGTTACTGGTTTGTCATCAGCCTTATAAGCCAGAGGCAAAGTTAATAAATGCTGATTATTCTATTGTCAACTATTTGTGATAGCAACTGAATTACCCCTTAAGGGAATATTCGATTAGAGGAAATTTCCTTTAATACAAATGTATTTGAAAGTGAACACCCAATACCCTACTCATTTATGTCAGAACAAGCTAACCTGAGAAGTTTTTTTACTGAAGATGCGTTTTCTGTATAAAAATTATATTACTATTTATTTACATTGCAGGCTTATCAGCTCTGAGGTAGAGGGCAGAGAAGTAAAGGAAACCAAGCCAGACTCTTCTCAGTGGTGTTCAGTGAGACAACACACACAGAGCTGGCCATGCAGATCATCATGCATGCTGTTAGACATATTAACAGTTTGCATGATGAAGAAACCATTGTAAAAGAAGTGATGTGAGAAATTATACCCAAGTAAATTATAAGGAAAACGAAGAAGATAAAATAATACTTTCCCCAAAATTACACGCTTGAGAGCATAGAACAAAATTATGAGAGCATAAACCAAAGCAAAAACAAACATAAAAGTATGTGTAACAGTGAGATTTCTTTTTATATGCCTCAGAGCCTTGTCTCCATTTTCCAATTGAGTCTTAAGCTAGTGTAATTTACAACTACTTTAAGAATTCCTAGGTTTATATTTTATTTACATCTATCACGAGAGTTATGTACAAGTTTCATCTAAATCCACAACAATCCTGCATTCTGTAGCCTGAGAAATAATTACGCACTCCTGCTCACTTCCCTTTTGAAAGACATTCCTCTCATGTAAACGAGCATAACTTCAAGATTTCTGGATTAACGTTTCCATTACAGCCTCTCTTTATCACCTTCCTATTTTCACAGTTCTTTCACATTAACATCTTCTGTAAGAGACTAGGGTGTAATGCTATATGTAATAGATCACAAATAGTTGTTTAGCTACTGTTAAGATTGTCTTTAGTCAGCTATGACTTTCTGTCATGTTTATGTAAGAGACTTCTGTAAGGGCAGCAGTTACAAAATTAGGATGAATGGTAGCAACAGTTAGATACGTAGTTATTCAAATTTATCATTATTTACTTTGAAGTGATTTGTGTGCTGAATGAATAATAGTTGTAATAAACAATTGCAATTGGAACCTTATGATCATAATTGAAGCATGAGAAAATGTTCTTCGGTATATTTTCTGGGGACATCTGTTTACCTCATACTAATAATTCATAGAATGTTTCAAAATTTACACCATTGTTAATCTTATTGCAGCAAATAAAAGCCAGATTATTCGAGGTGTTGGAAAGAAGGAATCAGAAACTGGATTTAGAAGAAGAGGTCGTGTTTCAGCTCCAAAGGATACCAGAAGTTCTTTCAAGAGGGGACTTTCACAAGGAAGTCTATCTGTGTTAGAAGAAGTAGCTTTCCCCTCAGAAAACTTTGAAAGTAATCAGGGAAGTCCACAACAAGTAAGAGATTTTAAATTACCTGATCCTATAGAAAGATGGAGAGTGTGTGTGTGTGAGAAAAATGTAAAGGGGTATTGATAATTCTTTTGATTCAGATGGAGATCTGATAACCAGAGGAAAGAACAGAGTATCCAAAATTAGGATTGTTAGTGAATGAGGCTATGGTGAAATGAAAACATATCTATATGAATAACCAACTAACAAGAGTTCATTTTTGTTGTCAAAGCAAAGTGGTAGACATATTCAGCCTTCAGACAGCCTTCACTGGCAAAGTTCAATGCAAGCAAACTGTGACTTGCAGCTAGGGGCAAAAGATACCATTAACAACCTCTGATGCTTCAGTGTGAATTTCCTTTGAAGTGTAGTATAAGAGAAAGGCAATTTTAATAGTGTTACTAGAAAAGTTTGTGTTGCCAGCCTCCTGAATGCCTTGTTAACACATGTATCTGCTACTTCAGCCCTTAGAGCTCATTTGAGGGGGATATCAAAATCATTAATTTCTCTTGAATTTGTCAGGTATTATTCATCTATCTTAGAAAACAGTGTTTTATTTCTCAATCATTGTTTGTTTTTCTGTCTCCACATGTTTTTGTTTGTTTTTTTTTTCTTCCTGATTATTAGATTCAATTACAACACTATATTAAAAAAATAATAATAATAAAATATCTGAAGTTGTTCCTTTGACTGAAAACCAGCTTTAAAATTTGGAAAACAATTTTTAAGAGTAGTATTGGTATAATTTCCTTTTCAGTGTGGAAAATTTTTAAAATAACCCACTGACCCTGCTGCCTCCACCTCAACTTGAGACACTGAGTGCTAATATTAGCGTTCAAAGCTCTGTAGTAGGACTTAAAATGAAAGACAGTTCTTTGTCTTAGCAAATGGCATACATAGGAAAGTTACATAGAAGTCTTTAAAGAATGCAGCTCCTTATTGTACAGCCCAGTTTAATTTCAATTGAGAAACACATGAGTAATTGTTTGATTTCACAGGATTTAAAATAAAATCTGTGGAATTAACACTAATTTTTTAAGCTTCTTGTGAATAATGTACAAGCTTGTAAAGTAATCATGTGTTTCATTTGCTGAGTTCAACAGTTGCCACTTTACTAACCTACAGGACTTTTGAATAATTAACAGTTATTTGTTATGTTTTCAGCATGTTCACGTATCACATTTTCTTTCACAGCCTCACAGGTATATCATACAGGCATTGGTGTTACATAATAGTTGGCCACTCACGGAGACCCAGATTCTGTTTGTTCAGTCACTGAAAGAAATGGAGAAAACCGAACTCAAAGGTATGCCACCTCAAGTATGTACTTGGGTGCTTCACATTCCTCGTTTCTAGATTTGTTATATTGCTAAAAACCAAGACCATGTGTCATTTCTTTTATTTGCTTCCTGTGATATAATTAAGCAATAATGCTTTTTACTCTGTGACCCATAGAACTGGAGTTTGGTTGTGTGCTTCTATACCTTCAATACACAAGTGATACAGGAATAAAAGGATACTCTGCAAAATGTATCTAAACTTCTTAAGTCTAGAACAGTTGCCAAAGCACTTCTGTTTTTATGGTCTGAGAGACCAATGAATTGTAAATATAAATGCGCAATGTTCTGATAAACTACATCCAAGTAGAGGGCATTTTACTGAAACTAGGGAAGCATGTCTGATGACAATTTAAGAAAATGCACTAGCAGAAGGAAAAAAAGGCCTCTCTCTGGGTATGTGTTACTTCTGTAGTACTGGGAGATGATTTAGGCAGGAGACAGGTCTAGGAAGTGTCACAAGAATGTACTGTGTTCAAGTCAGGAAGGAGACAGAGGAATCTTAAATATGACATATTTGCTTCTCCTTTTACCAGTGGCATCACATATTTTAGACATTAAACACTGTAGATGAAATTACATCAGGTTAGATCCAGCCATTGGAGTGAAGCTCCATGTTTTCAGGTTCAACCAGTAGTGTTGCAGATGGTGTGCTCCTAGCAAGCAAGCATGCACATGTGGAACACGCATTGACACTCTGTTTATATATGTATATACATAGCTGACCACAGCAACCACAGACTGGCACTCAAAGTGCCGATGTGAACACAGCACCATTGTTCTCATCCTGCCATCCACATGCTAACTGCATCAGCACGTGTGTAAATCTCTACTAAATGACCTAAATGAAGATTTGTTATTTTTATATTCTACCTGTTTGGTTGAAAAGTGTTTTGAAATGAAGATACGTTGTTCTTGCTTCTAAATCACAGCAAGAATCTCATGGTATTGAGAATACACCTTCTACTATAATATATTGCCTTGCAAACTTGTGTATTCAATTTCGATAGTACTAGATTCATTATTTGTTAGTTACCACAGCTAACAGTTTCATAACATGTAAGGAGATAAGGCTTATGCCCAAAAAATGTGGATTGATATCTGACTTTTGGTATGGAGAAAGATATCTGCATGATACAAGTGGGATAGATTACACTGTATCATAAGTATAATAATGTTCAAGGAGCTTTTACCACACAGACATATGTACAGGCTACTTTTTCAGTTGTTGTTTCACCCATGTTTAAGTTGCATTGTTCACATAATCGCGCCCTATTACCTAGTTGTTTTTCTGACTTGGCTGCAGCTTGCATACACTGTGCTAGCCATGCTTTTGGTACGTACCCTTCCACACAACCACCACAATGGTCTGTAAAGCAGCAAGTCAAAAGAGGTCACTTGGTCACTGAATTTCTTTGGTAGTACTCAGCTGTTGCTGCTGCAGCTTGTCAGTAGCATGAGCACTCTAACGTTTGGTTCCTGGTAGCAGTGCTACTTCATAGCTTCCCTTCTCCATTTCAACTGAAACTTTGACTCATTTACGACTAGATTCAAGTCACAGTCAGTGATAAAGAGAATCCTTCTAGTAGGACTTTTTAAAGTTCTGGTTTCTGTGTCCTCCCATGATTGCTGTTTTTCGAAGTAACCAAAACTCATTTTGCAGTTCAGATTAATTGGATATTTATGTTTATATGAGAATACAAACTGATTGTGTTCACATGGAATAAAAACTTGATCGTTTGGGCCAAAAGAGTTTAAAAAGAACATATATCAAGACTTACTGTACTTACTCCTTAGTACCTATTTTTTATACTCCCTATTAGCAGCAATATTTAACAGAAGCACTTAATATACAGGTCAGTATTGGGGAGTAAACAACATGTCTCCGAATATTTTGCTGATTGTGAACCAGTTTTCAAACTAAAGCAATTTGAAACTGGAGATTTACCATTGAAGGCTGTCAGCATTACTTATCAGCCACACAATTTACGCTGTAGCAGTGCTGATGCTTGGACAAAATAATGTCCACTCACTGGATGATTTTTAAGAAAACTGCAGTGAACCAGGTGGAAAATTCCTGGAACAAATCTCAAATTTCAGGTACTGCTATTTCTAATGAGGCAATAGTGCCATCTGGAGTTTGCTTTGTGCTAAAGCTGATTTATTGCGGCAAAAACATATTTCTGCTTTGTGTTATCCTTTACCAGTGTTTTAGATTCTTCCCCCTTTAGAAGATTCATGTTACTCATTGGTATTATAAGTAGTTATTAAGAAAATTTTGTTAGAAAGCTAATTCTCCAATAAGAATTGTGTCTTTTCTTCGTTGGTGTTTATTTTCTTTCTTCATAATCCTTAATACTCCTATGTGATGGTATTTGTAAGAACAGTTTGCAAAAGGTATTTCATGACTAATATGTAGTCACAATTATTGTATGTGACATCTCACAAAACGTTTTCTTAATAACATTTTACATAAACAAAATGTTAAAAAAGGCATTAACCAAGAAGTAAAGCAAAATAGCTCATTTTACTCCTGTCATTTCACCTGTTCCCATGTTATTTATTGAATAACATTCCAGTGTATATGTCTAGACATCAAAATGTTAAAATTCAGATTTATAAAATCTTTTTAGAAGCCAAAGTTTGTAGTATCCCTTTACATGGATAATCTTTGTCTCCTAATATGTTATGGCAAATTAAATTGAAATTAAATTGAAAGCCTTTTATATAATCATATTATAAGTTCTGGTAATGCCATCAGTATTTATTTTATATTTGTATTTCTCCTGGAGATGTTTTATTATTTTCAGTACTCGTGGAGACTACTTTAATTTTTTTTCTTTCATTCGTCATGTTTTGATTGCCCTGAATGAATTTAAACATAGTTCTTTGGTACATTACATCTGTTGGTAACATTATTTAAGTAGTGTAAGGACGTAAGAGTGTAATTTATACATAAACACATGTATAACGTGTGATGTTATATATATATAATATATATTTGTATATGTAGTTAGTATAAGTGAATTATAAATTTGCTTGTATATCTTTCAAATTTATGATTTTATATTTCCATACAACCCTGACATTGAATATTTGATCCAAATCTCATTAAAGCCAGTGGAATATCTTCAGTGGACTTTCAATCAAATCAAGCAGTTGCAGTGATCTTTCCTCAGTGGAAAGAGGTTAGAAACACAGCGTTAAATGAAAGATGCATTGTTATTATCTTCAGACTAATCTCCTCTTTTTCCAAGAGAAATTGCCTGTTTGATTGCATTGATCAAGACCCATTTTTTAGCATTTGTTTTAATGTTTCAAGCAACATGGAGTGAAATAAAGATTTCAGACTCTGATCTTTAAACTTGTACTTTCGTGGATGCAGTCCAACTGGCTTCATTTGCTGTGCTCCTATGCTATTAAAGCTGTATGCTATTGCAGGCTTTACTTATTCTTTTTTATTTTCATAACAAGAACATGGCATGAAAAAAACTTGTTAACAGCCCCTACCAGCTAAGACAGTGCAGAATGCATGTGATATAAACATTAGTTCTCAGCTCTTCAATTCAATAAAGATCATACATACAGCATATACATGCACTGATTAAGTAACTACTCTAAAAGTTTCTCTGATTGATCAGAGAATGATCATTTTGATTTCTGCAGGTACGTACTGAGTCTTAAATATGTTTTGTTGCCTTAACATCCTTAAATTTGTTGATTTTTGTGTGTGCCTTCTGCTCTTCATGTTTTCAGGCTTGGGGACATGAGGCAATGAGAATGCTGACTTTGAGCTTCTCATCTTTTGTATAAGGGAACTAAGAATCAGGTTGCTAGCTACAGAATAGCTGTCTCCTCTTTGGACTGATTTTTATACACAGAGCTATAGGGCAGTTATTGATACGCATGGGCCATGGTAAACCAATAATTAAGTCCAGGGTAAAATGCTGCTAAGGACAAATAAAGCTGTCATAATATGTCTACCTCATAAGCCTGTTCCTAAAAGGTTGAAGTTAAAATTGTCTCCAAATTCCTTCTTGCTTCAACAGTTAATACTGGTGCAGTACTTGAAATTGTTGACTGATTACATGTGACTTTTCTTTGTATTTCCTGTGGCTTTTTTGTGCTGTTATGATTACATGGGTAAATACATTTATGGATGACAACAGTATCTCCTAATTCATTGTTCATCATAACTATGTGTAAACAGCACAGGGGGGAAAGCATGAGGAGCTCAGTTTTCTCCAAAAGCTCAACCATTTTGAAGGACAAAGATCTGCAAGTATTCCTAAATCAACCAAAAAATCAAAAGATAAAGCAACTGAGAAGACAGAAAGAGAGAAGTCCAATAAAGAAAAAGGATCGCTTAGTTCTCTTGTATTTCAACCTGAATTTCAGGTGAGAACAAATCTAAAAACTTGGATTTCTTGAATGTGAAATCATTGTACTAAGTATAAAAGCATTCTCAGGTCTGCAGGTTAGAATTGCTTGCACTTTTAGCGTATTCCTCTATCCCCTGCTTCACCACCTTCATGTTCTGCACCTAAGGATGACTGAATTACACATGCAAAAGACCTGTATCCTGCATTAGAGATGTATTCATTTCTTTGCTTATTTGTAAAGCAACCACTGAGTGCTTCTTTTGGATGTCTACTTTCTGTCCGCGATGAAGGTTTATTAAATTATGTTAATTTGCCACACTGATGTCCAATTAGAGTTACTTGCACTGGTTTTCATAGAATCATCAGAGAAATAAAATAGGTGTTTCCTGTCTTATTATGTTACAATTGTCATTAACTTGTGGATATATAGTTGCATGAAAATTGATATTTACTTGCCTGCTTGCAAATTCTTCTCATTTGTGGTAGGGTGGGTCTGAGTGTGCTGCGGTTGACCAGCTTTTAAAGGAGTAATTGACTTTATGGATTGCAAACAGATTAATGGAAGGCAAAGAAATTTACAGGTCCTCCTGGTTGTTGTTTTTTTTTTTTCTCCTGCTCCATGGGAAGTTCAAGAGGATGAAAAACTCTATGAAAATGCTGTCAAGAAATCTCTACTGTATTGTTTTGTTGACTAAGATGTTGAACAACAAGATTCTTTATGATTCACATCTGCACCTAATTATATGGATTTCAGAAAGAGTGCCTTAACCCTTCTTGCAGGGCAGTCAGAGTGGCTGCATTTGAGAAAGCTGGCCACATAAGTGTCACACAGCTTCAGGCTGTGGCAGATTTCTGCCTTTAGCTCCAATGGTGGGCTATGCTACAGGTGCTGGGATGGTAGCTTGAGGAAGTTCTTTAGTCTTTCACTCAAACAGTAGCAAGTTTCAAGAGGATACTGCCTTCAGATTAGGAATATGCCTCTCTTTAGTCTCAAATCAAAGCTAAGCAATTTATCTCACCTTCTAAACCTTGAGCTTTAAGCTTCTAGAGATATTACACTTTCCAGAAGTATGTGCAGTGCAATATTTCATTCACTGATGAGACAGGAGGACAGCCTCCTACCCTTTGGGTACTACTCGTATCCTATGACTTTGGAGAAGCCACACAGCAGTTAATAGAATCTGAGAAGTGAATGTAAATAACCTGATGTTAGAGAAGACAAAGCAAGATGTATCTCTGCACAAAAAGTTCTGTTTAAAAATAATAAGACTTCTGGTAAGGAAAAAACAAAAGCAATTGGAATGAAGGAAAGAGAAGGGGAAAAAATGCTGGACAGATAACTGCATGAATAAAATTGCCACAAATACTCCTATTAAGGCTGTTGAGGAGAGTGTAGAGCATGCTGTATAGGGTAGGAGGGTGGAGGAAAGGAAGAGTGTACAAAAGACCTCAAAGAATTTGAAATATTACAAAATAGTTTTCCTTCCCTTTGGAAGAAAATTTTTGTCTAGTAAGGCATGTCAAACTCTAACAATGTATAATTCCTACCAGTTATGAAAATTATTATGGTACACAGCATCATCTTAAATAGTGGTCATAGATACATACCAATAAATACCAACAATTATGTCCATGGCACTTCCACTTTCAGCAAGATGCTATAAACAAACCATACTGGACTTTACGTCTTGTTAGTGAGCAGAGAGAGATGGAAAATCTGGAGCTGAAGAGAGACACTCAGCGAGCAGATGAGATCAAAGCCATGAAGCAAGCATGGGAGTCTGCAGAACCAGGAAGAGCTGTCAAGGTAATTATTAAAGAGTGCAATCTGTGCGGTAATGCATCTTCACAAGTTGCAGGAGCTGTTGCGATGGCAGAGCGATTTTTGCAAGAGAGAAATGAGTTCATATGACTCCTCTCTTCAACATTTTGTGGGCAACAGGGAATTTTACAAAGCCTGAAATATCAAAAATACTGATGTGCATGAACTGTGCATTGGTTAGGAATCCAAATTGTCCACTTTAGATTTCTTGAGATTATTGAGACTTTAAGGTTCTGTTTTACAGAACAGAAAAAATGTTTATCTGTACAGCAATTGGAATTGGTTGCCTGGTTCCAGGGTGACATTTGGCTCCTCTGACCATTCTGACTGTCTGAGCCCTTAAGAGAAAGCCCAGTGAGCCCAAATCACCATCTGAAATGACAAGCAGAGTGGTGATGTCTGTATTTAATCATCAGAAGCAATTGAGCCTGAAAGGGTTTGCACCCATAGCTCCCATTTCTCAGGAGAGTGTCCGAGTCACAAGGCTTCAGGAGATCCTAACAGGAAGTACTAGTTCCCTAAGTGAGAGAAGTCCTGAACCTCTATTCAGCTATGAGGGAACACACCCTACTTTCAGAGTTTTAGTTTTTTAAATCCAAATATTATTTTAAACTACTGAGAGATTAGGGGTTTTCCAGTAGTTCATTGCATGGTGATCTCTAGTGTCTGTATTCTGAGCCTCTTGTAATGGGAACCCTAGCATCTTTCTTAATTCCTGTCCCAGGCAGAGTTGTATACTGCAATCAGGTGTTAGATTTGTTATTGACAGCATTGTTTTATCATTTGGGATATTGCTATATATAGCTGGTATGCACTGACAGGAAACAAATCCTTCCAAATGTTGCCTGCTTTTCATTTTACTCAGCTATCATTTCACTGAGGTTTACTTACAGGTTCTTATTCATATGCTCAGAACACAATTAAAATTAGATGAGCTTTAAATACTAGTGACAATTTATTTCTCCTCTACACAACACATTAAAACTAAACAAATTAAAGTTCCTGGGAAATTTGGATGGTTGATGTTGTCAGGTCATTATTTTAGGAAAAAAAAATCTTCTGCAGTGGTGAATTGAATATAACTGACACTAAACACAAGAGGACTGTGCTTCTCTTATTGTTTTCCATCTGCTGTCTCAATAATGCTATTCATGTTGTCAGAAGTGATGTTTTAATAGATCATACAAGTGAAATATACTAACTACTAATAATAAAGTAGCATCATATTTAAACATGCACTGGGTTCAAAGATTTACTGCCCCAATGACTGCTTATAGATTCCTCAGAAAATGAGAAAATGATTTGGGATGGAAGTATTCAGTAGAAGTCTCATCTGGATTAAAAATTTTATCTGTAGGCTTTTCAGGAACGCATGAAGTTTATTAATAAGCATGTCGAGAAAGATTCTGAGGAGCCCATAGCTGGGATGGACATTGCCAGTTTATCATCCAAATCAGAAGAAAGAGGTAAGGTTTAACTGCATATCAGCTACATTTTGAGTGTTTTAATTTTAAAATATAGAGGGATATTAATTATTTCAGAAAAAAATGTTCACGATACAGGATTTCCTACTATGAGTTTTCAAATACACTGTACATACATCACAACCAGTGTTTTAACATGAAATGAAATATGATTTAAAGCATTCTACATGAGTCATTTGGTTCCTTAACAAAGACATCTGCATTAACTACTGTTAGTAAACAGAGAGAACAGCCTTAATAATGCAGTCCAAATACACAATCACATGCTTAGTCTCTTTCTTCTTTATACCCCCTGTTTTAATTGCTGCAATGCTCCAGCCTCAGACAAAGATACAGCCTCATGGCCTTTGGAGGCTGCTTAGTTACCCTTAAGCCAAGTTTAGGCATCTCTTTCACACAAGAATTCCAAACCTAAATTAAGCAGATATTTCTGGAAGTTCAGTGGAAAATACTCACTCCATTTTAAATTTAGAAGATGTGGTCTTTAATACAGAAATATTTTTTAAAATGATTTGTAGTAATCAAATGAAATATTTACAATAAATAGCATAATAAGAGTTTTTATGGAACAAACTACTGCAGACTTCATTAAATCTCACCAAATTTCACAGGCTTTTCTGACATGGCCAGATGAACTGGAAGACAAAATTGCTGGAATGATCACAACACAGCTCAGCACAGTGGTGTGCTTAGTATCAAATGTGTCACTGTCTTTTGAGAAGTCTACATTAAAATATAGATCAGTTACCATCCATGTGATTAAATCATTCTAAGACAGAAGACTGACAATTTTAAATTGTCATGGTACATTTGTTTTTGGAGATTGGCATTTCCCAAACAAAATATATGCCCAAAAGAGAATATAGTTGTTTTGAACTGTAGACAAGAGTGATAAGGTTTTTATAGATTGGTTTGTTTGTTTGTTCATAAAACAATGTGATTCCTTGCTGATCAAAATTTATTCCTTAGATATTTGAAATTGATTAATTCTGTCTTACTCCCTCATGTGTTACGTTGGTGTATCTAAAGTATATATATAAATTTCACTCTAGCATATGTAGGGCTGTTTTTGTTTTTCCTTTTTTCAGCATCTTTGATTCTATTATAAGTATTAGAAGTAAAAAGCATGTCCAACCCATGTTCTCATTTAGTAAGATATTTTGCTGAGCCAAAAGGGAAAAATGACTATATTACAATTTAGATGGACCCTTCTGGCACAACTGAATAACCAATTCAATCTGTTTTGTTGTAGATTCTTTTTCTCATACTACAGAAATGACAGCATCACAAACAGCAGTTGACTCAAGTTTACCAATGCAGCAAAAAAAATGGGAGCCTATAGACCTTAGTCCTTACATGAGGTAAATCGTAGCAGGGAAAAATTAATGCAAATAAAACACCAAACTGAAAGGCTGACTAAGGGTCTTTAATGTATAGGAATTAGTAAACGTAATAGATTGTGACTCCTTGCGTGGATACAGTATAATAGATATGAATTTAAACTTTGTCCTTCACATGTCATTGTCATAAGCTACAATGCTGTCACATCCTTGTTAATGTTTTTGTGAAAATCCTGGTCTGTGTTTTGTCTGCCCTTTATGCTATATACATAGAATCACGTAGTAGTGAGTGTAGATGGCATCCTGATCATTTTCCACTTTGATTTACCTGATATAGGTGGTTTTTTAAAAAATTTAAGGTTTTTCCTACATCCTGTTACAATTTATGCCTTTTCTTTAAGCCACGTTAAAGAAGTTGTATTCCTGTAATGAAAACATATCATAACATCCTTAAGGAAATGCATATGCAGCCAAACATGTTTATTTCAGTCATTATCTTGAATGAAATGCATATGAAGTCATGACATGATGCTAGATACTAGTAAGATATTTAACAAATGCAACTTAGTTAATAACTGAAAAAAACATTCTTTATTCAAAATAAATATTTTCTTTATTGCATGTGTCAGAATGAACCTCTCTACCTCATATGTATACGCTTGCATGTTTGCTGCGCTGAAGACAGAACCCAGTTAAAGCATAAGTACATCTATATTTTATGTATTTATGCTACTTATTATTTCTCCGAAGACTTCAGAACATGCTGAAAAATTCCTCAAGTTCAATTTTTAATATAAAGTGAAAAATGTGTCATATTGAAATTAACAGCACTAAAAGATGAGAAAATATAGCAAAATATCTTCCATAGGCTTGAGTTTTGGAAGGATTTAATTTGTCTTCAGATCTTCAACTCTAACATGAGTCATTTGAGTCAAATTACAACAATATATTATCCACTTAGCTGCCATTATGGCAATGGGAAAAACTACATTTGTCTCATTACTAAATTATATTACCAAAAACTTTCTGTACTAAGATATTTCTTGCAAATTAAAAATAAATCATATGTAGGAGTTTTTCATATGCTCAAAATGAGCATGATTTTACCAGTATTCTAAAGTAGACATTCAAGTATAAGACCTGGTCTCAGCAATGCACTTCCTCATCAGTGTTACGTATAAGATGAGGAAAAGTGATCCCTTAATTGTATTGAACTGTACAGTGGTTCCTTTGATAGAAACCAAATATATGCATGTAGGTACTAAGCGAAATATAAACCATCAAAAACTGTACTTGAAATGAGACAAATATCTTTCTTTTTCCTTCAGAAAAACAATGTCTGAACCTGTGCTAAGAAATGAATCTATAATTCAACAGCAAGAGAAATGTAAAATGGAAAAAATTAACAATTTTAGGCAACTTCGAGAACTGGCTTTGGAACAAAGAGAAATGGAACAACATGCTAGAGCTTTGTTGAAGCAAAACGTGCTTGACATGTATGAGAATCTGCAGGTAGGTTTTCCAGATTATGTTTCAGTAGCTGTTACTGTAATATCCACCACTATCATGAATATCCTGATCAACAATTCTTTAAACATTTGTATTCTGTATCAGTAATTAGAATCAACATACAAGCTTTAAATCTTACTTGAACAATGGCTAAAACTAAAGCTCTAATTAAAAAATACATTGTACTACACAATGTTCCAAATATTCTTAATACATTCTTGTTGTAATTCCCTGCAAATGGGCAATTTTAAGACTGTCACCATAATAGTATAGTTTAAAGTAAGCATAAATTGAACATTTTATATATATGAGTAGGTGCTCTGTTTTTTTGGTGGTGGTTGTTGTTTGGTTGATTTTGTTATGGAATTAGGGTGCTGGAAAAGTAATAAAAACCACAAGATAATTACATAAGAGAATGAGTTTCTTCTTGTATGTCCTGCAGCAAAATTGGTGAATAGAGCTTCCCTGGAATATGCATGATGCCAACAAACAATTGTATTATTAGCCCTTAAAGAAACGTGGCTACAATAAATGCTTCTCATATCATTAGTGAAGGGTCCATTGTTAGATTAACTTGTTCAATGTGCCATACATGGAATTGGTACAAATATCCTAACAAAATTGGCTTAAATTTTGATTGTTGACAGAAGCAAAATGTTTTGTCACGTGGAGATGATACAGTAACTAAAAATCATCTAGTAACTTTTCAGAGCTCTTAAAATTGGAAAAGAATAAAAATGATTCTAGATTTAACCAACTTCTTAACAGAAATAACCTGAGAACACCTCCTTAACAAACACCCAGATTCATTTGTAATATTTCGCAGCAAGCCTGCAAGGAGCCATAGTCCTCTACCAGTGACTGACTGATCTCTAATCCTTGATGATAATGTGTCCAAGTTTTCAGATGCTGCTGTGATTTTGGATGCCTAGTATATATTATCATGGCAAATATTTCTAAAGCAGTTCCTCAGCTCTTTCTAGAAAACATGTACATTTGCAATCTTTCACAGTAGTATTTTAAAATGATATTTACTTATACTGTGCTGATTAGTACTTTTACAGTTTTTTCATCTATAGACCACAGAAAACTATGTTAAATGTCTTCAGGTATCCTCATTTCCCAAGACGGAAATGTTAAAAAAAAAAAAAAAAAAAAGTTGTGTTCAGGTCTCACTTGGCCTCAGTCTCAGTGAAGGTCAGTGTGATTTAGACTCTGTGAGTCTCTTTTGAAAATAATATGTGAGGTCCTAAACCATTTCAGTATTTCTGAAAACTATTTTTCAAGGAACTTGTTTAAAACAACAGAACAAATCAGTGACTGAATCGGTACTAGACCTAAATGGGTAACTAGTCAGTTGTCCCTTCCTCCTTCCACGCAATTAACTTATTCAGCCAGCAGTTAAAAAAAAAAAAAA
>VXAB01000697.1:495931-629587 GCA_013399175.1 Odontophorus gujanensis
AAAAAAAAAAAAAAAAAAAGATTTTCATGAACTTCATCTTTTTCTTCATGGTGAAAAGATTGACATGTACCTACATCCCTGTGAGTGATCAATAGAAATCCTGCTAAATAGAAAGGTGAGGTGCCTTACCTGTACTGTATTATTAGAAAGTGAAATACAACCTAAATGATGCAATTGCATGTGATGAATCATAGATTCATGTGTTGGAGTGAGGATGTTGACCCTTTTTTTTTTGTTTCTGCCTACCTAGGCATCCTTAGATGAAAAGCGAGGCAGAGTTCACAGCATTCGAGAAGCATACAGAAGCAAGCTGTTAAAGGCTGAACTCAGAAAACGTGAAGAGCTGGCAGCTCATGAAGCGATGCTACAAACAGAGCAAGAGAAGAAAAGCCAAGATGCACACAAGAAAAAGCAAGGAAAGGGTTTAGGGAAAAGAATGTAGTAGGAATTGCAACAGAATTTTACTTAACTCTTTGGAAAATAAAATTTATATGCCAAGATTAAAAAGCCAAATTGCTATTTTTCAGTATTTGTGTCAAGTGTATCACATTATATCTCTCTGGTTCTAACAAAAAATTATGTAGTATTCTTCTAACACAGTGTTTGATACTTTGCTTTTCCTAAATGGTACTCATCACAATTAACCTTTGTACATTTTACTGGAAATAAAATTCTGCAACAGGTATCTGTATTCCATTCAGTTTTCTACCAAAATCATGATTTTATCCTGTTTTTCCAATCAGTCAAAACAGAACCAGATAAAAATGGTGGAACAGCAGTGAATATAACTTAGCAGTTTTTCAAGTCATTAAATAGTGGCATACCACATATCTCATATGCAGCATTGGAAGGCTTCCCAAAGCCTGCTTTAGTAGACATAAATTATCCCTGTACCATAGTAATCGTTCTCTTTCACATCTGGTATCATTCTGATAAACGATTTTGAATCTCACAGTAACTCTCTATAGTGGCAAACTCATAGCATAACCAAGGCATCTTGAATGCTCCCTATAAAACTGTCTTTACTAACCTTTATTTTTTCCCCATAGTGTCTTCGCAAGAAGTGATCACTCAGCTGAAATTTAAAAGTGTTTCTTAAAAGAAGAACCAGTACATGAAATGGCAATCACAGACTTTCTGAATGAAGGGTAAAATACTTCTCAGAATTCTTCAACTTTTTAGTACTGTCATCAAACATGAAAAAAAACATGTGCAATAGCTGGCACTCTGCAGTCAGAGAGAATGATTAAAGCTCTTACAACACTAAAAATCTTTCTAGACCAGACGGAGCTGTTATAAATGGCTTAAAGAACTCTCTGTCTTTGTAGTCACATGCCGAAGTCTGGGAAGTTAGACTGCCTACATGTCGTATACATACAATATGTCCATTCTGTTAGCTAGGCAACATGAGAGTCTGTGAGTCACCTATTCAATGTGAATCACAAAAAATATTACCCTTTGCTTCCTGGCCCCTGGTGCTGGGTAGCCATCACATTTGAAACTATCCTTTCTTCTTCTGAATTGCAATGACATACCAAAGGTTCAACTTTGGCTTGTTTTGCTCACTTTTTTTTTTTTTCTTTATTAGAACCTCACTGCTTGGCTTGAACTTGACTTGAACTTGACTCATTTCTCTATCAGTCTGTGACGTCTGTTCTTTGTACATTGCCACACCTACACACCTGCTGTGATGCCTTCCTTCATTCAGCTTCCTTGCTCCCATAAAACTTAAACTCACAGGATTCTTTTTGTGTTTGCAAATAAGGGACTGAAACCAGAGTCCTAAAACTGCATTGATAATTTTTATTTCATAGAGTAGAAGCTATGTTTTGCTTTGACCCATACAGGCTTCAAATAAAAAGCCTGTCAGTCTTGTGCTATAATTGCTCTGACTTTGTCCTCTCTATTTTGGAATATGGGCTATACTGCTTCATAATATTCCAGCTTGTTTCCATGGCAATAGCACGTGTTGGTTGTCTTCTTATATGAATCTCTAATGAGCTTCTGTAGAGGAAGATCAAGTTGAAGTTCTGTTCTTGATGTCACTGCAAGTGCTATAATGACATTCTGTTGTAAAAATCCGTCCAATTTCAGAAGCCAGCATAATTGACATCTAAATGTCAAAAAATGCAGCTAATAACCTGCATGATCACAACAGTTATAAACTGACGTGAACTCAGACACAGTGTACTCAGATCTACATGAACAAATCTAGTTCTGCTGTTATGCACGACTCTAAGCTTCATAATTTCCTTATTATAAAGAATATTGTGGCATAGTCAGGATCTGCTGTGTCTCTGTTGGCTTATTTGTCTACTCAATGATGTGGATATGATGAGGGAGTGAGTTATGGTCATACTGGTTAATCACATGTACTATGGAGCATGCAATGTTTAAAGAAAAGCACAGTTGTGGTTTTATTGAATCCCTGTGAATATTCCAGAAACAACTACAAAATATCCACGTGTAGTGGAGCCAGGGAGACAAATGGCCTTGTTCAGACTGTGCCAAAGAATTCATATAGGTTGGACCCAGAAACGGATGATGAATGGAACTTCTAAAAGATCAATTTTACATCAACACAACACCTTTTTACATCGTGCACTACATTGCAGGCTAAGTCAGTGGGTAGATGTGAACCAAAATTACAACAAAACATGCCTGTGTTTCAAAGAAACTCTTTGGAGAAATACAAGAAGCCATCATGTTTAACACTTTTTACTGTAAGGAAAATAAACAAGTAAAAATATCAGATATGTATAAAATGAGATCATGGTTGCCTCCTATTTTTAGACTAAGTTGCCCAAAAGTCAAACTGCGCATACGTGGAGGTAAAGCACTTTTGTCCTTTTACCCTCAGGAGTAAGACTGCTTTTGGTACCACAATCAGCCCTTATGTCAAAGGAACTTGTTGCCTGCATTCAGTACAGTAGTTCAAATTCTATTTTCACAGATGGTACTTCTAAGAAATATGTCATATTTCATCAAGCACCTACATTTTCCCTAGGTTTCCAGTAACAAAAGCTCAAGAATATGTGTAATTGCTACTGTTTATGCTCTCCTCAACCTTCAGTAACAGATACAGTAGAGGCATAAGAACAAGCTTTAAATTATTTTCTCTCTTCAGCAAAAAACTTCAGGAAGAGACTGGAACGTGGAGTCAAGGGCTTTATAGCATCAAGGCGTGACTGCTTAATCTTTCCAGATGATGTTTTTTTGGAAGTTAAATAGAGAAATGGCTGCATGGAACCATACTTTGCCATCCATCTGGCTTCAAGTCTCCCTGGCTTCAAGACACAGAAGAGAGGTCTTGGGGGCAGTTTGGTTTATTTGCTATTGTTTTCATGTTAACAACTTCTTTCAAACATTACTTAGAAAAAATCATCCCTTAGAAATCTGGAGTTTGTTACTTTTTCAGTTTACAATTTTTGTTCATGAAAGAGTCTGTTTATGAAGAGCAGTCTGGATACCTACGTTGATCTCTAAACACTGCAGCTGATTTGTCTAATGACTTGGAGAGTCATGCACAAAATGCCAGGTCCTTCTCCTGAAGAAGGGTATGGCAATAGCCATGACTGTACACACCTTCAGCACCTGCAGCTCATAAACCAACACAAAGCACCTCCCAGTCTCTATTATTATTCTTTTTGATTGGCTTTAACTTTGGTCAAAGATAATTAGTGACTCTTCAGTGCAGGGTAACATATTCAGGGACCTCTTTAGGGGTTAGCTTCATTCTAAAGAGGTGAAACAAAAAGGAATTGTTTGCTGTATTAATTCCTAATATCCCATTCTCCTCCATGCAGTGTATAGCCATCATACAGAGGAAAACATTCAGGAACTTCCATCCAGCAGAAGCTCTATAGAGTTCCAAAGTACACTGTAAGTGTTGTAGAAGAATGAAAACCTTCCAATATGTGCAGCGAATAATCCCTGAAGATTTCTTCTGTGTTTGCTTGCTTTACTTCAATGTTTTAGAAAAACGGTGGCATTCAAAAAGTCATGTAGGAACCTGAAAAATAAACGACTGATTATCAGTCCCTGACTGATAATTCCTTTTAATGGGGATTAACTCCGTAATGAGTTAATCGCTTTAATATCTCTTTGTAGGTGTGTTCTGCTAAGCTCCAGCTATTTTCACTGCTTGATCCTTTTCTCTTGACCAGCTATTAGGAACAAGAAAGGATCTTTTTCATAAGGTACATATCTTCAAGTAACTTCATAATGCAAGTAGCTTCATTAATCTTCAAATGACTGGTCCCATCTGCTTTGCTTTAATTTGGCTGGCATTTACACAATGAGTTACAGACGAAAAACCAGACCAAGTCCGTTCCAGGATGCCTCGCTGCTGAGACAAGCAATGTGCTGTGAAATGAGGCTCAGTGCTGAGCTGCCAGTCTGCTCACCCCAGCAATGTGCAATTTACCAGCTATGTAAGGTCTCATTTTAATTCAAGGAAGAGAAACAGCATTTATGCACATGCACAGCAGTTCCTCTCCAAAAGGCAAGAAAAGTGTCTACGTATTTTGTCTGGCAGAAAACATAAGAGAATAGCTTTGCATAATCACACAGCAGTTTGCAGAATTAAAGAAATCTTGCTTCTGGAGCTCTTCTTTCCACACATTCATTTCTTGAGTCAGCCCTAACAGAGTCACTGCCCAGGTAACATTTCAATGAATTAATTATTCTGGTTATTTGGAGAAAAACAAGATGCTGTCATAGTACTGGTCTCAAAGGAGAACGAAGATGGGAAGCAGTACAGTTGTGTAAAGGAAAGGTACTTCGAAGATCTTGAAAGGTGAAATAACAGAAAAGAGGCAGTGCTGTGTACATGGTTCAGGTAAGACAGAGGACCTTAGTAAGAACATGCTTAGGGATGGTGTTTCAGAAGCTAGAATCTGAGACTGAGTAATGATACAGGTCTGGGTGTACCAGGACCTGTCACTTCAGCTCAGGTCAGGATGTTCACTCTTCCCTTAAACATGGGTGCCTCTGCCCAGCAGTTCTTCCTAAGGGCAAGTACTGGATGTTTTACAGGTGGAAAATACACCCACAGAAGACATCAGCTACAAGCAGTCAACATACAGAAAGCATAAACTGCCTATGGGACCTACAGGGAAAATGAAAAAAAATCTATCCATATGTCTTTCCTCATCTCTGCTCTGCCCACATCAGAACCACCACTCAGCTCCAACCCTCCAGCTTTTAAGTCTTTTTGTTCTGCAGCTAGATCCTGAATTTGTTCTAGAGACAGTTGCTGGCAGAAGCTAGAACCATAGATGCTGAAAGGCAAAAACAACTAATGCAGCTCCACCCACCTGAATAGACAAAACTTATACATCACAGTGTCATACACATCCTGCAAAAACACCTGTCTTGGGAAATGAAAAAAACGTGAGAGCAGGAATTTGCTACAAATGCAATGCTTATGCTATCTTCTCTTCAGATACAGAAATGTATCATGAGCTAATGAAGGAATCTGAAGCTGCTTCCACTCACCTGTGTATCATCGCCTGTCATCGCTGAAAACATTTTCCCTTGCTTTCTATTGTGTCAGTGCAAAAGGTGATGTTCCCAACAGTGCATCTCTCATGCTTGCTGGAGTGATTTTCAAATAAGCTAACTATCAGTTTCAAAGACTCCACCAGTATCTTTGCCCCTTGATTATTTTCTTCCCCACATCTATCAGTCTTAACACACTGCAGCTGCAATGTTGCAGATGGAAACTTTTTTGATAACTGGTCCTCTGAAATAACATTTATACACAGACTGTGGATAAATTAATTGCTGTTTAAGACAAGCATATGTCTATGTACATATCTGCTTTCTCTTAATGATTCTGATTTATTCATTAGAAACCTAGCTAAGGTAAAAGAATAAATACATCTTTGACATGTCACTTATGAAAGAGATGCTCAGAAAAACAGGTCACAATGAGGTATCTTTCTAACTCCAGTCTTCTCACCGACCTTAGCAAAAATGAAGAACCTATTATTTTCCCCCAGGGACCTATCAGCACTTTCGTTGCTATCATCCAGGTAATTTAACTCACTAAAACAACAAAGCTAATGCTGCAAATCAGGTGTGAGACATTTTGTTAGGCTGTGTCCTTGCCCAGGAAGTTCAGCTGGAGTTTTTCTGCAGACTGGGTCTTCACCAATAGGATGCATGAAGGTAGGGCACTGAAATGTCTTCAGATACAACAGAAACCCATGTCGCCTCATTCCATTCCTTTTCATGGTCTCCAAAGGTTTCATTGAAGCTTTCATATTGTCAGGGTGGTTAGATGGGAAAGCAATATGAATAAAATGTAAATTAAAGTATTTGAGTGACTTTTGTAGAAGCCTACAGAAGAGTTGTGGCCCGGTTGTTTTTTCCCCACGCTAGCCCTGGTAGTACAGGGGCAATGCAGAACCGGCCAACTCATTCTGGATGCTGAGTCATGCAGCCACTTCTAACAATTCACAACGATGGCTGTTGCCTGGAGGGATTTCTAAAATGAGAAGCCTAAATTGTGTTGATGCCAACCTGTCATAAACGTATAAGGCAATCAAAAGAGTGTTTACCTTACTAAATGATTTCTAAATTTTTTGTGTACTCTGGACACCGCTGATTTCGTGTGTAAAATCTAAAACACTGTATCTGTGAAACCAAAATGTGACAGCTTAACAGCCATTCCGAGGAGCGGAACACCTTCTGCGTGTAGTCACTCTTTCCTAGTCCCGTGAAAACACAATCCTGGCAAACATCTGAAAGCACTCTCCGCTCTTCTTCGCCAAACTGACCATCTGTCTGCAGAGCGGCTGCAAAAACCCCCAGGCTCGCCAGGACCCTTGGCCGGACGCACCACGTGCGCTTGCGGCGGCGGCTCGGCAGAGGGAGACGTTTCCGTGCCTGCATCCGCCGGCTGCGGGTTCCCGTGCGGGCAGAGCCGCTCGGAGCCCCAAGCACCGCCGTCCCACGCATGGCGGCGCCGGGCATGCGGTTGTCCGGGCACCTCCATGCGGGATGGGGGACACGGCCGGACCCGTGACGCAGCTCTGCTGCCCTCCCCTCTGAGCTGCGCTGGAGAAGTGCTGGGTTTGTGCTTGACCCCGGCTGGTTTCTGAGGCACTTGTTCGTCGTTTACTTACCCCACAGCAAAATATGTACTTAGTTTGGAGTCGTGCTATAAATAAAATAAGAAATAATAACTGGAAGGCACTGGTCTGCAAAATAACAAAAGCTCAGTGCTCTCAGCCAGGCCTTCAAACCTGTACCCCATCTTGCCCTACTTTTCTTTGGAGGAGAGTGGATTTGTGTGAACTGGAAGGCTCTCAGTCCCTCTGCCCATTCAAAGACAGTATGTGTAACCATGCCACATTCAATCTCAAACCAAGTTCATCCAACCAGCAGGTGAAGCTTCACTGCCACAACCCCCCGTGAAACGAAGTCTGCAGGCAGTTAGCTGCCTCGAGCCTTTGAGTCCAGGAAGATTTCTCCATGTTTTGCTTTCAGTGCTCACCCTTGGGCCAGATGGTGGCTCCGCCAGCCTTTCTCCTCTAGCACAGCTCACAATGGCACACGGTATTGATCTCACTGCGGCACAAGAGGTGCAGCTAAAATACCAGTAATCACTTACCTCATTCAGTGTAGTACCATAAACTTCTAAAAAGTACAAGTGCTTGTTCAGGAGGCTGACAGACTTAAATAATTAGGAATACCTGCTGTCCACTGCATCTCCTGACATTCATTGTGCTGTAGCTGTGGCTTGTTTTATTGACTCATTACAAGGATATAATGCACTGGGGACTCAAGAACTCACAGAAGGAAGTATCTGCTGTCCCATAAATCACCCCTCTAATTTTATTACACATTACAGTTTCAAGTCAGGTCATGATGTTCCCAATCAGTTACTGAAAGGTAGGTCCCTAACTAAACTGGCTTGATTTTGTGAGGAGCTGAGGAACTCACTTCAAATCGGGGCAGCAAAATTCAGACCACTTTGAACTAACTACTGGGGAGTCTACCTCTGCCATCTCCAAGTTCAATGTTCTTGTTTTAAAACAGATCCAGGGAATGAATAAGCATAAAAATACTCCAGATAACTTCAGTGTGCTGATCAGTGACAGTGAACCTGTCTGTACCAGTGAAGAACATGAGCCCTTTCCATGAATGAAGGCATCATACAGGTACCAGTTCCACTGGATGTTCCACTGCTTGGCTGTGGACAGGTTCTTCACTTGGGCCACCAGGTCCATACTCTGCATCTTGCTAAAAAGGAAAATGAGGGATTGGCATAAGCAAGGGTCAGTTCTCTCTTTCATGGACAAGTTGAATCATACCAGTGGTCATGCCCTCACGTGTTGTGTCATATTTTTAGTTCAGTTCCTGACTTGGTTTTGACCCAAGTCAGTGAGTGTTGTGCCAGTGGGCAACCTGGCATGATTCAGATGTTGCTGTCTGACAAAGACAGTACTCAAAGTACCCAAATGAACAGTAGGGCATTTGGTAGAGTTAACTTATTTGAAGGGAAAGAAAGTAGAGCTGGATGGACAAAAGCCATGTTGTGTCATTGAGTTAGGACTTGGGGTATTGATGTAGATACAGTCCATAATAGTGTAGCATTGGAATTTTGCGGTCTACCCCTTCAGGAAATGAAGGTCTGAAACCCATGAGGTTTTGTTGTTGTTGTTGTTGATTTGTTGGGTTTTTTTTTAAACCTAGGAGGTTTCAAAAGCAGTTACCAACAGAGGGCATGTGTTGGTCAACTGCTCCTAAAAATCTTAAAATACTGTAGGCTGAGCAAAGAAGGGAGTAGAGAAATGTTACTTAAGTGCTGAGAATCAGAGGATTGAATCCTCAACTCTGTGAGCTGGGGATTCAGCTTTCTTGCACAACTGGAGAACAAACTACGCCTTGTACTCCTCCATGGTACCCAACTCTGAAGAAAATTCTCTCATACATATTTCACTGTATGGCAGGGATTTCTGTTGTTGCTGGGTGAGGGGGATAGGGCTTTCAGTTTGACTGTGGTTAACTCTTTGATTGAAGGTCTTCGTTAACTTTGTCAAATTTAATTTCACTCAAGAAAATAGCAGGTTTTTTGGTTGGCTGGTGACCATCAACTTCTGCACTGCTTAAGTTTTTAAACAGCTTGTTGATCTTTGAATTTATGAATTTGGTATGTTTTAGTATGCTGTTTTCTTTCAGCATTTTTTTTTTTTAAGTTGCAGCACTGAAAGCTGCAGCAGATCTCTTAAATTTCTTTAGTACTTATTCTACAAATATCGTCATGCAGCAGAAGTCTGCATGAGCCTATCACTTTCCAGGGACAAGAAGACCAAGAACCTTCTGATGGGGAACAATCTGTGCAGTCTTCTGCCTACAGTAAAATTTTCTTCCCTAGTATGTGGGCAACAAGAATATCGTAGGGATTATAAAACAGATTGAAGCTCTCATTGTGTTTAAGATGCAGTATATATTAGGATATGGCATTTGTCTAATGATGAGTCCTATGGCTGAGGTGTTAAAAAGGAATTAGTCTGGGAATTTATCCACCAGATAGCTGTTGATGTTAACAGAAGTGGCCGGATTGACTTCAGAAATCTCCAGTTATAATCCTTACTATAATTATGATCGTGCTTCTCTGTAGAGCACAACTGAGACATCTCTTTTGACTCACACCACATTCCTACTGAAGTCAGCAGGAGCTTTGCTCGAGAGGGAGCTCTCATAGGCAGTACTGCTTGTCAGGAAGTAAACCAACTGTTCCTGTAAATTGGCCCCCTAATATGGACTAGTTTCCCCTTTGTATGGTAATAGTGCTAATCAAACATACAGTGTTTTCTTTGTTCTATTGCCACAGGAACAAAGTAAATCCCAGGGGACTGATGGCTGCCTGGAGTATTTTCACACCTGTCCTGCACAGTAGAACTCTTAACTAGGCTTCTCAGACTGTCAGAGCCAGGGACTAACCTGAGTCTCTTGAGTCCCCATTCAGTAATTCACTGTCAAGTGCACTCTACTTGCTTATAAATCTTCTCCATATTAGTTTTTTGATGGACAAGTAAAATATCACTGATTGATTTCTTTGTCTTGATTAAAAGGAAGTAAGTAGATTTACTGCAAGACATGTAAACACTCAGGTATATTGTGGAAAGCTTACCTAGGAAAAATCTATCTTCATCTCCCTGCTCATGGCATCACGTACTCAGAAAAGCTCTGTGTATTGATTGTGGATGAAGTTGTTAATTGCCTGACCAGTGCTGCAGGCTCATACAGTGAGGGGATGTGTTTGGAAAGGAGCTTTCAATTTCTGCAGAAAAAAAAAGGGGAAATAAAGACCATGAACCAGGGAAAACCTGAAACAGCAAAATTCATGAGACCGTTATTATTCATATTAAGATGCACTATGTGATAGGAAGATCATCACATTAGGAAGTTTTTATAAAGGTTAGCTTGCTGACAAATTGCTCCCATTATCTCTATAATCAGTTGCTAAGCTGTAAAAACCATAAATCCCTCCTCTTACAAGCAAAGCTGTGGAAGTGCAATCCCAGGAGATGCTGCAGGGCCCTAGGGCCCTAACAGCCCACAACTATTGACACTGGGTGGTGGGCTAGGGCTGCTGTCCTGGGCTGTGCTTGAATTCTCCTGGTACTGTGACAATTAGAGATTGCACCCGTTTGTTTTCTCAGTATTTATTGAGACATCAGCGAGCACACATCTATACTGATTGGCATGTCAGAAGGATGCGGCCATTTCTTTAAGTGCAGTTTTCAACAACATGGTTGCAACCATCCTTAAGGACCTCATCCTACACCTTCACATATCCTTTGTAGTTTTCTGCCACTGTGAGGGCTGTTTTAATCTGAACCTGTATCACTATTTTGACCTCAGGCTTTGTTTCAGCTGACTGCTCTGTACAAAATCAACAGTGTCAAATGCTTACAGTCAAGTAGTGAAACAGACTGGAGGTGCATGAAGCTGGGAGCGTGGATCATCACCTTGCTCTTCTCAAACCGTGGTGCGTATTCTGGATGCCATCACCAGCTTGAGATTTGCTCTAACCCTTGGTGTGCTGTGCCAGCAACACAGAGCATACCAGGTGCTGGTGAGGCTTCTGAGCCAGCAAAGGCAAACCACATCCCTGCTGCTTGTTGGTTTTGCTCCTGACCCCAAAGCCAGCATTATCACAGGACTCATGCTGCAAAGCTTTAGAGGATCCTGTCAAAGCCCTTCGCCGAAGGCATGCTCCATCTTGCTTCAGTGTTTCACCTCCTGCAGCCATGCAGCATTTTCTGCTAGAGCTGCCTGATGCACTTAGAGCACATACGTTTCTTTTATCTTAGGGGTGAGTGCAGGGGGAAAAAAAACAACTAATAAAAGGGCCTTGGATCCATTTGCAAAGCTGCCAGCATAACAGAGTACACAGAGTTCAGACCTGCCAGGGATCCAGGAGCTGCCTGGCTGAAGGCAGAGAAGCACAGGGTCTCTCCCCCCTGCCCAAGCACCAAAAGAGCTGGTGACAAGGAGCTACAGGCTCTTGCTGTGGGCCAGCCCATCAGCCTCCCTCCTTCCCTCACTCAGTGCCATAACCCCACCAGGCTGGTACTCAGTGCCTTGTTTTCCAGCCTGCCTGCGTCAGCAGTAATACGGGAGCTCAGCTGCTCATCATCCCAGCTGATAATGTCTCGGGAGGAATTAGGCAAGGCAAGCTGGCTGGAGGGAGAGGGAGGGTTTGGAGGGAGAGAGAGGGTTTCCCCAGCAAAAATGCACAGGCACAATGATGGGAAATAAATGAGATCAGGAAAAAAAAGAATAAACCACTCACAAAAAAATGCACCACCTCACACATGCTATTCTTAGGCTAGAAAGGAGTGCATTTTTAGGAGGATGGAGCCGTTGCAATACTGGGTGAGAACAGCAGGTCTCCTACAGATTTTGGCTCAGGGCTACTGCGAGCAAGTTGCCACAAGGCAGATGTGATTCAGCTGTTGTGCTACAGTGATGCCCAGCGGGTGTGTTAAGGGGCTGGGCTAGTCCCCTGTGTGCAGATGGGATGTGGCAAGAGACAGGCAATGCATGAGCGTTGCACAGGCGCTGTGCAGACTTTTTCTCTGAGCCAAAGCAGAAAGCTTTGCTTGTCACAGGTGCTTGATCCCACACTGCCCAGCTGAGATTTGAAATGCTTCTTCTCAAAGAGGACACTGCTAATGAGGCTATGACAACTGCTTGAAATTGGTGATCCTGGTGATGTGAGGAGCAGCCCCTGGTACTTCCTTCATCAGCAGTGAGCAAACAGAGACCTACTTCAAAAGAAAGTGTACATTAAATCAGTAACTGTGTTGCTGTAAAGCTTAAATGCAATTTGATTTTATTTTGTCTTCTTCAGCATTTTACCTGCTGTTAGCATGAGTGTGACATTAGTCTCTTACTCCTATTTGCTCCTCACTGGAGCACATCTCTTTTCACTGAAATTCAGTAAAGACAGAAAACACTGTGGCTATGTCAAGGATCTTTTGCAAAGTCTGCGTATGTTGTAGCCTAAATGCACATGGCAACAGACCAGACTGTGCTCTCGATTTGGGAAAATAACTCATCCACATACGTTTTGCTGTTTGTACATAGGATTAAAATTAGGCTGTTTGTCTATCTCCAAGTGCTGCACAGACCTTCGGATGCATGGCTTGCATGCAGCCACAGTCCCTGGACAGTCTAATGCACAACACATCAGCATGGCTCTCCCAAATGCAACAAAGGGATCTCTGCAGAAACAATATCTGTTTGGTGCTCCATCCCTGGGCTGACCCCGGGGCTGCAGCCAGAAGGGTCAGTTCAGAAAGCTGTCACACCTGAAAGCAGGGAAGGAGTAAGTATGACAGCAGAATGAGCTTCTCTTGGGTTTTAGAGTGCTGTGTCATATCCTCAAAACTAGAACCAGATGATAAAGTAGTTTATACTATGCTTTTCCATTTATTTGGATGTATATTTCATTTTGGACATGTATTTCTGTATCTCCAAATTTTTTGCAAAGTTCATCAGGAAAAAAAATAAGTTATAAGAGTGATGGTGAATGCAAAAGCGTTAGCTGAATTTTCGAAGTGACTGAGGGAGAACTGTCAGGGTAAGATGTCTGCCTGTATATCAGGCCTGAAAAGTAAGCCCAGTAAGGGGATACCCTTGATGAATTTTTGGTCAATGGTTACATTTAAATATTCAACTGCTGTCATGGCAAAGCCTCCCTTGAAATGAGTAATTTTTCCTGACGTTGTGCTGCCCAGTCAAATTGCATTTCATATTCTTATACAGAAATTATTCCATACTATATTTTTCCCCTTAGAGTATGCCCAAAGTGGTCAGGCAGCTTTGCTAATAAGCCCAACGGGAAAAGCCTTGCTTAGAGAAGTTAAAAAACCTCTGAAGGACTGTTCATTTTGGCAAAAAACACTTCATGCCCTCTAGGGGAGTATTATTAAGCTATCGTCTGTCAGCTAGCTCATAAATTATCAAGCCAGAGTAAGTCTGGTTATTCTGCCATTTCTAAGACTACTTAAAATAAAATTCATCACCAAGGTTTGTACCTCATTGCTTGGTCATCTATAAATGACTGTGCACTGCAAAGCCTTTTTCCAGGCAGAACATTTGGGTATCACAAGTATTGGTGAGAAAAATGGAAAGGAAGTTTCAGTCATCAGAAACACCCTTTGTGCAAGCACCAGCCCCAGTGCCTGCTATTTGCCCCTGGCTGGGGGTGGTTCTGCTGCATCCGGGGCTAGGAGCAGGGGAATTCCCCCTGCTACCAGCGCAGCCATCTTGCTTGAACAGCAGGAGTCTCTCATATTATTCAGGAGGTCTACAGGTAATCATGGATGCTTGGTATTATAGTAACCTCTGAGTTGCTTGTCCTTCTTTGACTTTTATTTCTGTTTGGGAAATCCAAAAGCTGGTCTAGCCCGTCCATAGACCCTCAATTAATCATCATTTCATTGCCACAGCTATGGGAAATTCACTGTGGGAAATCTTCTGGGACATCTTCAAGGACTTTTGTTGTAAAAACAGGCATGTCTAGCATAGGTTTTGTTGCAGTTGCAATGAAACTTCTCGTTATGCAGGTGCTCCCTGTAAGAGCTACTAACACATTTCTTGTTCATTTCAGCTGATTTTTTCCCCATGGAGCCCTGCTACTCACAGGTGCCATAATGATACAAAGGTATAAATCTTGAAGCTCATCCACCCCTACCTGTAGGGCATCAGGGGAACAACTGCTTACAGCTCTTATTGGTATCCACTTGTAGGTCAGTAAGTGAGATAAGGAGTTGGCCACCAGATTTGTTCCCTACCAAATACTGCTTATTCTTACTTTGTAACACCAGCCAGAGGCCAGAGAAATCAGAGGTGACTGGGACCAGCCTGTGTATATCTGTTTAGATCTCTCTCTGTGTCTGTAAGTACACATGCAGAAGAACTTGCACAAGGCATGCAAGATTTAAGACTAAAGGGGAAGAAGTGTTATCCACGTTTTACAGATGGGTGCTGAAGGAATGGGAGGTGACATGGTTTCCAGGTCATCTTCAATCTCTGTGACAGATTTGGAAGGTCAGCCCAAACCTCCAGGGTTAACCATTGCTCCTTCATGTAATGAAAAGGGGCTAATATGAATAAATAGGATTGTACATACTGCAGAACATTTCTAATGTTACAATAACCTTAATTCCCTGACTGAAACTGTCTTCCTTCTTTCTCTTCATTTTACATTCAGTAGTCTAAAGCAGGAACTGTAACTCTTATTTTTTTTTTTTTCCCCAGCAAAACCTGTAATAAGTCAGACTTGGAAGCTCTGTGAAGATAGTAAAACCCAAACTTTAGTCAGCTCCAGGCATTTTATACATGACACATACACTCATCAGTGCTCACTGCTGTTATTTTTCTGCCAATCACCTTACTCAATATGAAGATGTGTCACAACACTGAGCAAACATGGAAACAGCCACTTTAATCAACCATATTTTCCCCATCTGGTAACTTTCCTTTAGCATGGTAGTCCAGCTTTCACACAGATTTTATAGAGAGAAAGTTTACAAGCAATAAAAATTAACAACTAGCATATAGGCAACAAACAAAAATCAACAACCCCCCCATAGCATGTGCCTGAGTGAATCTAATTCAAACTGTGACTAAACTGAGGTTGCTTTTTCACGAGATATTTGGCCTGGGGATGTGCAGTGTGCAAATAGTGTGTGATTCATCTCAGCCAGAGCCAGACAAAGGGTTACAGGAAGAAGTTCAGGCTACAGGCACACAAAAGCAGCCATGACAGGAAAGGAAAGCTGTACAGAACTGTTTTGCACATGCCAGGGTGCCCGTTGTCCTCAGAGCAGTAGCTGGGCAGCAGAAGGAAGTCCTTCTCTTCCCAGGTGTCTACAAAGAACTTAACTGGTATCCTTCATCTATACCTCTCCCTCCCTATAATGAAAAAAACAAAAGCCAGATTTGTGTGGTTAAATGCTGGAGTAGCTGATGCTTCCAGGTGTTTTACTCTGCCTCTGATCACATACAAGTGAGAGCTCCGTGCACCCTGAAACAACTTTTATTTGGAGCATTTCTTTTCCAGGAGAATAGGCAGCCTCTGTGGGAACAGGGAGCCTTGCTGATGGCCATCCTCTCAGCTGTCTTGTTCATGTGTTATTATTTCACTCCATAATATCCATTCCTATTGATTAGAGTATTAATGGCAACAGAACAATGAATATCTGTGCAACCATAATCTGATGTCTTATATTTGTCACGTATGTTTTCACATTATAAAGCACTTCTGTGGCAATTGGAATCAGACTGTGAAAATCAGTATTAAAGCTATTTTAATGCCCACGCATTGTTGCATCTCATTCAAAGACTGGAAGGATGAACGTTGAGTGGATTGAGTTTCAGAGAGGCTTCTCTTCTCACTCTTCAGCATGGCTAATTAAACTGCCACTTCTCTGCTTATTCACTTTCAGTAAGACTACTGGAGAGGAGAAGTCAAATGGAAGAAAAAGCAGATCAGAGGTTGTGTCAACTTACTTTCTCAACAAAACAAAACTAATATGGCAGTTCTACCTGTCTCTTTGTCCAACCTCCCCCTTTCCCTTCCCTTTCTTCTCCATCAGCTGCTTCACCTCAGTCAAATTTGCAGAGAACTTGAGCAATAATATCTCAAAGATAATAAGTTCTTACGTTCTTTTTACAGGCAAATGTAAACAACTATCTCCATGCATGAAAGGAGGGGGAAAATATATATGAAATGGGGAAACATTTGTGCTCCATGATAGAAATACTGGGAAGATATACAGAGCAAGAATTATCATCGCAAGGACTCTTTGGCTGTTCTATGACACCTATCTGTGGGAACCTATGCTTTCCTATTTTCATACTAGTGGAAATACTTGTTCCAACAAAGTTCGCTAGCATGGTAACTGCTCTGTTTAGTTGTGTAGTGCCCATAGGGTATTCGTTTCCCCAGATTAACTAATGGAACATAGCAGGAAGTAAGTGAAATAAATTATTAACTGAGGATTCTTCCTGGCATCTGCTTAGATTTTTGTTCATTGTGCTGAAGTATACACAATGTTTTATAAGCAGAAATAAATTAGATTGAAAAATTCAACTGAAATCTCTTTGTATCTGTTGTTCTCTGAAGACCAATGTGTAATATAAGTGTGATCCAAAACAAATTTTCCCAACATAAATGTAATTGCTAGCAATACCAGCATCTGAGCCTTCTCTTCATTGTGGTATATTTCAGCATTACATTTTGCCCCAAGCCCTGTCCAGCTAGAAAGTTGGATGAGGAGCACTCATTAAAAGACTAATCCAGAAGCAGCTTAAAATACCCAGTAATCATATCCTGAAACTCCAAATGTACACTGAAAATGTCCAAACATCTCAGAGTGGCTTTTTGCTATGTTCTTTTTACTGATGGTGGTTTAGAGGCAGCAGAAAGAGTTCTGACACGTCTAAACCGGTCAGAGGAAACCACAGCATTTTTGCAACATAGGCAAATTTCAGGAAGTTGTCTTATACTCTGTTTTGGCATTAGTTCTTAAATTCTCCAATTCAGTTTTTTGATACATTTATGTTTTAAAACAATCTCACAACCAGCAGGCTTCCTGAGAACTGATAAAGCTTTTGCTGGTCTTCTGATTGTGCTGCACTGTTCCAGCTCTGCTTATCATCACAAACTCTCTGGCCTTCATTAACGGTTAACCTTTCCTACGATAAAGAGTGGAGACTGGAATTCTTCTCTTCCTGATGAAAAAGATTAATGAGATCTACCAAGGCCTTGACTTTCTCACTCCTTAAGCCCCTTTTCCTCTCTTCACCTGGTGATTGCTGGCACGCTGGGGAGCTGTTCTGAAATTCACTCACAGGAGAGAAGCAGAAATATGTTTTGCTGATGTAACAATATCAATAAATGGTAATTTAACAAAGTGTAATGATGAATAAGACAATGATTTAACAAGATTCAATGGCAAAGTACATCCAGATATTTACTGCATAGAAAACAGGGACAGATGGAATCATCCAGGAGACTCTTATGTTTTGAGGTTCAGAGATGGCACCGTTCTTTCCAAACTTCTGCTCTGAAGAGTTTCAGTTCAGCTGGAGCCAATCTTAACCCTAGGCTTGGTCAACAATTTATGTCTAAAAGATTATTTATATAATCAATCCAAGATGCAACTTCACAAAGTTTGCAAAGTTTTGGCATTCAATCACTTATCAAGGCTTTGTTGTGGGTAAGGAATCTCTTGACCTCAAGGAACAAATCTGGGAGACATCTCTGCTCAAGGAGAGAGCCTGGCATGCAGCCCACTGTCATAAAAGAGAGATGAATGGGTTATGAACTATGCCTGTTCGCGGGGTGAGTTAATTGACTCATAATATTTGCATACCAGCTGTACTTTTGTTGGTGTATCCTCAATTAGCCATTGGCTGTTGTGTTGTACCTCCTGCAATTTGAGCTGGATGCAGCCATCACAACATCCATCACTTCTGCCTCTAGTTTTTATTGCTTGATCTGGCCTCTGAGTGAAGGGCCAGGTTGGGGTGCAGAGGGAAGTACACTATCACAGGTGTAGCTGCCATTTTGGACTGACAAGTACCCCACGCAGCATCAGGACCTGAAGTTTTCAATTCATGCATCATCTTCTAGAGATTAATTAACTGATTATGAATAGTGAGGGTGATTCTCACGTAAATAGCCAGCTCTCTAGTAAATAGTTGAAATGTTTATTTAAATATCTTTTAATTATCTAATTAATTAAGGCTCAAAGCAAATAAACACCTAAGTATCTAGGTGCTAGTACCATTATTATTATTTTTGTTCATAACAATACCAATCCTCTATGATGCTGATAAAAAGCCTGCAAACATTTCTTCCTTTATAGTTTCACTCCAGTGCTTGACTTCTCAGCAACAGCTGATGGAAGTTCAAGTTTGTGATCCATTCCTTCAAGTTCTGGGTTCATGCCCCATCTCAGTAGTTCACAAAATTCCTTTACCTGAGTATCAGAAATGGTTTATTTGCAGCTCTGAATGGATGGGGAGCAAAGTTTTGAAACTCAAGTGTGATCTTGCAGATGCTCTGACCCGGTTTTGTAGTATACCCAAATATCCACATAGTGCAAAAGAGATCTCTAGCTTAATTTTCTATAAAGACAAGATTTGCCAGTGATTCTGCCCATCACCTTTTCAGTATTTGGTCAATTTGATTCACATCTATTGTAAAGGTGGAGCTCTCAGAATTTTGTTTTCCTTATTCTTTCTAAAGTCATCTTCAGGGAAAGAGGCATTTTTACTGCTCCAGCAGGTACAGCCTACTGGGAAGCTGGGCGAGGAAATGCAGATCTAATTTTCTCATGCTTTAGTTCCTTTTACTCACAAGCCAGTTAATTAAAAAAGAAATTACAGTAACTTTTCATCTCTGGTCCTAACACAAGCCAAACACTCATCCTCCATGGGGCTGTCACTCCAAAGTCAGACCTTACAGCTGTGCCATCTCACTTGGCAGTATGGACTGAAAATGAGTTTTCTCTAAAGGTTTCTCTAGAAGAGAAGATTCAGTGCTGCTGCTACATCTTGCCATTGCACCCAGGTGCCCTAATTTACTTCCCCATGAAGGCCAGAAGCATTTTCTGTGCCTTTGCTCAACTTTCCTGTTTCCTGAGCCGTTATCTGGACATAAAGGCAGTCCCTAGCTTGTCCCCAGCTTCTTTTTTCAGGGACTGCTATGAAAATTTCTTCAGTCAGCTGTATGTGCAAGACTTCCTGTGGTTTTAGAAACAGCAACAGTGAGGTACCATTTAATTTGTTGCTTCTAGTTCTCAACCTTGAGGGAAAAGCTGGTAACTCTTAATTGTGTTATATTGTGCATGTGCTCTGGCTCTTGATGTTCAGAGGCCAGAAAGACTAACCAAACAGAGACCCAAAGCACCATATGTACAAATTTAAGCCCAAACCACATTGTAAAATGTAATTCCTGTGAATTCAGAGATGTTACGCTCTATTGCAAGAAATTGTTAACCATCCATTCAGAGCTTGTGCTGGAACTCAGAGGGGTTGTCTGTTTGAAGACTAGGTCTTTTTTGTTATCTAGCACTGGCTGTGGAGCACACAGTAGGGTGTACAAGGGTTTTACACTAATCTACAAGGGCAGGATTATGTGTGAAAGTTGGCAGGGGCTGAGCTCCTGGGTGAATTTTGCAAGGCTCCAAATGCTCACTGTTATTTTTACCTCATGTCTGACCATTCTCCTGTTTCCCCTCCCCTCCTCCCTTCCCCTTCCTGCCCATCCTTAACCAAGTCTAAAGCTGTCCCTATCGGAAGTAAGAGCTGTAATGGTCTCTGCTGCTTTATAGCAGCTTTCAGGGAATACAGTGAACATTGGACACATTCTAATTAACCTCAGGAAAATTACTATCAGGAATGCAGAGTCTTCAGCTGGAAAAGATACTTTAAATGGCTGAAGGGGGGTTGTCCGTGAAGCTTTTATTGGCCCACTGAACAGCTTTGGGGAAATCTTGTGGAGATTGTTCTTGAATAGGTTTCCATTAGAGGAGGGGTGGGAAGCCAGCTCGGATGCTGAGAGGCAGTGTGTTGCATTTAGGAAATGTAGTGAGCAGCCATATAACAGGGTAGAAAAAAAAAGGATGAAAACAGCAAGGCTTTATGTTTAGCAGCTCAGAGGCTTAGAGGCACCTCAGCCGTCAGAATCCAGCAAATTCAGACTGAGGACCTCTAAATCTTTTTGCACCAGTGAAAGCTTTTCTGCACCAGAACAATCAAATCATGTTGCTGTGCATACTGACAGAACTTGGTAAACTGTTTAGGCCAAGCTACAAAATGAAAAACTGAGATGAATTGGCAACAGACAGTAATAAGGTGCAACACTGTGGCTTGTCTACTGTTCATGATTTTTTTTAGTAGTGATTTCAAAAACCTCCTCAGTGTGATTTTGAAAAGTCTCTATCAAATATGTCACAGGGTAGTGTGTAGCATTTTCCTGCCTTTGGGCTTAAGATACTTGTTTCAAATGGAACTTCCCCTTCCCCCTCATTCCAACCAAGAGTTAATTTGTTCCCACACCTCAGTTTGTGTGAACAGATGCCTCCATCTCTGAGCTCACAATTGCTGGCTGGGAAGTGATTCAGCTACTAAACATTTATAAGTGAGCAGGGGAATAATCACTGGGTGTTGCTGACATCTGAAGAAATAATCTTGTGTTCACCGTTTCACTGGTAAATGCTAAGGGACAAAAATAGAGGCGCAAGCTATCTCAGAGAGGGGCTGCATCAGAAGTTGTCTGCAGTGAGGAGTCACTGAGGAGCATCATAGGTGCTCTTTGCTGCAGATAACTTCTCATGCAGCCCCACTCCAATGGTAAACCCTTCAGCATTTGGCTCAGGAACAAAACAGGCAGGTAACTTCCTTGCATGGACAGTAGTGCCGAATTCCACTGAAGTAAAAGTGCTGGAACAACAGTGCCAAACTAGTAGTTATGGCCTCCTTGTCTTCCCTTCATGGTCACATCTTGATTCACCCAACAGTTCCTATCTAGAAAACTGCAATAGATATGAGGAGCACAATAGCACTGATAGAGCAAATTCTCAGCTGCAAAACACAGTTTTTCAACAGAATCACAATGATAAGCCGATTCATGTGGATGAGCTTTTCATTTCACGGTGTGACAGCTGTGCATGGCCATCTGGAACGTGGCTTATACTCACATCGCCGCCACCACTGCTGAAATGCACCACCCACCACCTCATTGTGCTCACATCCACTGTTTGGTCTCCATGAATGTTCCACAAGAATTGATGAATGCCAATTGGTGCTATTTTTTCCACGTGAATAAATTCAATTCCACATCTTTACTTCATCCATACTTCCATGTCAGACGCCATTCTGTCAGACTGCCTCACTAATGCCAGCTGTTACACAGCAACAAGATGTAACAGAATATTGGCAGGAAGGTTCAAAGTCTACTGCCATACCACCAAAATCCATCTCTGATGTTGTGGGCCAACATAATAAAATAGGAGGCATCATTTTCAGAGCAGCCCTCATAAATGAGCAGCACCTATGGATGGTCACTACTGTGGCAAATGGATGAAGGTACTAAGAATGGAGGACATGAGAACATGGCATCTCTGTACCTGGGTGAGTCTGTCTGTTGTGTAGCCAAACTGCTGCTGAAGTTTCATGAGGAAACTAGAAACAACAAACAAACAGAAAAAAAAAAACTCAACTCCAACCCCCCAGAAAAGAAAACAAAAAAAAACAAACAACAGTCAAATGAACAAAAATAACAGAAGGGTCTCAAACATTCTTGGATTCTTGGTTCACTTTATGTTTTAAAAATGTTCTCCAGCACGAACAGTAAGTTGTTATAATCTTAAATAAGTTTTTCACATACAGTAAATATATCAAATTTAGTTCTAAGTATTCAGAAGTTCCTAGCTTGAGTAGTTTCTTATTCAAAGTAGCTGAAATATTTTTGTAATAATTTCTTAATCTGTATAGATGCAGTCTCTGCGATTAGAGTGTGTTCAGTTTCATAAATAGAAATGTGGGGATTAAAATCTTACACAGGTATTAGAGGAGAAGAATGTCTGTTTTCTGATTCTGTGTTGCATAACCTGAAGTACAAAAGGACGAATTTCATGAATGGCCAAAAATAAAACGAAATCGTGTGCCAGAGTGATAACACCTCTGCAGAACACTGACTACTGCCTTTTGTATTCTCTCCACTGCAACATTTTGTTAAAAACAAACAAACAAACAAAAATGCAACTCTACTTAATGGCACAGGGATTTAACTCAAATTTGTGGTCCCCTCAGACTGATAGATCTAAATTGCAGAGTCAATCATCAAAATAAAAATCATAAACACATTCTGTAATTCCAATCTCCTTTATCTCTCTGATGGGCAAAAATTCCAGAATACTCTAACCTCATATCTACATCTGAACTTCTTCATCACCCCTAAGCCTTAGCATTTTTGTACACCATACAAAGAGTAACCACGGTTGTGGAAGATGATTCCAACATCTGCGCCTGGACCAAGGTGAGAATTTCTACTTTGAGAATGCGTTGAATTTTTAATAATCTTTGCCTACCCTGAAGATGAAAATCCATTGTTATAAGCAATAGATATTAAGGCTGACCTGTTCACTAACTCATTTTTTGCCTCTATATTGAGAAATGGATTGGCACAGAAATTAGAGAAGTTATTCTTTTCACAGAAAAATTCCCTCTGTGTTCAGATAGTAATGAATTTTGCCACTCATATACCTCTGAATACATAAAAGCCTGTTTTGTATTACAGGAGTGTAATTCTTTGAACCACAACTACACTGACTTCACACCTCATGAGAAAAAGCCTGTAGCAGTCTTCATATTAGCAGGTGGTCCACAGGAATGTGGTTCTATTTCTTCTCAGAACCAAAGTGTTTTTAAGTGAATAATAATCATCACAATATCTCATCTATAATTCATTCAAAAAAAGCCAAACACTTCTAATGAGTAAAAATTTTTTACCCCTGCCTAAGCCCTCTGTGACTGTTCATCAGTTTCTTGTTCATGTTAATTAGTTTATGGCAATGTCCCACAAACCATCTTCAAACAGAGTAAATTGACAGAAGTAAATATTTGCAAGAAAGGAACATGGACTTGTCTTACCACTATAGGCAAGCAGATTGACCATTGTAAAATTTACCCTAGGATGTTTTGAAGAGTAAAAATGCAAATATTTTTGTTCTTGAGTTGCTAAGGATGGCTCTGTCATGCTTAAATTGCTTATTAAATTAGCTCTGAAGATGCTTAATTTAAAAATTCCTCTAGCTGGAAGGAGTTATCTGTGAGGAATTAAAAGAGGTCAGTTAAATTAGAAAGTGTGTAAATCTGTCTTTCATCCTACCAAAATATATAAAAACTGATAATTTTGAATGAGAGGCACTACATGCTCCACCACAGAAATGAGGAGTACTTTCTTGATTAAAACTGAAATGACGAGGGGAAGGCAATTATAGACAAGCTATGGAAAGTGAGTCATTGTTGCTTTTGGTATCCCACAGAAAGGAATTGCTTAGTTTGGATAGTAGTTGTAATGATGGCGGGAAAAGTAAAAGAAAGGTATAATCAAAGACCACACTTGGACAGGATTGTCTGGACAGCTGAGTGCCAACAGACTGATCTGGATAAAATTGATTTATTCTATCTGAAGTATGTAATAGTGAACTTCAAATAGTTGCTCTACATGATGACCTTGCCTGCAACACAGTCCTCACAAAAGGGAGAGAATAAATTTTCAAATTTAAATACCTTAATTTAGGTATCTAAATGTATCCTGGGTCTCTAGTTTGGTTAATGGAAAGACAGTAAATTCCGCCTATGGAGCCTGAAGAACTATTCAGCTGACCAAAGGCAATTGTCTATTTTAAGATGAACTTTCTAGACTGTTCTTGTAGCTACTCAAGATTATTTTAACCTGGAGCTAAATCAAATCCCAGATTGCCAAAATTAAGTAAGGATGTGTAAGTTAAAGAGAAATTCGAGAGAAGAAGGAAGATAAAAAGAGAGAGAAAAAGAGATGCTCATAATTTTTGTAATGACTCAGAAAACTCTTTAGAGACAATAAAAAAAAATGACCTGTACTTTGAATCTGGAGGCACTGGTGTGGAACACTGCATCCCTGCAAAACAGACACTACAGGGTTCCCTTCTGGAGGTGATACGCCTTCACTTCTCCTTAAAGAATGGCAGAAGATAGGTGTCTCCATGTTAGTGACAGTCCTTGAAAGTCTCTGAGTACCAGGACAGCCTCCAGGCTATAAACTGCACTGGATTGAGTTAGTTTCTATATGAATTTATTAAATATAGACAGAAGAGCCATGCCACACCTGGCCCATACACACTCCTACATATTTTTGGGATCACTTCTGAACAATACAGAGCAGAATTTTATATATTTTTACTGTGTGAGTAAGTCTGAGTGGGATTTTATCAGTGTTCAGGTATGTGGTTTTTCCTGCATTCCTGAGAGGAACTCCACAATGATTCTCCTGTACCAGCTGAGGTGTTTTGTTATAGTTCTATCTCATGCCTGCCTGGCCAGAACTGGATCCTACCTACTTCTTTCTGATGAACAGACCTCATTACCCAGTAAGCCACAATACATACTCTAGTATTACATTTATTGTCTTTCCCAAATTTCTGAGTGATTTCATGAACTGGCAGTCCAGCCTGGATCTTGTAAGAGCCAATACGTAAGAGATCCTGAGCAGCATGTTTGCCCAAGACCACATCAACAACAGTGTACCGAGTTTGCAGGTTGCACCATGCTGGAAATACTGTTGATGTGCTAGGTAACAGAATTAGAAATAGAAATTAATTTGAAAAACTTGATGAATAGAAGACCTTCTTCACAGTGACAAGATATGGAAGAGCAAGGTCAGCCAAAGTGGAAATATAGGAGCATACATGAACTGTGTGAGTAGCAGATGCCCAGGGAAAATTCTGCTAGTGAATTCGGAGGGTGACAAATTGACCAAGAGTCAGAAATGTCACATTGAAAATTTAATGGTGTGAAGAGACTGAGAGCCACATGAAGTAATCCTAGATTGAACTGGCTGTGGAAATTCAGGTAAGATTTACTCACGATTTACTGATATTCTCCAAGCAATGAAATCTTACCTTCTCTCCTTTTAGAAGAGCAAGCAGATGAGGAGGAAAAAAAAACAAAACAATGGATACAAATTCTTTGCACTGCAAATAGTACAGAAGAGGGAGAAAGTGAAGCCAGGGATAGAGTTATTTCCTCATTTACCATCAAACTGATTATGACAGTTCAATCTACCTCCCAAGCTCCCTTTTCCAATTTGGAAGGAAAAGCACAGAGCCTCCTTTCACATCACCAGATGGAAGCAGCAATATAAACATATGAACATTGGCCCTGTGTCAGTTTTGCTTTACACCCATTGGAAGAAACTGCAAAACTTATTGACTTGAGAGGAGCAGACCCAGAGCAATAGGTTATGGCATAAATCTTTTCCAAAATATTTGCATGGCTATGTAGTCCAAGGCTCTCTTCAATGAGGATATTAATTTATGTCTTCTCTTATTTAATTAATTCATACAAACACTCTAACAGGATCTCAGTCAGTCTCCAAAACCTGTGCCAAAGCCTTCCCTCCTTGGCAGCCTCAGCTGAGCACACTTCTGTGTGCTCACTATTAACTTTCCCGCAATCACCCCTAGCCACCGATATAGTCCTGCTATACCAGAACATGGCTGTATCATACAAAACCATGCCAGCTTCAAATGGCATCTAACCCTTTTTAAAGGTTAGATTCAGTTAGATTCAGTTTCTGCTCTATGTTTTATGTCTTGGCCTTTTTGTCTCAGACTTTTGATTTACTTATGCTTGGCCCATCCAAGCTTCATCAGATTAACACAAAATAAAAATTAGATAAGTAAATTTTCCTCGCTTGCTTTTTCTGCCAGTCTGAGTCTAGTAAACTTGGTATAATAATATGATCATATTTTCAGATTTGTGATAGTATTACATGGTGACACCAGCCTCACAGCAAAGATCTCTATAGTGTGTGAGCTGTAGATGCTACTCAGCCATCTGGGGTGGCAGGAAAGGAACATCTGAAGAAGCTAATCGCATCTTCTGTTTGCAGCCAGCCCACATCAGCCTAGCAATAGCGGGCTGGAAAGCAAATTCTTCAGAACTGCTACAAAGTATATGATACAACATCTTTTAAATGAGGATTCAAGCTGCCTCAGCAGGTCTTGCGGCTACACTGCTTCCCCACTCCAGGTTCCGTTTTATATCGTCTCTTTTTCTTAGGAACTCATCCTTACAATGCTTTCCATGACACTAATTGTGGTAAAAAGAATAGTAGACAAAAACTTTCCCCTGGAAAGAACAAGGATAACGTAAGTACGGAGGTAATCTTCCTTATTTAGAAAGGAAATCTCCATCAAGCACATTTTGATTGAAAAAATGACAGATAACTATCTTAAAATTCATTGTAAAAACACCCATTGTGCCTGGACATAAACAAGGCTGTGAGCAGAACCTGGGGGACTGGAAGCCAAAGCAGATCTTGTCTGCATTTGTCCCCCTTTGTTTTGAATCCCTAAGGAACAATAATTGGGTTTTATTCTCCTGAGACTGACAGGTTCAGTGCACATAACAACTAGGACTTTTTATTTTTCTATTTTCCTAAAAGGTGACAGTTTATCTTTCAAAAACTTGAACTCAGAAACTGCTGGTTTGAGTTTGTGAACCTCAAGGACCCTGCTATAATCTGGAATGGTAGCAGATTGATTCATCAGGTTCACATAAAGAGATGACAAACCAGGGTGAGCTAAAGTTTTATGATGCTTTGTGCAATGATGTAAAAGGAATCAAATATCCTATGGAGGTCAGAGGATTATAGGATGAAAGATTTGCTGTCTCTTAGATCCTTAGGAAAATTGCTGAGGATTTCTTGATTTCAGGAGTCATTCTGAAGAAGTGCAGCTGTTTTTTTTGTGGAAAGATATTGGAGTTTGGAAAAATTTATTGCTTCATTATCTGTTATGGAACCCTCCCAATACGGTTATAGTGAGAGTCAGCAGATGGCACTGTTACTTATAGTGATAAAACTTCTTTTTACAGCTGTGCAAAGCTTGCTACCACTTTGAATAAATTCTGCGTTGCTGCTCATTTTCTCGTGAAATGTCCTTGGCCAAAAAATAGACATTGGCACCCTGCCTCATGTATCAAACCAAAGAAAGTGCTTGAGACAGATCTGGCCTTAGGGAACTGGACAAGTTCCTGAGAAAAGTAGTTGCTTTCACGCTGAGTACCTCTGCTGGAAAATAAGGAGTAAATAATGAGTAATTTTAAGTGAATAGTCAGACTTTTGGACAGAGACTACTCCTCCGTTGGAAATTTGATGCTTTCAAGGATATTGTTGTGTGAGACATATGGAGTTCATCTTGGAGATTATGAGCACTGATGGAGAGGCTAGATGGGCACTACAATACCAAATTTGTACAAAGAAACCTGAATCATGCAAACCAAGGGAGTGGTTCAGTTTCAGTAGAAATTAATAATAATAAAACCTTGGATATCAACTCACAAAAATAGGATGAAGGGGGTAGTTGAGGTAAAGCTAAATAATTTCAGAAAACAAAGAGAAAGACTTGGAAACAAGAGGAGACCCACCAGCAGGAAATCTGTGGGGGAATTTGAAAAGCCAATGTGCAGCCATATGTGGAGTGTTCTGCGGGCAGCAAGTATGGAGAGAAATGAAGAGGGCTGTGAGAGGTATAGTGGGAGACATGGAAGTATGCCCAGGGTTGACAAGCAAGGGAAGGCCACAGGGCAATCAGCAGCCACTATTTATTCCCAAAGAAGAAACGCTATCTCCGTGAAAACTGCTGTGGTCCAATCTGAATTATTTACCTCACTGGTACCAGGGACTGAAAGAAACACCACGTTACATCTGGTAATTTTTTTGAAAATTGTATCTGACTTCATTAATGTTGCTTTTTCTCCTAAAGGCCTGGCAAAACCTCAGCTAACAAATTCCACTTGTCAATGCATTGTTGGTGTTTCTGGCTTCTGTTATTACAATTGTGATATCAGTCACTTCAGTCTGTCTCTTAAGACTGAATAGGCACACAGATGTGCAGGCACATTTTGTCTCAGAATGGCTGTTGTAAAAGTGAAAAGTACTTTACCATTTGACTGGGACCACATACTACAGCAACAAGGTGCTTGATGAAGAGAAAAGCTGTTTTCTAGTGATTTTCATAAGGATGTTTCCATCCAACTTGAATTCTCTTTAGCCCACACAAATTCATAGAGATTCAGACTGCAGTGGAGGCAATTTGAAATTCAGTCAAGGCTGAGATCTGATGGACACCCTCATCTCCTCACACCTGTGAGCCACTGCTGAGCCAGGTGGAGCAGAGCTGGGGGTGGGGAGAACTAATAGGCCTCCCTCTTCCTTTTCCCTTTCATTTAAAAATGTCTTTAGTGGGCTTTTTTTCTTTCTGTCAGTTGTTGTCAACATCTTCTCCAGAATAGTGTACAGTCTCTATGCCCTGTAGAATTCTGGAGAGTGCATGCTTTCATCTGCGTCTTCACAAAGCACTCACAATAGGGTAAGTTTATTGGCAATTAAAAAACACAGAGCTCTAAAAATAACAGCCTATTTATAAACTATTGTGTTACTATGGTGGTCACAGTTTTCTCTAGTTTGCAAAACACATTGTAGGTTATTTCTCTTTTTTTTTTTTTAAGATGAAATTAAATAGGGTCTGTTATAATGGTTGAGTTAGTTAATGTTATGCTTTAGGCTCTTGGTTTTCTTAGATTCTGCAGCCAAATTGTGCAACAGCTATGCACTGCATTAAATTGAAAGGACTGAAAAAGACCTTTGAAAATGCAAAAGAAGCATAAGCTCTATTCTTAATCTGCCTGCAAAAAGTCAGTTGCTGCTTGTTAGCTGTCCTAAGCCTGAGATGATCAATACTTCCCCTGTCATTGATTAAGTCAGAGATGGGCGATGATGAAAACTGGTAACTCAGACAAGACTGAAATACGCGAAAACAGAAATCCAATTACATAGCAGGCTTCTATTAATGTTTATGGGTTTAGTACCTCTCATTCACTTCCTTGTAATGTTTTCTTTAATACCTAGCTGGGTTAATGAGAGGAAACTGTGTCCACTGTATTAAAGAGAGGGAACTGTTTGTTAGAGAGATCTTAAAAGATTACTAAATTGTGTGAGGGGCATTGCTGTGTAACATGCTGAACATATGTTCAATAAGAGCTGCAAGGTTGAAGACCTGCAAAAATCATTTGGAAACAAATCACTTGCATGGCTTCATTCATATGCCTTTAGGCAATTACATATTTAAATACTCAACATGTCTATCTTCTCTTTCAATGAACAAAATTTCTATAAAATTCCTTTTAAATATCCTATTCAGTCTGCTTGGGAGTTTGTATTCATGCCTAATTTTAGAAGTACAATATTCTTCTTGAATTAAATGCAGTCTGTCTTGTGCAGAAAAGAGAAGACCACAACAAGCCTGCATGGGAAGGAGGGAGGGCGGAAAAAAATAAAAAAGCAACAAAGCGAAACACAACAGTAACAAAATAATTAAAAAAAAAAAAAAGCATACATGCAGAAAAGTTCTATTTTACATGACTGGGTTAATTTGAATGAGAATTGCAAGGTAATAATGCTTAAATCATTCAGTGTCTGTTTTGGAAAATGTTTAAGGAAGGTGTTGAGGGGAAGCATGACCTTAGAGTGTACGCTAGCTATTGGCTACCTCCTAGAAAACTGTGAATTTGAAAACATCTCAGTTCATACTACTCATTGCTATACTTGCTTCTTTTGCTGCCTTGTGGAGATTTTGTTGGTAGTATCCAACTCAAACAGTTTCTGAGTCTTTTATCATAGCTGCCAGATTATGGAGCAGTAGTGGGGAGTGAATATCTGAATGCAAAACCAAGGGAATCATTGCATTACTTCAGTTAAAAATATATATTTTTTTTCTTCAACTAATTTCTGGACCATTACTTAATCCGCATAAAGAGTTTGGACAAGTTATTGGCTGTGTTTCAGATATCCCTGGGATGGTGTGAATGGTTCATGGTCAAAGCTAGCTTCCAGTGTAAAAGTGAGTCTTTAAGTCATCTTGCCTTCTCTTTCTTCTTCATATTTAAAAAGGGTAGAAGATGACGTCTGTAAGAATGATTATTCAGGAACTCAAGAAAAAGCTTCTGGATGTTGGCAGTAACAAATGAGATTTTAGTTCCTCTGCTGTAGAGGTTTTCTCTACACTGAGTGGTGCCTGCTTAAGCATTCTCAAGGAAGACCTTGAACAGAGACAATGTTTTTGAACCAGATTTTGCAATTCTCATATGTCTCTAGATAGTATATTGAAGCTGGCTTTAGCCGAGCAATGTTGTCTACAGCCAAGACTGTTGTCTCTTCATGGAGCAGGCCTTTCTGGTAAGGTACTGGGACACAGCAAAACTTGTAGGACATTTTTTCCTGTGTGAGGTATGAAGGCCCAGGTCTATGACATGTAAAAGAAATGTGAAAAGCTCAAAGGTCTCCAGAGATAACTTTCATTTAACCTCCTCTTAAGCACTGGTAGCCCATTTATAGGTTTAATGTGGAATTTCTCAAATTCTGTTAACATCTGTTGTAGGAACTTAAAAGAAAAATATTTTTTGTAATCAGGTACAGTAAAGGACTATGTCCTTTAATTGATTGCTTAGAGAGAACCTTCCTGAGTTGTTTTGTTTTGTTGTTGTTTTTTTTTTTTTTTTGTAAGAGCCTTTTCTAGATCTCTCACAGAAGTATTCCTGTTTTGTGATTTTTAGACTATTTCCCAGGAACGCTGGTTCACAGACATTCTCTTCTGACCAGTCTTGTATCATCAAATTTTTTGCAAGCCTCAGCCTAAGGGCATGTGATCCTAAATCACTTCCACTGAAGTGCCCTAGGATTGTTTTGAGACAAAAGCTTGGCTCATGGTGGCTTTTGTCAGAAAGGCAAGCAGAGGGGAGCTGTCATGAGCCATGTTTTGCTGCAGTGCTTGGCTGGTCTGTCTGTCTGTATAACTTCAAAACTGCTGATTCATCAGCAGGCTTTAGAAGTAGTGACTCCAAACATGGCCCTTTTCTAACTTTGGGAACATTTTTTCATGGTTTGTACATAAATGACATGTTAATGTAAATTGTCAGGCACAGACTAGAGTTAATCTGTTTTGCTGTGCAGAAGGCAAAACAAGAAAATTCCTTCAAGGCTGTTCCTCAGAATTAGACATTAGCTTCAGTTGCATTCTATCTGTTGTGCCAAAATGTGAGCAGTGGTCAGAAGATTCTGTTCTTCAGCACGGGGAGTGTAACAGCTAATGAGCAAAACCTGACCCCTTCCTCTGCAATCTAAACAAGTGCACAAAGATGGCTGTGAGAGAGCACTCTGCAAGCTCTCTCCTGCTTGCTATAGGTCACACAGTTGGATGCCCTAATTGAGAAAGGCTAGATGCATCGCTAGTGGAAAAATTCTCTCATCACTGGGATTTGCATATGGTAGCATGGCATTGTGAAGCCACGCAGGAAATTATAGTGCAGAGTCTTTGTTTCTCTGGTCAGCTTGAAAAAGTTGACGTGGTATTCAGTAAAAGCGTAGTATAGGAAGTTTACCTCAGAGATAAGGGTTTCTGAACTACTGCATGCCCACATGCATGGGGTTTGCTTACATGAGAGCAGGCTTAAATCAGAATGAGGGAATCCTTAAGAGACAAGTCTCTTTGATTTTGATTTGAATTTCACTGCGCTCTCGATGAAGTGTAGGGGCTCATCTGTTTCCCTCCAGGATGCTGAAGACACATGAACTGCAACTATGCCTTTAAGTGTTTCTAGTTAAAGAAAGTAAAAATCTTGCAAAACCCCATCTTAGCTATTTACAGTTAAGATTCTTTATGTATACACCCTGTCAGTGATTGAAAGCTCAGCTAAATACCTGATTAACATCTGCTTTTTGAAGCACAGGAAAAAGATACTTAACCTATATTAATGTCTTTTATATATACACATTGTTAAATGTTTATATTAGCTGCCACTGAAGCAAATACCTGAAGTTAAACCAGCTGCATGTGATAAATCTGTATCTGGTAAATCATTAATGTCATTTAAGCTGACCTGACTGTAGACTGGACTCGTCTCCAGGTGTTGAACTCTTTCCTGTGTTTTCAGATCGCTGTAATTTAATATTCCAGGGTATGTATGATTTATTGAGCAAGTAAACCTATATGTGTTACTGAGTTTGATATTTAACATGTTACTGAGGGGTGCAGGTTATGCTCTTCTGAAAAACAAAATTAATGCAATACATTCATTTCTGAACTGAGTAGTTCCTTATTTTCTCTCATACATAACCACACACATTTAAAAGGATGGAAAAATAGGGAAGAGGAGAGAATGGAACTTTGAGCTTAGTGTTTCAGAGACAGTATCCCTGCCAGATGTCTCAGGATTCAAGGTGCTGCTCACTTGGCATTGCAAACTAAAGTCAAGTACTGATTTCAATAATGTGGAAGAGTAGATAAGACTGAATTGGAATACATTGCCCAAAAAGTGAGATGGACCTGTTTAGTGTACCCTGACATCCAATAACACCACCATTACATGTTCTTTCAGGGCATTCCTCCAGGGATGCATCCTTTAACACAGACATGGAGCAAGAAAGAAAAAGCATGCCTGAAAAATTTTAATAATGAGAGGATGAATTGGGAAGAATTTGAATGGTTGGTCTATTGGCTGCGTTCCATAGCCTGCAGTTAAATACTTAATGCTCTAAGTTATCTGTGAAGTTAGAGCTCTGGCTGGGCAGTATGATGATGCCCTGAGAGAAAAGTGAGATTTCGGCATTATTTCATGTGAAATTCCTGTGAGTTCACTGGGGAAGAGTGGTCTTTCAGAAACCAGGTTGAGAGCAAAAATTATCTCCAGATAAGCTGCACTCTGGATGTAATTATTAATGCTTCAGCTTGAAAATAAGAAGAGAGAGCAAGTTGAATTCTTCATAATGTTATTTTGTTTCATTGTTTGTTTTTTTGTTTGTTTGTTTTTTTACAAAGAATGAAAGAATAATCTGATCGCTGGCCTTTCAGATACATAGTAAAAATAACTTTGAGTTCACTGGGTGTTTGTGGTTAGTAAGCTTAAATTGGAACTACAGAGCAAAAGACTGAGCACTAGGAAAAATTCTAAAAGTAAAGATGGTGAAATACTGTCTTAGCTGTGGAGATCTTTAAGAACAGGAGAAAGTTCATTAGAAATGACAAGAACTAAGCACATGCTATAACTTCCTGAAGTCCTTTTCAGATTTTTTGTTGTATAGTGCAGTAAATTACACATGAAGTATACATTTGAAAAGCCATATACAGGTAGTACATTTATGGGAAGTTAACTTCTAGTTAGCTGAACCAGCACTGAAGACTTTTTCCTCCGAAGAAATTGAAAAATACTGAATTGATAATGGTGTACTGAGTAATTCTTTTCTACTTCACCATCAAATTAACATGATGGCATCTGTCAGCCATATGCCATTCCAGTCTTTCCTGTCCCGATTTCATTAATAGCACTGAGCCAGACCAGGAAGAATTCCTGTTTGTGTAGACAGGTGACCTGTCTCATTAATATCTTCTTGCTTTCTGTTTTAGCGAATTTAAACCCAATAGTATGACATTTCAACATCATGTACTTCATGAATATATTTCAAGAGTTCCTAGTTGGCAGAAATAAAAATGCACTGTCTCTGGCACCTCACAGAGACCGTGTTTATGCTTGTGTTCCCCCTGTCTCATTTGTTCTGTACCATGTCCCACACAGCAGGGCTGCAGATCCTAGGAGGAGCTGCTGTAATACTGACAATGATCTCAGCTGACATGAATATGAACTCTGTGTTTTGTCTGAAAAGAATTATTCTAGTGAATTGATCCTCTAGTGAAGTGATGGCTTGACCTTCCTACACTGATTTATTCCCTTAAAAAAACTGTGGGACACGGGCAGAAAGCTGTTTTCATAAGGCTGGATGATAGTTCAGAGATGTGTGAGGTGATTGTTCCCTGGCAGAAAGAAAATCTCAGTGACACAGAGGTAATAAACCCTTTCTGCTTTAATGAAAAGGCACCTAGATGTATGCTGTTGAGTTGAGAAAGCTTTTGGAAGGTAAAGCCAAGGCTGTTTAATACAGCTAAACTGTCTGGATATGAGTGGAGTTTTGGTATGTGGATGGGGGCTGCTGTCTCTGAAACAGTAAATAATTATGATGTGTCACTTTATCACGTGTAGTGGAAATGTCAAGTCATGGCTTGAAGCAGTGATTGAGCACCTCGTAGGAAGGCCGTGCCAACCCAGGGGAGCTCAGGTGCATGTAATACACCTGAGTGACTGGAAGTGGTGGTGTCAGGATCCACCCCCTCCCAGACCTCATTTAAAGGTTGGCAGTGGAGGTGAGGGCATTCTTTCTGGAGATCCCTGCCTACCTGAGGTCTTCCAAGGTAAACAGCTTCTTTCCTTTGTTTCTGTGTCCATGGCTGCCACAATTGAGCATATCTAACTTGTTGCAGCCTAGGACTTTGCTACTATGCTATCATTGCTGTGTAACCTTTCTAAGAAGGCATTGCACTGGTGTCAATTCTTAGACTTTCTCCAGATGTTTTACAAGTTATGTCCTGTGCCCCGTGAATGTGAGCTGGAAGTCCTCATGCTTGTCTTTCAAACACTCGTTACTCAGGTGATGGAGCCATTACCCTATGAGTGGTTCGTAGCTGTGAGCCACAGCCAGTGGATAGGTGAGGAACAGCATCCTGGTTTTTAAACATTTGGCAAGTGCTGGGAGGAGATAACAGGAACAGAAATTTTGATATATACGAGCAGCAAAGTGATGTACTGTTGCAGAAATTATACAATAAGGAGAATTTGTGTTTAAAATAGTAGTCAGTGGGTTAAAGTCATGCAGTACCAAGGCATCCCCTCCACACGTGGAAGAAAAGAATCTGAATCTAGCTGAACCTCTTACTGTAGAGAGTGAAAACCCAATGGCTTTTTCTCCATCCTTATTTTTAAGTTCTATTTACTGAAGGCACTGCTTTTTCCAAAACTATGATTTTCTTATTTTAACGTTCAGCATAGTTGTGTTTTTTTGTCTTTTCACATTAACTTTACTGTAAAGTTAATATGGTAGAATGACTTGCATGCCAGAATCTCTCAACATATTTTATTTAAAAAAAAAAAAAAAAAGAAATTAGAAATATTCTGCTCTCAAAAGAAAAGAAAAGGGACGTTCAGTCATTTCAGAACTGATCAGCTGATATGGAGGTGAGCTATTTTTCTTTTGTGCTATTTATAGGAGAGACCTATTCTTTACGTGTTTTCAAAACAAATTTTATTTTCCATACTTTCTTAATCCTCGCTTTCACCCCTGACAATTTATTTTCCTCCTCATTAAGACTCGGGTTAGGAGAGAGAAGGAAGAACCTTTCCCAGAGCAGACTAGATAAGATGGGATAGAATAGTTCATTTGAAAGGGATATTCAAAAATCATAAACTCCAACTACCTGAGCTCTTCAGGGCTAAATCTAAGCTAAAGAATACTAATGAGGGAATTGTTCAGATGCCTCTTGAACACTGATTGACATGGAACATCTGCTGCCTAGCTAAGAATCCTGTTCCAGTTTTGACTAACCTCATGTAAATATTTTTTTTCCCAGTGTCCAGTGTAAGCTTCCTTCTAGATCAATCTGTTTGTGCAGACCAATTCTTGTTTGGACATCCTTAAACTCTGAATGGAAATGGTGTATGTTTTCTGTATAGATTTCAACTCTATTCTTACTTTGTTTTGTACTGGGGTCATTTCACTAGGCAGTAAATGCTGTCTTCCAACTTCAGTTTGTTAAAAAGAATATATGTATTTAAAAGAAAAAAGTCTTCCCCCAGCCACAGCTTTTCTCTGACTTCAGAAGAATCATTTATTTCATGCATAGATCTTCTAGAGTGTTTGTAGGAGAGCAGACAGGGATACTAGGCAGATGTTTTATATCAGTAGATCACATAATACTTATCTACCGCAGAAGAAAATGCATTTAAGACTGTTGCTCATCTCTTGTCTCCGCTACGTAAAGAACCACTTGCAACCATGAAGCTATCCTCTAGGGGAGACAACAGCTTCTAGCCTTACTCTAGCATGCAAGCATATTTATCATGCAGCACACAGTCTCAGGGAAGTCAGTTGCTATTTGAGGAGCTAATAGAAAAATGGAAACCAAAAATGCATTCAATAGGAAGGACGAAGTAAACTGTATATTGTCTATAAGTAACTTTACAGTTCTGTTATGCACGCTATCTTAAATGTGGGGGACAACAGGAAATAGAAAATGTTAATGAGAAGGATGTTTATTCTAGAAATATGCCTTCCTACTGCCTTGTGTATGTGAATACTGGAATATTGCCACTTTTCTAGGCTTTTATGGGTAATACCAAAGAGGTAAAATTGCTCTTGTCTCATATATCCATAGCTCTTCCAACACTGTAATGGTTGCACATTGTTTGGCAATGGAGAAAAGCGGGCAATTTCAGGGCCTGAAACAGTGCAATCTGTGATGTTCTGTTTTTCTCAGGTCATTTGAGGGGATGGAACAAAGCAACAGGATTTACTATAATATTTAAACAGAAGAAGTTCTTTACCTTCTGCTTTTGCTTTTCTCCTGCCTTTTCTTGTGCAGATAAGTCCTCAGTTTTCCCTTGACTTCAAAACAATCTGTCTGCACTCAAATTGGCCTGCCAGTGGTCACTGGAACATCTTAGATTCATAAGCGTGTCTGAGTTCTTTGTATACTGCAATTTGGTGTAAGACCATGCTAACAAATACCATCATATTTCCATGCACAGGAAAAATCCTAAGGAATATTTAATTAATGAGACAGACAGCAACTGGCATTTACTTTCTGAGAACCTTTGCTGGGTGTTCCTGGAGAGCTGCAATGAAATGACAGAAGCTATGCTGATATTTAGCTACTGAAATCTGATAACCTACTGCCAAGAGGAAAGCACACTGAAACAATTATCTTTGATTCTGCAAGATCCTTCCCTTCTTCAAGTCTCCTCATCTGTTACATGCATGCTTTTGTAGAGTCAGTATTCAAATCTCTGGTGCATATTTCCAATTGTGGTAAAAGAGTCCATATTTATTCTGAAATCTGAATAAGCTGTTCCTGGGCTATATTTTGTATGTATCTGTCTGGTAGTGAGGTGCTGTAACTCTTCAACATAGTATGAAAGTAGAAGATGTGCAGGTAGGGTCAGGATAAAGAGACATCCATTTTACTGTCTTAGCTCTTGAGTGATTACAGGTACATGCATGTGGAAAAGTGAATGTGGCACAATCACAAGTAGCTCCTGATATTCCCCAGTTTACAGCAGTTACTGACTTTGGGGCTGTTGTATAATAAAACTTATCTTCTTGTTTTTTCTGAACCTGATTTCAAAAGGCTTTGCCTCTGTATTTTATTACTTTATTTTTTTTTTACTGGTGAAGAGGGCAAACAAGCATCCTTTTTCAACTTGTTTTGTGAGTCCCTGGATTTTGTAGACCCCTACTGCATTGCATTTTGGTCATCTGTTTTTCTGGGAGAGAAAAATTTTTCATCTTTGTTCTCTGCTTCTCATTTCTGAATCTGCTCTAGACTCTCCCAAGAGTGTTGGGGAATCTTCACTACACATAACTTCATGAAACATGGCACAATGATGGTCTCACTTTGCTCTGTCACGCATCAGTGCCTAAACAAAGTTTTTAAGAATTGCAAACCACTGAGTTTTTGTTTTTCTTGGAGTTTTGTGTTTAACTTATATAATTCCATCTGATATTCCTACTTCTGTTAGAGTCCCAAGATATTGCTTCTGAGTGGTAATGGTCTGCTCAGTGGTAAGGGCTTATCTGTGAAGCTGGGATGATCTTTTTCTCTTTTGTGTGTCCTTAATCACCTACAGTGGATTTCCCATGCTCCTTTATTGTCCAGACACTCAGCTCTCAGATTCTGCCGTTGTATTTTTTTTCTTCTGTTGACTTTACAAAAAGCAAAATTCCTCACTGCACTATTCAGCCTCACTCATGAGAGTGAGAACTACTGTGGGCCCAGGTCTGTACAGTGGCCTGAAAGAAATGGCCACTGACTTTGAGCTTTTATTTCTGTTTCCTTCAACCGATAAATTATAATTGCTCTCAGCTTCATCTTTTGTTATCATTGCTTTCTTTTCAAACCCTTTAAGAAGAATGCCATTCACAAAATCAAAGTGTCACTCTTATCCATAGTGACCCTCACTTTCTTCAAACACATGTTTGCAAGGCCTGACTTTTCTTAAGGACACATGAACTCAAATTGATCATTCAGATTATTAAATCCTTTGTTGTTATTTTTTTAATAAAAAATACCACTAACTTGCTTATTACAAACACCAGACCAAGAGGCTTGTACTTCCATTGAAACTGTTATTTAAAAATTAATGTCACATTTGTCATCTTTTTTAGGTACAAATGCAATGTGAGGCTGCACACTGTCCTTGATAATTCAGCCATTTAATCCTTGAGTTCCTTTAAGCTCCTGGGTGAACACCATCTGGTCTTGGCAACTTTGTTAAGTTTGGAGTATTTGTTTGTTTGTTTGTTTTCCCCAGTTTGTTCCATAACTTGTTCTACAGTCACTTCAGTTTCAGATACATATATATATTTATTTATCTGTCTCTTTGTAATCTTGAAGAGGCTTTCTACTTCTGTTGTACTTCCAAATTTATTACTGTTACATTCTAACGATTGTGGCTCGCATTTTTTTCATCTTTTTCACTCTGTATTTAGACCTTGATCTGCAGGAGTTCAGGATTCTTTATACCTACGTCATTGGACTCAGCTCCAGTTTTCTGAGGACTGCCTTTGTTAACATGCTATGTAGCAATAAGGAACAACTTTTGCTCTTTGAGACTTTCTCAGGAGATGGTATATATTGACCCCATGATTTCAATACAGGGGCTTCATATATCTCTGAATGTATGGTTGTAATCCTCTTAGCTCATCCTCTTAATCTCCCTGTAAAATAAAAGTTCATTATCTGGCAGTTAATTGCTGTAAGGAATAATTTTTCAACTCTGACTAATGGGATGAGGGTTTGTTGACATTTTACTTTGAAACTTGCTCTAGATGTAAGCAACAATCATATACTCAGGTCCTTTATGCTTTCCTCCTGGATACTGAAGTGTATATGCGAACATGTGTCTGTACACGTGTTTATACATATACATATGCATACAAACATAGGTTGCACTGTAAGTAATGCCTTCTATTTCCCTGGGAAGAACAACTGATACAAAGAACATAGTAATGCTGCTGGTAATGTTTTGTACCTGAGAATTTTCTGTTTTTCAACACAGTCACCACCATTAGCTGTGCATTTTTATCAGTGCAGCGATGAGCAAGAGCCTGCATTCTGCAATTGGCAAAATCTGCATTGGCAGATTGGCTTGCCTTCCATGGTGCTGTTGCCACTGCTGAAACACACCACTCACTGCCTCAATGTGCTCATGTCTACTCTTTGGACTCTGCCAGCATTCAGTAAGCATTGATGAATGTCAGTGGGTGCCATTTTTTCCTCAAGTGGAGGAATTCAATTCCACACCTTTGTTTCATATGCACTTCCATGTCAGATGTCATTTTGTCCAACTGCTGTCTGTCACACAGCAACGAAATAAACAGGATATTGACAGGAAGGCTCAACCTCTACTGCCACCAATGTCTGTTTCTGATGCTGTGAGCAAACATAATAAAATGCAAGGCATTACTTTCAAGGCACTTATATATACTAATGTTGTTTCCTGAATTGCATGTCGGTATGTGAATCAGCTAATTTCTGGTCATATTTATTACCTCTTATAATAAAGGAGGTGCCGATGTGCTTCCTTTGTTACCCCATGATTTGTTTCCTTAAGTCTCTCTCATTGGATGGTAATAACTGCAATGAGCAGTTCTGACAGCTCACAGTTGCTAAGCACCAAGCAGGCATTCAACAAGAAGGAAAAATGTGAGAATTTAAAAATATGTGAGAAATAATTTTTATCCCTAACTGTACTATTTGCTTTGAAGTTGTTGTTTTTTTACTCTGCAACAGGCTACTGGAGTGAGTGGTGGTATAATCTGCGCTTTGCTTCCTCTGGTTGTCTCAGAGTATATCTTTAGGGGAGATCTTAACTTAAATCTAAGGCTACTCCACAAGACTTCCTGATTATAAATTAACTATTTTATCAGTTAATAAGAAACACGGCACTAGTATCAGCTAGCAGTAATTCTCTGCATGCAGGCATCCTGAAATACTCCCATCTATTTGAACCAAAATTGTTCTGTGCAGTTATGTATTTGTGATTAAAAAAACAGAAGAATTGTATCTGAGTTTGGTAAGTAATTTACAAAAACAAACACCTCGCTATATGTCTACTTTCCTAATGCTAGGAATTCAGCAGATTCATGTGCACATTCTTAAATCTCTTCTGTGGAAGACAACAAAAATGCCTAGAATTGAGATAAGTAAAGGAAAACCTGCTGTTGTCTTCCCAGCCATGGTATGTTTTACTTGTAATGCTCTGATCCTACTGGCCCACTTTTGGCAAACATGCTCTGTCTGTAGACTAAGTAGTCTGAATGCAAAATTTTGGTATTGTAAAGCGAGTCTGAAAAGTTCATCCACCAAAACTAACTTTTTCTTCTGATTCTGTTGAAATAATGTCAGGAAGGCCAAAATGCAACCTAGTTGGGATAAAGTTGAGGAATTAATTCCTTTTTTTTTTTTCCAGCAAGCTGTCCTCTTACAGTGAACTAGAATTTCTATCACTGAGTGTTTGAACCAGTTTTTAATGCTGTGCTGTACTGTACCAGGAGAGTAGGCAGAGTGTCGCACAAAGGACACCCACTGCAGGCAACCCTCTGAGAGCAGTTCCAAACCCAAGCAAACATGCCAGAGTCCCTCCAGCTATTGCTGTCATTTTAGAGGAGGAAATATGATTGTTCCCTGTGAATAAGTCTTGACATAGTATGACCAACACTTCCATGTATGTACGCTATATTATATAATACATCATGTAGGCATTCATAGAAAACTTCATTTATTTTCCCTAATCAAATGTCAATTTACGAGGACTTTCTGAACTCTTTCAGTGGTGGTTGAGTCAGTGCTTACCATTTATGTTATGCTATAATTCAAGTATCTCCATAAATGTTGCTGCAAGTAGTTCATTTTCTTTTCAGCAAGGTTGCTTAATTTCACATTGTGTCATAATAGCTTGCAGCTGTTGAAAGATAGATGTGAAACTGTGCCACTGGAATATGACTTCTAGTGAAGTTAAGCTTGTCTGCTCTGTTATGGGACTCACTAAGTCTGAGAAACTCTTCTGACTAACCTTTATCTCAAACTCATCTAAGCATTTTGATTTGGATATCTTTAATTGATGCACAGGAGAAAGTACTTCTGATGTCTGGTTGTCAGTGTTCTATGTGCTGGTTTGGCCCAGTTCAATGATGACTGGGGCAGGGAACCCATTGACCCAGGCCCCAGGGAAGGGAAAAAGGGAAAAGGGAGATGGGCCTAAATGCAAATCAGCATCAATGATCTGAGGAGGAAAGCTAATTTACTAAATAAGGTATTGGAATGCAAAATAACAAAATATAATACAATATAATTGGAATTGAAGCTGATAAATCAAATAAAATGAGCAAGAGAGAGTGTCCAAAGGCCTTACACTAAATGCTGAAGGCGAGGTGGCTAGTAAGCACTCGCTGCTGGATCAATCCCCAAAGAGAAGAGACTATGTCTCATGACGTGCTAACAGCTTTTATCTTTCCCTCTGAGCAGAAAATGGAATAATGCAAAGTCCTGTGGGGTATGTAGTTGTTCTTCTCTTCTGAGACAGGTATAACTGGAACTATTGATGATCTGTGGAGCTGGCGCATTAACTCTTTAATTCCCACTGTAGTACGTGATGTTATGATGTGGAATACCAATAACATAAATCATAAAATCATGACACTGATTTGTCCCATATGCTCAGAATGTCTCCACTTGGATGTGGCAGGATTCCCTATGGAGAAAGTTAGTGTTTTGGGTGGTTTTAGTGGACAGCTTTCAGTTGGTTGTATAAAACCAGGGCTGTAGCTGAAGAACTACGATTTCTGTAGTCCTTTGGTAAAATTAGCCTATGCTAGTAGATCAAGAGCCCTCTACTTGTGTTTGCCAGCTGAATCACATTGTTTACTTCAGCCTATTTTAATGCTATGCTGCCTTTTTAGTTCTGATCTGTGTAAAATCAATGTTACTCGTTCTCAACACATAATCCACAAAAGGCTTCCTACATCTGGTTCTGTCAACCTTATCAATATGCAAGTAGTTATTTGTTAAGTATAGAAAGCCCATCCATGTCAATACATCTGGCTGCTTCAAATGCATCATGTCTCAGCTTTCCTGAGCCACTTTTTCTCTTTATGAAATGCTGAACTGCTTCTAGAATTAGATTCTGCTGTTCAAATGAATAGCGTTTCTGAGAGCATTAAAAGTTTTAGCATTTATCTACAAGGATTGATAGCTAAAATGTCTCTTCTTTACAAGGCATAAAGTCAGCAAGTATTCAGTCTATAATGTTGAAGGAAAATCCTGGGGTTTGGGAAAATCACAAACCTTGTACAAACTGAAAGGATCTGTCAATGTGAACTGGTGGATTACGCACATGGTTAGAGACTACCTCCTAAGGAAAAGAGTTTGAAGACTTTATTACTGTCTCAGAGGCATTCCAGAGGGGGGAAGAAATGCTCCTCATGGAGTCACATTTCCACTGGTTACCTATGCCATTTAAGCTTTATGTATGGAAATAAATCTTGGCCTTGAGTGACACTGCAGTGTTGGATTCTGATCTGTTGCTTCTGCAATCATACTTTTATTAATCTCTTTCTCTCTAGTCCTCAAGATATTTAGAGGTGAAATCATCTCTTTGAGTGTCTATAAAGTTGAAATGCAGCAAATATACTTGGCACTTGGAAGTGGAGTAGGCAGAATACATGCAACATTTTTATCATTAGTACTTGATTTCCCATAAAGGTGGAAACTTATTTAGCCTCTTCCCAATAGGGAATCTATGATTACTATTACCTCTTTGGTACAGCATTAATATGTTAAGAAAGCCTACCAACACTCAAAAGGTTAAGGAAGTCTCCTTTCTCCAACAATCGAAATCAAATGGACCACATAGAGAACTTGATTCTGAGGATTACTGCTCCCTGCATTTTGAACTTTTAACAGAGGTGAGGAATCCATTAAAAGGAAGTGCATTTTTTTTTCTATTTCCGTATTCCCAACTATGTAAGAAATGACTGTTTGCAAGTAGTTCTGCTGGGTAGGAGCTGGTATGACCAATTATACTGTTTAAAATTTAAAAATAAATACATTAAAAAAAACACCAAAACTCAAAGGGGACAGTGTCTGTAGTCTCCTCCTGTATAAAGCTGTCTCAGTAATGAGGCTAATTAACTGCAGAAAAACCTTAAAAACAGAAAGGCAAGTATACAATGGTGCAAGTGAAATTAATGTGCAGCAGATGATATAATCTCATATACAAGTACTGTCTGCAAGGCATATCTAGCTAGTAAGATTTTTTTTAGCAGTCTCTCTTAATTACAAAGAAATTGCTGAGAAATTATTTCTATTGAGTTTCTGAAAGAGACATTTTCGCTTGCAAGTGGTAATTATGAAACATAATTATACTTAATTTAATTTACATGTAAATTAAATTGTATTTCAGTTGTGACTCAAGTCACTCTTGCAAGATTATTACTAAGTGGGAAGAATGAGTCAGACCTGAAAAGGGAGCAGACAATAAAATTCTAAATTATATTTCAAAATTTCAATTTTAACTAAATAATTGGTGTCATAAGTGCAAGATAGTTGAGAAGACAGCAAAAAGTTTGTACTATAGACCTTTAATTTTTCCATTCACAACTTGATATATATATATATTCGATGTGAGCAAAACCTGGCTTATTTAACTCCTTCTCATGAGTTACTTCCTCTTAAATTCAGTGGGTCTTGCTTGAAAAATGTGAAGAGGATTTAGCATGGACAAAATACAGGATCTAAGTTCACAGAACACCCACTCATGAGACAACTTTTGCATCAGCATCTGGGAGCGTATTGGATTTAATGTGTGCTGGAGAGGAAACCTTAGAATAATGAGGGAGGAGGGAAAATGTGCTTTTATAGTTTCAGGCTCTTTCTTGATCACTCTAATGAAACAAAAGCAATACAGCCTTCTGGATTTAACATCTAACGGGTGCATTTCCATCCCAAAGTTAAAGGATGGAAAGTTAGGTACTTTTTCACCAGATGTCATTTAAGTTAGTAATTGCAAGAGCATCTTTGCTCTTCCTGCCCTCTGTTACCTCTTGAAGTTGCCTGGCATATGAGTATTTGCCATGTTTGCCTCCATTAGGGTATTAGTTACCCTACAACTTATATAACATAGCTGCACTGGTAGCAGGGCCAATTGCTTCAATAATGTGTTGGCATTGTCAGTACAGTCAGGCAAACTGATGTAGCCTATGGGACAGAGCTTGGTGAAATTTAGCCTGGCCTATGAAAACAGTCCCATACTGTTCACTTCATAGCAATGTAATTGGGCTGTACAGAACATCCCCTTTCTCTCAGACTTTCTTTACTTGAAATTTTTCAATAACAATTTTCCTTCTTGCTCTAAGTTGTAGCACTTTGGGTTTGTGTTTTGATCAGTTCAGGCTCCCCCACTAAATAGCAATTCTTTGTGGTGCTGGAGGACCATCACAGAGCTGCTCTGTGGCAAAACCAAGAGCATCTGACAGGCTTCTGAAAATCTGTGTAAGAGGTATAAATGTTGTAGCTGTTACTAACTGTAGTCAGTGTGATTTAAGTGCAATTGCGTATCATTGATTTCCAGCAGCAGTCTTCATATTGTCTAATGATAAAACTTTCACAGGTCACCATAGTTTCGTTCTGGTACTTACCTTGGTAAGAGGTAGAAAACCTCCTATTTTTTATGAAATTCACTGGCCAAAAGATCAAGCTGATGAACAAATCATTGTTTTTGTTTTTGAGGAATTACTTTATGCTGCTAGTCAGAAGATCACTTAGAATTCCCAGGGTTTTCCTATCATTTTTCATCCCAAGTGGCCACTCTTGAGCCTTATGGGGCTTTCAGCACCTACACTCTGAGGAAGTTGCTGTAGCAGTTCAAATCATTAAAGCGTTTCTGTGTCCATTTGCCTTCTTCAGCTGAAAGCCTCAAGTATGAGACCGTTCTTAACAGCATCAGTGAGCAGAAGTGTTTGCAGCTATAGGCAACTCCAACCACATTAAAGCTTGACACTAAGCTCTACTCTGATATGGCACTGCTTGTGCTGCATAGAGCTAGAAGTACCTTAAATTTCAACTGCACCAGCCAAAGCAAAACAAAAGCTATTACACTTGGAAATAAGTTTCCATAGCTTAACTTCGTATTTGTCAGCACAGTGAAGACAGCAGTAGTTTTTCTCTTGTCATGGTTTTATGATTTTTGGTATTTGTATTCTACATCATAATATCATGTAGTGCATTGAGAAAGAGTTAATTCTCCAACTCCATGGATCATCAATAGAATCATAGAATGGCCTTGGTTGAAAGGGACTATAATGACCGTCTAGTTTCAACCCCTCTGCCATGTGCAGGGCCACCAACCACTAGACCAGGATGCCCAGCACCAGCCTCGTATTTGGTAGCTCTGGGTATACCTGTCTCAGAAGAGAAGAACAACTACATACCCCGGAGGACTTTGCGTTGCTTTGTGTTCTTACATTTTCTGCTCAGAAGGGAAGGTAAAAACTGTGTGTCACGAGGCAGTCTCTTTCCTTTGGGGATTGACCCCTAGCAGATGCTTTCTAGCCATCTCGTGTTTAGTGTAAGGCTGCTGGTTTTATCAGACACTCTCTCTTGTTCATTTTATTTGATTTATTAGCTTTAATTCCAATTACATTGTTATTTTGCAGTAATATTGCATTGTGATATCTTATTCAATAAATTAGCTTTCCTCCTCAGGTCATTGCCACTGTTTGTTTTTAGGCCCATCACCCTTTCCCCTTTTTCCCCTTTTCTCCCTTCTCCAGGGCGTGGGTCTGTGGGTTCCCTGCCCCGGTTGACACAGAACTGGTCTGAACCAGCCTGTAAACTGTAGACATCTATACAAGGTGTTCGAATTATATCCAATATTTACCCTTCTCTTGTACGTTGTCTTTGACCATTTAACCACCAATATGGTAAGACAAATTTATTTGTCCAAAGGCAAAGTGAAGCTGTGGGTTGATCTTGGCTTGGTTTTCCTACTGAAGGTGAGAGCCAATGTTTTTCCTCACTCAGTTTTACCAAAGGAAAGGCTGTCTGCATAAATGACAGGCAAAAAATGAGTGTTTTGAGAGAAGTTATCTACTGGTAATAATATAACCAGCTCAACAGTCAATACTAACAATTTTTGTCTTAAATTGACTCAAATTATATTTAGAGAAATGAGTCAAGAAGACTGATGGCTTTTTGTTTTTGTTGGTGCACTTCCCAACAGCTTTATAAAAGAAATCTAATTCCTAATTTCACTTCAGTTGGTGTATATAAGCTCACTGATTTTCACTTTTCAGTATGTTCACTTTAAGCCTATTGGAGATGGAATTGTGATGCATGCAGGGCTTTGCTAGTCTTAGATGACATTAAATTGAAGCAATGGAAAATGATTCAAAGCTTGTTTGAAGTGTCATATTGAATACTCTCTGTCATTCTCTATTTGCCAAAAATAAAAAATAAAAAAATCAGAGTTGGCCCCTCAGTTCAAAAAGCAAAGAGAACTGGAAAAGCTTCATCTTCTATCTGTGCAAGAGAGCAGATATGTAATTGTTCTCTATAGCACCTACTGATAGCAGAAAAAAAAATCTGTAGGACAGAGTTGATCCAGAGTACCCTCTTGTCCCAGAAGTATTGTGCCTTCTGGTATCAGAGTCAAGCACATCGTGCAGCTGTGCAATTCTCCACCAGGATGCCTTGCTTCCTTCTTTGGAAGCCCCTGGACAAAGCCACGCCTCTTAAACTACAGTTGCTGAAGTGTTGTTTCCTTTTCTCTGCACTGTGTGGCAAATTTATTTGGTATCACTTTGTTCAATGTGGCGCAGCAAAAATTCCAGTTAATAGCCTGTTTCTGAGAGCCAAAGCTGTTACCCAACTGGGTAAACTGAAATCTGTTTGATTTTGGAGATATTTATTTAAAACTAAGGAACTCTTTTTGCAGTAATTAAGTATGTGAAGGATGACCTTTGTTCATCATGCCACTTCACAGTAGATATTGAGATATTTAACACTTTCATTTCATTGAATATTTCCATAAAAGTTGTATTTTTTCCTCCATTACAATACCCTCTTTTTTTCCACACCTTACTTTATAATAGGAAAAAAAAAATTGTTTTATTCATATTTTAAACAGAATCATTCAGTTTTCTCTAGTTTTGAGGACTATATGCATTTTAACAGAGCTAATAACAAATGAATGACATTATGATTTTATCATCACATTTATTCTTCCTTAAATGACTTTGTTATTTACAAAATTCTCTGTGATATGTTTGTAGAAATATATATATATTTTTTTTCTTTTTTCTGAGGCTATGTACCTCTGTATTGATTAAGGCCAGTTAAGAAAGTATGCAAATGATTTCAGAGTACATAGCAATAAACTTGTACCTTTAAGTCGGGTACACTGTAAGTACATGAATGGCCCTAATATTGTCTATATACAAGTCTGGCTTTTTCAATCAGCAAAAAAAAAAAATGTTTTGCCATACTCCTAGGTATGTGCTCATTGTACTAACACATTTTCTGGTGGGATGAGATTGACAGCAGAATTGGAAAGCTGCTTAGCAAAACCTGGTCGCCATCCTGCTTGCCATTTACTGCTGCTTAAGGTATGCTGGTAGTAAACTCTGCAAGTATGAACTGGATAGCAGCCTGTTTTACAAGCTTCAATGGCTGTGTAGCTTCAAAGCAGCTGTATGGTCAGGATACAAAACTTCCTGTCCATGATCTTTTTTCAACTCTGAAAAGTACATTGCTTTGAGATCTGGCTGCTATCATGCTCTAGGCATCAACTTTTTTTTTTTTTGTACGGTTTATGGTGATATTTTTGTTACAGTTATCACTGCAGTGAGGCCCCCAGAAATGAACAGCGTGCAAATATACAAGGTCTTTCTAACCTTGTGCACTGCTTTATCTTAGATGTTATGGCTTCTGTAAAAGACGATAAGCAGGGCAGAAGAACTTCAATCTGTTTAAGGAGCTGGTACCAATTTTCTATTATTATCAGGGTATGCTACAAATGTACTGCTTTATGTATCAGCAACAAAACTGAAAATGTGTATCCTCTTCAGAGGGGGAGGGGTGGAAGGAGGGACCCTAATTTTTAAGAACAGTGAGTTAGCTTAGTTTTGTTTGAACTCACCTATAGAGCTTTGATATTGCTGTGTTACAAAAACAGTAAAAATGCTGAGCATTTCTGCAAGGAAAACCTTCTTACCTCTCATCAGCTGTACACAGTACAATGCCTGTCTCATGCGTTAGAGCTACCATAAAACTCAAATGATGAAGTTAAACTGTGGAATTTTCTAGCCCCTGCCCTGATAGTGTGGAGGAGAAAAGACTGTCACACTCCATCACTTAGGAAAGAAGTTGGAACTAATGTATGTTAATGCTGAAGAATCTGGTTAATGTGCATGGCAAATTCATTTCTTACAGACAACTACATAAAGGCGTATTATAAATTGAAACTAATATTCAATCCCTCCCAAACACTGAGGTAGATGGAAACAGGCAGTCGACTGAGAACACAGCAAGCTGCTAATGATACACTTCAAATGAATGATACATTACAGCCTTTTGCTGTAATGTCTCATACAGTGCATATCTCTGAGGAGAAAAAACAGAAACAAATTTTATCACATCATTTGACATCTCAGTGTAATCAAAATCGTAGGTGCAGGTGAGTATGATATTGAATTGCAAAGCATTCTTTGCCCTTCCCTGAAAACATCTATTCACTTCTGTGAGTTTTGTTATCCCAGTTCTGTTCTTTGAGCTCTGTTGTCAGGTTGCAGGAGAATTCAGAAGCTCAGTTCAAGTTAAACATGTTCATAAAAGGCAGTGATACCAGGATTTTCATGAAGTGTGCAGCATAGGATTTGAGGGAAACACGAATTTCATACATGGTGCTGAAATGTAAAATTTTCAAAGTACTTCAGTCCTAAGTGAGACGTGGGGTCAGATTTCTTACTCACAGTGCTGCATGGACATGAAGGTATTGGTTCACTGGAGTTTTCTACAGCAAATAAGAAATCTATTTTTCTGATTCCATCACTTACTCACAGTTTGTTTATTCTGAATATATGTTGATGGTCACTGATATGTCTGCATGTGGAATGAAAACAGTTTCCTCCGTTCTAGGTGAACTATTGGATTCAGTATGTTTTAGTTTTCAAAATGCCCAGAGAAACTTAAGCACAAATTTAACTTGTCTTTATTGCGGTTTTTAATGTTGTTTTGATTAGAAATTTGACTTTTTGAGCTAACTGGACTTACTGTATAACTGAAGCTGTTTCCAGACCAACTCTGAAACCCAATGCCTGTGTCAGTTACTCTATTTAGATGAATGATAGTTTAGTAAAGTGAATCCAGCAAAATTATGTGATAAACTTATCTTGCAGAAGGTTACTTGTTTTTATTAACCTATTGCAGTTCTTCCACTATTTTTCTTCAAAACCATGTGTAATGACCTGTTATACTTCCACTTTCTCAGCAGTAGTGAAAATACCTTGCAACATTTTAGGGGTTTGTAAAAGACTTATGCTTTCTAGATGCCTTTTTTCCCTTCAGGCCTCCAAATTACAGTGTGCATTATGTAAGTGAATAACCAGGAGGTGTGAAATACCACAGCTGAGGAAGGTGGAAACTTCATCTATGAAGAAACCTTGGGTAATTACTATACTTTCTTTCTCTGCTTGAAGTGACAGAAGACACTCAAAGTAGCATTATGGTATTCTCAAATTAGATGTGGTTTAGAGCCTACAACATACATAATCTATCACAACACTGCCACTATGCAACCTCCGTAATGTCCTTTTAAGTCATACTGGTCCCTGTGCTGCCTCTTTACCCTTGAAAGCCTCGGCAACAATAAGCTGGGCTTCCTGAATTAAGTACTGCCACCAAGCCCAAAAAGGAGAAGCATCCTCATGGAAGGTTGAAGTATTTGCTGTTTTCCTTAATCTCTTCCACCTTTTCAGGTGGAAGATGCTCCAGGTTTTTAACATCTGGCTCTCTCCCCGTCCTGCTAAATAGCAGGGGGAAATATTTTTTTTGTTTGTTTTTCTCTTGTGGGATTCTCATGTGGGATACTCCACAGTAGGGCACAGCAGTTCTACACAGAGATACACAGAGGGCAGTAGCAATTCTGGCTTTGAATCACCTACTTTCTTTGACCTGAAAATGTACTGCCTGGCCTACCTGGGGTGAGCAACCATGAAAAAGCTGATAGAAGTTATGTTATGTCCTTTATGAAAACTGCTGCTCTGATGACCCTAGTTCTCCTTATCCTAGGAATATCTGCCTTTTTTTTTTCCACTGAGATTCAATTTCACTTTTCCAGTCTCCTAATGTGCTGCTTCTCTTTGTGTACGCAAAAGACCAGCAGAAAAAACTTCTCATCTTACTGCAGTGACTTAATCGTAGCAATGTTACACAAGTACTTTTTCTAATCATCAGAGGATAGTGATCATCTCACACTTAGAAACAGCTAAGCATTTCTCCTCTCCCATCAGTTGTAGTTGATACGTGTCCCTCAGAGCAGGTTTTGTTCTGTCCCAAAATGAATAAGCATTCTATGTGGAATGACATTTACTCATATAATTTCTATTACTTCAGTCTGCAAAGTCATCTGTTTCTTCCAATACAATTGTCTAAGCCTATTACATCTCTGTGATGCCTCCTAACCTCATAGAATCAGCAAACATCACCAGCATGCTCCAAATACTAAGAACATTATGTAAGTTAAGATCAGAAGACTAGTTGCTGTGGAGCTGCCCTTTTTCCTTTCCCTCCTGCTTGATACTCCTTTCCAACTTGCCCTCTTCTTTAGCCAATTTCTTAAAGCTTACAATTCTCAGAAGTATTCCCTATCCTCTCCAGTTTAATTAATAACTTCCTATGTGGTAGTAATTTAAATAATTTTCTGATGCTCAGATAGATTAGATCAGCCATGTATTTCCCTGTGTGAAAACTAATTATCTCACTAGAGGAAAAAAAAGTTTATTCTGAACTAACACTGGCAAGCTTGTGATGTCTTTTCCCATTTGCTCTTTCCTTCAATCTGTATTGATTTTTTTCCTTCAAAATCTTCTTGGTTTTGCTATTACCAAAATAATGATTCCATTGCTGTGAGCATAATTTATGACCCCTTTAATAGACAATGGTATTGCTTGCTGTTTTGCGAATGGAAATAAATACTGTCCCACATCTCCCATTTTAACCTGAGTTGGACGCTTCCTTCAAAACCCTAGGGAGCAAATTGTTCTGTGCCTTCATTTCAAATGCATTGTTTTCCTTGGGTAGGTTACGTTGTATGTGGCCTGTGATTACATTATCTTTGTACGTTGACTATTAGTGTCCCATTCTTTCTTTTTCTCAATGTAAATTTGAACAACAGCATTAGTATTTGGGGACCATAGTTAAAATGTTGTTACTCCAAATGGCTTTCTGAAGCAAGTTGAATGTTCCCTGTGAAGACCTGGGAAAACCTCTGCACTCTGTAGGCACCAAGTGAGCAAAAGGGAGTGCTTCCGGCTTGTCATTTTAAATAGAGCATCTCTCTGAGGAGTTTCCCAGAGGAAACAGAATTCAACAAAATCCTTTATGGGTGGAGGAAATACTCTTTCTTGACTTCACACAGTATGAAAGTATCTAACCTAAAATATAGCATTAAATGTTCCTTCTACCAAGGTTTATGAGACTATTCTTGGCCTTAAACAGGGAGGACAAAGAGTAAACAAGAAGGAAAGAATACCTTCCTCTTTGAAGAGGAAAACTACTTGAGGATAGATGCTGTCTCAGTTTGGGAATGTGCCATTATGTCTTTGTGCCAGACTCAATGAGAGACAGTAGGTGCATTTGTCACTAGAGGTAAGTCTGCAGTTCACTTTTTCCACAGTTGTGTAAGCGTGAGCAGAAGCTGGAATCTGTTTCAACACAGCTAGTAGAGTCTTTTCTAGTGTTCTCAAGACCTACTCATGCAAACTGATCCACGCATCATTCATCTGAAGTTCCAGGCAGAAATTTGTGACATTTAACAGTGCAAAGCCATATTTGTGTATGGTATAGTAAACTGAAAAACTGTAAAACCTACTTAAATGTGAATAATCACAGATAAATTGAGCTTTCAGTTTATCTACAATCAACTTAAAATGATGCAGAAAACAAAAAAAAAGTATTTTATTTTTTGCCCAGTGTCCTAGTGGGGAAGAATATTGGAAGAGAGCAGTCTTTCTGGCATCATACTAAGAATGCAAGGCTGAGTTCCTTTGTTATCAAAATGAGCACTAACAGATGGTGCTTATCCTCATGTTACTGCAAGTGCAACCAAAAGACCTGGATAACTATATTGCATGTTTTTATTTTGTGGAAAAGATCTGATGAAGTAAGAATGGTACCTGAGACTGGAAGTAGAGATTGCACCACTGACGTTCAGTGTGCCTTGCCTGAAGAAATCCATGTTGCAACTGTTTAACAGCTTAACTGTATTACTGCAATACAATTTAGGGTGGGCAACAATGCCATGAATTTGGTCAGATTTGTGGAAAGTAGCTCCTTATTTTTATGGAAAGTACCATGGGACAGCTCTTCTGGAAAAACTCCCCCTTCCATTTTATTTGTCTTAACCTGTGTCTAGAAGATAAGAGGAGGAGGAGAACTTCTTTCTTCCTTCAGAAGACACCGAAGTAATAACAATTCAGTATTTTCAATAAATGTATAAAGTCTCAGCCATCACCTTCAAAATGAATTATTCTAAACACTCCAAAAGCAGTTTGGCAACCTCTGAGGCCTGCGGAACACAAAATGACTTATTTTACTGTCAAGTTAAAAATCAAGACTAAGAACAGATACAGAATAACAAACTGCTAGCAAAGTGACCTTTTTGTCAGCAGATATGAGAGCTTAGTCTGCTTGACTGAGCAGACTGGACAGTAAAAATACTCCTTCACTGTAGGAAATTAGAACAAATCTTTAAAAGAAATGGCTAAAGACTGCCTTCCTGAGTTGAGTAGATGCATGAGAACAAAGTTCCAAGTAAAGAAGACATCATTGGTTTTAAATTGCTATTATATTATAATATAATAGTAACATGTTATAATAGTAATATATTATTATTATATTATTATAGCTAAATCAGAGCTATCTGAAGTTGGAGGAGTAATATTAAATAGCTTTGAAGTGACTTGAAACTGCTAGGCCAAGTTTAATTGTGAAAGTGACAGATTTTTTTATTATTTTGCTGTAATGATTATCAAAATAGGAAACCTCACAGGTCTTTTATTAGAACATAAAATAATCTGCAAGACGTAATACTTTTTGTGTAAATGTGGTATTTGTGTCATAGCTATTGCTCACACATGCATGTACGAAGCTTGGGAGGCATGCTGGATGCATGCAGATAGTCTGACTTGTCCAGAGGCTTGCTCCTGCTAAGCCGGTTCTTCACTGTTGGTATTATCTTGCAACATTCAAAATCTGAAGCATCTTGACTCTCCTGTCTGGTATACTTACTTTTTCTGCTAATGTTCTGTATGGTTTATTATTATATAAAGAAAGAGGATCTTATTTTGAACTGTCACCAGTGCTTCTATTGAATGGTAATCAAGTAAGGTGGAAAGGCTGTGGAGATGCACAAACCATGTTTTTCCACTGAGTGATGTTCACTTGAATTATTTGAATCTGCATCACCTCACAAGGACTGTACTGACATGCATGGTACAGAACTCTTCCATTTTCCAAAAAAAAAAAAAAAACAGTAAAAAGTAACTCTAATAGAAATGTAACTATCTGAGATTTAAAGAAGTGCTGAACGTTTGATTCTGTGCTTTGTTTTCAAGGTTCACTTTCAAAAAACTTGCTTCAAAGCTCAGCCACAGTCACTAATTCTTCTCAGTCATAAACCATAGTATTTCCTGGAAGCATACTGCAGAAAATTCAGCCAAGCGTCATCAAGATTTAACCCAATCTTATCATAAAACTGAGTCCTGGTGAATCATAGCTGAACTGTGGATCTGTGCTGGGACTGTCAAGCAGACTCAAGGGACCTGTCACTGAGCAATGTTTTATCTGAGTGTTATTGAGTATGTGCTGCAACCAACTCGAAAAGAATAACAAGACGTTCTTTCCAAATATGCTGAAGGGAGCTACCTCAGAAGCTATCATGAATGAAATCATGAGAGATTTTAGACTTGTCTCAAGCAGTCCTGTTTGGGCACGCATAGGGTAGAATTTGCTAGCCTTCAGCAAGTACAGATAACAGCATGGGATCATCCATGGTGAACAGCTCCTTTATTCTCCAAGTCTCTGTTTGAGCACTATGTGGTAGCGGATCTGTATGGGAACTGTTGAATCCTGGCCTGAACCACTGATTGATCACCTGAGGTGAGCACCGAGTCAGCTGCAGGGGCACGGGTGAAAGTGATATACCTGTGTGATTGGGAGGGGTGGAGCGTGGCTCCACCTCTCCCCAAAATCCCATTTAAGGGCTGACCACCACCAGGGAACGATCTCTTCTTGGAGGTCCTTCCCACATGGAGTCAATGGCAAGCCTCTATCATCATAAAGGTGAGCCACTCTCTTTTGCTTTTTGTCTGTATATGATCTATATAGGCCTTCTGAAATATACCATCTTCCATACCGTTTTCACTGAGTACCATCTTGGGAGTTATTTACCCACCAGGATCTACATGCAGGTGCTTCTTTCTTAAAGGCAGATTTTCCTCAGTTGTGAAGATGTAAACCACCTGAGTTGACTTTTGCAGGGGAGTTATGACTGGGTCTGTTTCCTTGGCTTTCAATAACCCAGATCATATGCAAAGTGGATGAGTGTGCACAGAGGCGTTATAACATTTTATGTCTATGTCTCTAGAAGATGCATTTCCTGACTGTGGAAATCATTTGATGAGTGTTTAGGGGATATGCAGAGGAAAACAATACTTGTGGAGATAAACCTTTTTTTTTAAAAAAAAAAATCCCATTTGCACACGTTACTTATGAGGCTAGGCATTTAAAATGAGGCATGCCATTTTTCTCTGCTGTTTTTGAGTTGATCAGTGTCACTGCAATGTCTGTAGGCCTGGCATTAAAATGACATCTCTTTTATCTCCAACTATTTGAATCCGCAAACAGCACATTGGTGCTAATGTGGTGCTGTATCCAGAAGTCTGATACTAGGGCTGCATTATAAAACATTTTCATAAATATTAAGTTTTAGAAAATAAACTATTCCTCTTGACAGTATTAGGATTTCAAATGAATAAATGAATCCAGACCAGAAAGCCTTTTTTTTTTTTTTTTCATTCAGTGCAAAAAAGATGTATGGCTTTGTTGTGATACATACCAAAGATAATAATTGACATATATTTCACTTTTATTAACAAAAATTGAAAATCTGGGAAGAGTGTGCTCTTGCAGCTGAGCTTGCACTTTAACTGCCTTTAAACTTCTTGTGGTCCTCTTCATGTGTTTTGAAGTTCAAATAAGACAGACAGATACTGCCATACACTAGCCCTGTGTGATAAGCTCTAGTTCTACAGAGGGGAACGAATCCTGTTCTTGATTTAGTTACAAGTTATGAGATGTTGTCTGAGCTGACCTTCACAAATAAACAAAAAAAAGGCAATTGCCTTCATTGTTCCTTAGCCAAGGTATGATCTACCTAAAATGAAAAGGAAGCCATGACGTTTCTGAGTTGTCTGTTGGTAGCAAGATAAGAGAAACAAGCAAAATTTCTACTGAATAGAAGTAAGTTGGCCCCCTTCAAAAAAACATATAAAAGCAGAATTTAATTTTGTTTAAATGTTGACAGATCTTATATTTTAGCCTAACTTAAAGCTAAATAAATGCTAAATATAGCACAATTGCAATATTATTTCCAGTTCATAAAAGATAATCAGATAATATTTTTGTTTGACAGAAGAGTTGAAAATGAGCATAACTCTTGAAAGTCTTGGATGTGTGTACAGATACCTGGAAGGGTTATTAGATTATCTCAAAATTATTTAAGCTTAGATTCAGGTTTTTCATTCCTATATGGCCATTTTGTTCCTCTGGTTCAGTGTAACTCAGATTTTCAAAAGAATAATAATCTCTGTTCATTACAAATATCACATTTCCTTGAAATTGTTGTTGGTTTCAGATATTGTCATCTTGGGAGTAGCGAACTGCATATGTAATTAAAGCATGGTGGAGTATGGGACTCATCTGTGATACCAACAATATCTACGTTCTCTAGGTAGTATCTGGCTGCAGAACTGAACAAATGAAGATGATCTTTCTTGCAAGACTCGTGCCTCGTAATAGCCTGAGAAATAGAAGAAATGAAGAACAGTGTTCTGTCAACAGGTTAGGCTAGGTTAGACTCCTAATACAGCTAACTGGGAGGAAAAGATGTCTTTTTAAAGGTGAATCAGACCTCCAGAGTATTGCTGCTGAGTTCCCCTTCTCAAGGAGGCAGTCCATATTACAGAATATAAGCTGATCACATGTATAAATTAGTTAAAACGTAAATAAAAAATCAAAAATTAGGGCTTCTACAGCATTAAGGTAGTTAAAGCTGGGATGTGGAGAAATATTAATAATAAAGAATAGTAGATATGAGATGTCTGATAAAGTCTCATCCTATTCTGTGGCTTTTTTTCTCCATCTAGTTCATTTGTACTATGCCATGAGTTGGGGTTCATGCTGTGAAAATGGGAATACCTTGGAGGTTGTTATTAGTATAGAAATCTTACATTTAGTCTTAACAGCTTCACTTTTAAATGTTTTTAATGGAAAATGGAAGTCTTGGATTGGAAAACATTTTTCAAATTTCATTAAAAACCTGTCATCCATCAAAGTCAGATTTTGTTTTCTTCTGTTTAGATTTTCCAGCTGGTTTTGTTAGTGAAAATTAGACATGTTTTTTTAATTAGTCTGTATTGTTTTCTATAGTTCTTCTCCCTCACCCCAAGAAGTTCTGTTCTCACATATTACTTCTTACCTCTTATGGGAGATTAGCGCTTGGTATGGTATGGTATGTAATGGAAAGCAGAGCCAACCTGATTGATAAGTGAACAGCAGATTTCTGAAGCTAAGTCAATGCTGAAATCAACAGTCTTCAGGTTGTCAAATACATTTGATGTTTACTTCTGATTTTACTTAATATAAGTGAAGTCTCTTGAAAATGGCTGCATCATTTCCTTTAGCAGATTTCTAGCAAAATGTGTTCTATGGCTTAGGTGTTTTGTGGCTCATTTTTAACGAAACATTCCTAAGATGAAAGAGAAAATGGGGTGCATGAAAGAGTAGAGGATTATTCTTAATGTGCCATGCTTCATCAGAAGATAGATGTAAATCTTGTAAGACAGCCAATCAAAACAACAGAACTCCGTCTCCCTACTGAAAACCAGAGTCCAAAAACAAAGAGCCATTGTTAATTAAGACAACAAATAAGGAGGAATAAAAATAAAATCCCAATTAAGGAAATAAATTTGATATAATTATCAGTCCTGAGTTTGTAAAGAAATACAGTGTCTGGTTAAAAACTGCTGGTAGCTTGGGACTGGGATGCAAATACTCTTAAGAGTTTTCTTGATCAGCTTGCACCTCTTTCTTTGGTACTTTCTGTTTAGCAATGGAGTAATCTATTTTAAACAAAGAGAATGCAATTATATTTTGTGCATCAGTTTTCTTGAGGGTTTTTGTTTGTTTGTTTGATACTGTGATGAGATCTCTTCCTTTTTGAATACCCCTAATTAGGATTTCTGATTTTTCTTTAAAAAAAAAGAAAAAAAGAAAGAAAAAGTATACTACAGACCTAGGCTTATTACCACAGAGACTTTTAGGTTATTTTTCATTTCAAACAAAAGAGGACACATCTCATATTTAGAGTTGACTGTTTACTAGAAAACTTTCTGCATATCTGCAGATATTCAACGTGTTGATATTAAAAAAAAATAGTCTACTGTAAGCTTTAAGAATTCAACACATTGATGCATGTTTGTGTATTTGAACTCTTAGAAAATGGAGCTGGCCCCTCTCCCATTGTGTAGACTACAAAACAGATGTCAATACAGGTCCATCAAAGCAGCACACAACTGGTGGATGTCAAAAGCACAGTATCTGTTGAAAGGAATGGATTTCCTAACAAAGAGTTTCTCACCCTTGAAAAAAGAGTGGAAGAAATATTGAAGCCTATTCTCAACAAAAGGTCTAATATTATTTTTGAATTGTCTCTTTCAGCCCAGTGACATCCCAGCTCTGACTCACAGTTCATCTTCAATGCTTGAAAGAATAATAATCTTTCTTCTCTTAGAAGGAAATGCTTCCTGGATAACAAGAGCATATGAATAAAAATTGAAGAGATACCTTTGATCTTGGCTGCTGGTGTTTCACCAGGTCCTTCATAGCCAGTGATTTTTTTATTTTTTTTTTCCTGAGGTAGAGCTGCCAGCTGTGGCTTGAAGTTTCTGTGTCTGCCCTGTATCAGACACAAGTATAGATGAGAGATTATGCTTTTTAAGGCTACCTAAACTGCCACATTGGTCTCCAATCCCGTAAAAAGTTGTGATTTTCACAAGATTAACTAATTTCCTATTGATATTGCTTCTTTCCCTGGCTTCAGAGGGAAAATTCCATTCAGCTTTGAGTTGACCTAAGACTTGAAATGCCCTCTACAAAAAAGAAAGAACAAGGCTTAAATAAGATTTTCTGCTCAAACTGTTGCCATTTCTTCTTTCTCACTGGCATCTGGAGATATGCGTATTCCTCAGCAGGGAAGCACAGGCCAACTTTTGTCTTTACAGTTTTGAACAAAGGAGTTTAGTGCTCCCCTGATAAGGGGTTGGTCAGTTCTATGCTACCTCAAGCTGCTTCCTTACAACAAAGTTGCTTGTACAAAAGTTGTTGCTGCACTCTCAGCTGCCTGGTGCTGGCAGACAAGATTGGTCCTATAAGCTCTGGATTCCTTAACATCCTGCTGACACTTGCAGAGGGCTTATGGATGGCAAATACCCAGCAAAGGTTTACCACTTAGTGTCTCGCACTATTGGCAAAGGGAGAATTCTGCTGTCTCATGCTTATAAGTCATGCCCTATCTGCAGAAAATGGGTAAGAGAAGGGATTGCAATGATGCTGAGGGAAAAGCAGGCAAATAATGAAATCTGATTCAGGAATAAGTCTATGAAAAGGCAAGAGGCTTCACTAAGTCACTTTCTGGGTACAATTCCATTTTATTTTTTTCAAGAACCAACATTATATAGATCTTTCCCAATGACTTACAAAATTTGCCTGCTGCAATTAATTTTTGCTGTTTCTGGGCTGCCATCACATGCACCTGAATGACTGGTGACAGGCCATTACTGTCAGTCACTTACAGTATACACAACAGTTTTACCAGGCACCACTGTACCTGTACAGCAAGCTGAGGTAAACCAATTTGGTGGAATTGTAATTCTACTCCTTGCAGTTTGTATTAGTTCCAGATAATCATAATCAAATAAATATTCTATCCTAGATAGAACTATATCTTTAGTGCTGGTACTTAATGTAGAATTTTGTAACAGGGAGGAATATAAGGAAGATGGGACATGGGCAGAGTGAAATCAGGACCTCTGCTCCTGTGGCCTTGTTGCAGTATGCATTTGAATACTGGTTCTCTGCTGAAGACCTTAAAATCATTAGAGAAAAAGGAGAGGATAAACAATCTTTGTGTTGAATATTGCTGGAAATGGAAAGGAGCTCTGGTAAATTACTTGAGAACTGAGATCTTCATCCAAATAAGTTTGAAACTTTTAAAATGTATTTAGAGATTTTCTGGATTCCTGACTTCTCAAAAAGTGCTGAGTATTTACAACAATGGAAAACAAGCTTCTTTAACATGGCTAAGCATGAATGCAGAACTGAAGGCAGCAGAAATCTCCAGTTTCTTTCATGAAGTTCCAGCTATATAAAAAGATCCAGATTTAAAATATCATCCAATCCTAAATAATTATTAGTGCTGTTTTAAACAGTTCTCAGTGGTTTTAGCAAGGGATTGTGGGTGGTTTAAATAGAGATAACAGACCGATAAGGAGTCATTCCAGGACAGAAGATATTTCAGTCTTGACAAACAACTACAAAATGCCTTAAACTTAATTGCCCCAGGACTTGAACTTCAAGCCCTGCGCAGACCCAAAGCAAAAATCCACAGCATGTGCCATGGAAAACAGCAGAGCCAGCAGCCCACAGAGCTGATGCGCTGCTGGAGGGGAGGCTAGCAGCATGTCATCATGTGTCATGCAGGTCATGGGCTCTACAACTGAAGGAACATGCTGACCTGGAGCAAGTCAGAGCACAGTACTTCACACCAGCTTGAACTGTCAGAGTCTTACTGGAATCTTCCTATAAAACACTAGAAGCAGGTTAGCTGTCAGGCCCCAGAGTAACAGACAGCTGTGCCTTTGGCTCACATTGGGAAAGGAAGATTGACTGTTGATTGGCTGATACACAGATTAGCTGTAGAGCATGAATTGACTTTCATAAAATATTAATAAGACAAACAAAAATTGAGGGCCAAAGTTTAAAATGCGTATGGATGCAGAAGAAATGTGTAAACAAAATGCAACTCGTTGCAGGCACTAACTATGCAAATGGACAGCCAGTGAGTAGCCCACTATTACTCAGTAACTCCTATTAGAATGGAGCTTTCTCTTCTGCGGCTATACAGGATCTGGGTTGATTCTTCTGCACTAGAATAGGATGTGGGAAGGGATTAACAACTGGAAAAAAAGGAACCATCCTTACTGGTGACAATGTGTGTCAGATCATGTAAAAGCAAGATAAGGTCTTACAGCCATGCTTACTTCTGTTTCTGGTTTCCTTTCAGAAGTTATAGGGTATGTCCTGTAGTCTGCACTTTGTGAATCTATGGGACAATGTGTGTGTGCAAAGGGGAAAAGACATTCCCTAAAGTAAAATGCAGGGTTACTGAGATGCAAATTTGGATGCAATTCTTCGTAGCCATATGAGAGTCTGAACTTGCTATGCTGTCCCAAGTATGCTGGTGCAGACCGTATTTCTACCACTTGTATAGCCTTTTTCAGAATTCCTTTGCTCAGTGCAAACGGTTTTGAAAGTCTGAATATTTATGACAGTCATAACTGAACCCAAAGTAACACAGTTAATAAGCTCAGCCTTAAATGGAAAGGCTGCAGGATCCTGTGAAAAGCCCTACCTTACGCCTACTAGAACTGCAGGTCTAGTTCTTCTTTGCTGGAATCAAAACTAATGAATTTAGTCTTACTCTCTGCTTTTTCTTCTGTGCACTGGTAGTCATAGAGATGCCACAGCTCCTTGGAAGAAGAGAAGCAAAAGTAGTTTTCAAAACAGCTACCTAAGGTTTAAAATTTTGTTAATTGTCAGTAATTGTGGAAATTTTATTTTTAATTTAAAGTGAGAAGTAATGTCACAACTGCAGCTGTGGAGTGCCTCTTATGGAGTGCTTTTAAGGGCAAGAATTCTATTTTTCTGTCCTTTACCAAGTGAAACCACACACAAAATTCTTAAAAATTGGCATTCTTGTTGCACTGTATTTTTAAATAAGTGTTCACTGCTTTCAAAAAGTCATAGTTGAGTGCTGTTGCTTGATGCAGGGATCACTGTAAGTGCAATATTTTAAAGCAGCTTACCTTCTCTACATGTTTTCAAAATTTTTGCTCAGATGCTTCTGATGTTTTGTAACATTTCACTGGCTGCAACTGTCTGAGAAGGTTGAAGGCGTTGTGCTTATGGGCTAGTACCTTCAGCTGCAGAGGGGACATTTTAAGGCAGAAAGAATGGTGACAGGTTTTCTTTTGGAAGAGAAAACAAGTCACAGAGGCTATACTCAACAGACTGGATTAAAGAACATTCTGACGTTTCGGATTGCTCATAAATATTGCTTGAAAATGGTGATAACAGACTAATTAAAAAAAAAGCAGCAAAGCATTAAGGGATTATTTAATCTAATGCTAAAAAATGAATAAATTTTTACAAAAAAAAAAAAAGAACAGCAGAAAGAAAGAAAGAGAGATAGGGAGAGAGAAATAGAAAACACTTATTGTATGGAAAGAGAAGGCTTATAGCAACTGTAGTGGAAATGCTAAGTCACAGCCTGCAGCAATGATGGAGCACCTGGTGGGAAGGCAGGGCTAACCCAGGGGAGCTCAGGTGCATGCAATGTACCTGAGAGACCAGGACCTTCCCAGACCTCATTTAAGGGTTGGCAATGGAGATGAGGATATCTCTTGCTGGAGATTCCTGCCTATCTGAAGCTTTCTAAAGGTAAACAGCTTCTTTTCTTCTTTTATGTGACTTGTATTTGGGCTTGTTCTCATTTGCTGTGGCCAAGGACTTTGCCATCCTGCTTCTGTTGTGGTACTTTCCATCCTGTTATAGTGTTACACTAACCAAGTTTTTACATTACTCTTATTTGTTTTGCTATGTGACTTTCAAAAGGAGGGGAAAAAAAAAAAAAAAGCATACCATCACCAGCAAAACAAACAGACAGGACTGAACTAAAGCAAACCAAACCCACCCATTTCTGAATTCCCAATGTGGATAAATGTTGCTTCTGCTGGTTACTCTTCCTCAAAAAGAGTAACTGACACATGGAGAATTAGTGCTCCTGACTCCATCTTCTGTACCTCCACCTTTCCCTCATGGTGGGTGCACGAACATTTCCTGACTTCTCACTTAAATGCATTAACCTTAATTTCTGGAAAATGAGAGTTCTTTCTTGAAGATGCGCACGCTATACATGTGGAAAGTGGGACTTCTGTGTACATTTCTTTAAAAAACAACCATGAAGGCATACAGGTGAACATGTACTGTTCACAGAGTACTGGCTGGTGCTTGTGCTGATGAGAATTTTTTAAAGGAATGGAAATGGCTGATTAGTCGCAAAGGGAAAATGAGTCTATAGCCTTGCTATGACCCAAAGCAATGTTTTCCTCCTAACAGCTGTCTACTGAAAAGAGAAAATGACAGATTGCGTCATTTCACTGTTCCAGGTTTCCTATTCTCATCTGTCTGATCTTGGATCTTCCCTCTCCTTCGTATTCAAAATTTCCTCTGCTTTTGGTCTATGTTTTTTAACATCCACACCATTTCTTTGGAATTATTTCTGTGTGGAATCCAGATCCCAAATCAGCTTTTGTCAGAAATAAAGAATCTTTGCTTGATACTCACCTATGAAAAATCTTAGCAATAACTTTAAATATTTAATATTGTTGCTCTTTTTGTGAGGGTCATAAACATTGCAAAGAAGAATTGCTGCTCAAAATATAAAACCACAAACATCTATCTTAAAAGTTAGGAGACTAGGAACAAGTGGAGGAAAAAAGAAATCTCTTTTCGAAAAGGAAGAAATACTGAATACTCATCCAGAGAAAAATCACATTATGCAATATCTGAAAATATTTTTAAATTTAAAGCTAGATGAACTTGAAGTCCTTCTGTGAATACAAATTTAAAAGCAGGCCTATTTAATTTCTCCCTAAATTGATATTTAATACAGCTGAGTAGCTGGCAGTTAAGAGAGAGAGAGCCTGTTCCACTGACCCTTCACACCTTGGGGAGTTATTTACAAAAGCACAGATTATTGTTCCTACTTGCAGTGGGTTAGCATACATGACTGACAGTTGTTCTGTAGGAAATACAGGTTTTCCCTCAATAGTTTGAATTCAGATAAATTGGTTGCTGGGAAAGAGATATCAGTAACTGTAGTTTTGAATGAAGTGAGAGTAGCTTTCTCAGTTGTGTTGTCAAATTGCAGGTGAACCTGCTACACAACAATCCTGTTGGTCTATGCCCAGCCAGAAATTTTCCCCGTGAAACCTTTTTGGTTTTATTCCTTTCTAGCTGAGGATGAAGAAATTTACTTTCTAGGGATTATGTATTCTCAGATTTGGGTCAAAAATATGATTGTATATGATAAACAGGCTGTATTGTACCAGAAAGTGCAAAGAGCAAAACTATTGCTGAAATGCCAAAACCCATTAATTGTGCATATAGGCTTATTAAAAAAGTAGGGGAAATTTACTTGCCAGCTGGTCATTTCTCAGTTCATTCTACAAAGTTGCAAATGCAGAGGAAAGAAGATTCCTTTTTCATGTGTGAAGTTATGGCAGTGCCAAAGCCAGCTCGTCTCCCAGCCTTGCTTGGTGACATAAAGCCATGATACTGGCTGGTACAGAAACTAGAGCAGGCAGGGAAAGCGTTGGGCCTCCTGTGCAGGAGAGCTGTTTGCATTCCTTTCTAACTCACAGAGCCTGTTACCTAGATGTACTTGAGATAAAATACTTCAAAATGGCTGGAAAAAAACAGCCCCCCTTCCCTACAGCTATTAAGAGTACCTTCCCTGGGTGCAGTTGCAACAAGATGTTTCTGTTCTTAACTATTCAGGGTAAACAAGACTTTCCATGATGTATTTTCTCACTATGTTCTGCTGCTACATAGTTCAGCACCGGTTCACTTTTGCCTTGCAAAGTTCAAGAGGAACTTTGGAGCTGATATTTTGGTTTGGGTGTACTGTGTGATAGGAAGTCAGAAGATTCTGAATGTTTTAGTCCAACCAGTAATGGAAGTGCTGGCTGCTCAGCAATTAATATTTGTCACTTCCATATGCACTGAGTTTGAACCAAACAGTCTGAATTTGAGTCAGAAGAGTCTCTTTGCTATGTGCCATGCAGATATATGCCCGGATGTTGGTTAGGGTCTTGTTAAACCTTACCCTTTTACCTAATGTTAAGTGCCTGTAGGTTCATAGAAGAAATTGAAGAATGAAGGATAAAAATGTTCCCCGAGCTTTTCCTCCTTTCCTTTTATTTTGCATTCACTAGTGCTTTATGACAGGATTTAAGAGATGACATCACTCCTAAGATAAATCAATTTAGATTCTCACCAGAAAGCTGGCAATCTTTGCTAAAGGAAAGAAAGGGACTGCAGGAGGAGTGGGAAGGCCACCATCTGCCCAGTGAAGCGCCTTGTGCCAAGCAAGCCCAGGGCTAAAGGAGGGAGATGGGAGAGGATGGACACTGCTGTCTGCTTTTGTTGTTTTCCTAGCTACAGAGGGAATGTGCACAGCCTTTGGAAGTTGTTGACTGTTAAGAAAAGAGAAAGGTGGAGAACCTGGATATAAAAGCACATGACAGAAATTTGTACTGGGTATAACTAAAAGGGTCTAAAAATGCTTGGTGCTCTGGATTTCATTAGTCTCATCCTTCTGAGTGCCTGCATTAGAGAGCTGGAGATTTAATCTTACTAAACATTCAAAGAAAGGGTTACTTCCTCATGCTTAACTTTCATCAGTTTATTAACTGTCACTTCTACCAATGCATTATTTTCCTGGTCTGGAGAATTCAGGACTGTGATGATGCGTAGGAAATATCATGATCTTCTTTTCTCTGTATAACCTCATTCAGTCACAAGGAATCTGGTATCAGCTGGAGACTGCTACTGTCACATCTTCAATTCAGACATAGGCTATTGCTGAGGAGAGGCAGGCTGTGTTCTCCCGCAAAGTATTTTCTTTCAGCTTCTTTTGTTGTTCTCTTTTATGTAAAATAAGTATTTTTGAATGTAAATATAAGATATGGGCTTGTATATGGAAAATGTGATTAGTGAGTGTGCGCCTACAAGCATGCATATTATTTTCATTAATCAGTGGTGACAGTCATTTTGTTTTCATGGTTTTTTTTTGGCAATCTGTTTGCTCTGTTCTGAGAAAATGGTATCTAAGCGTTTTGCTGGAAAACAGAATTTTGCAAGAAGACACTGGAAAACCACGTTGTTTTCAACCAGCTAAATACTGTCATTGACAGTTATCCTTACATTATATGCAAACCATGTGTGAAAACACAGCAGAGACCCTACTCTCTGTTTTTGTCTGGTGTGGGCTCATGGAGCAGTGCAGCACATATTTCAAGAGGATTTTTTTTAACATCCCTAAAGCAGGTTTCTGTTTTTATTTAATGAACGTCTGTATTTTCTCTAATAATAATTATAAATACAATAATATAAATCACAAGTGATATTTAACTCATCTAGGTGCTTTTACCTAACCTATCACCACTTACAAAATATTTTCCTGCTGAGAAGTTATGTCTGACTTTATGGCCATTTCATTTGGCTACTAGCCTAGATAAGCATATGCATGACTGATGTGTGAATGATACCTTTTTTTTGATGCAAATCAGATATTTCATAGAATTGCTTTTGCATCTACTCTTGGTGAAGTTAATCATAACAATTAAAAAAAAAAAAAGAAAAGAAAAAGCTCTTCTTTTTTCCCATCAAAAAGTTAGGAGGCTGCACCAGGTCAGTCTCCTAGAATCTGTCCAGAAATAGTAGAAGCACTTCTAAAGAATTGCTCCTTTAGTCTTATCTTTTCCTATCAACTAAGGTGATATTTGTATGACAGTGGCAGAAATTTAACATTTACATGGCTAACTGTGTAAACAAAGGGTAGTAGTCAAGTAGTCAAATAACCCAGATGGGATACAGCCTTTATTCTGCTTCTTGTCCAGTTGGGCTAGTTGAAAAGGATAGAGCTGGAAAAAGGACACCCTTCCAGGATGCCATGATTCTGATTTACAATTTGAACAATGAGGTAGTAGAATGGCAACAGCCTTGAACCCTTTCTCCCTGGGGAAACTGGCCTTTTAGTGGGATGTTTTCAATAGGTCGAGCATTCAGCTTGTAAAAATTTGTATGTTAAATTTTACACTTCTTCTCAGTAACACACAACTTCACCTGATGTAGGACCCCAGATGTTAAACTGTTTAATAATCTAATAGCCTGGAGTAGCAAATCACAGAGCTGGGAGTCTAAAAATTTCACAAGGCGTAACTCTCTTTTTATTTAAAACACTCATTCTTGAGAGAATCTGAACTAACTGCAGACAGTCACGATGACAAATAACAAATGAATAAAATGTATTAACATGTCTTAAAGGGAATCAGACTCAAGTTACTACTTAGACTCTGAAAGCTTACATCTATTTTGCTGACCAGTGATTTCATATGTTTCTAATGTAAGAACACCATCAATTTAGGATGGATTTACTACATAGGCTGTAACCTGGTAGTTCTCAAAAAGCTATAGAAAAAGATTGAGGAGGACCACCAAGACTGACAGACTCCAAGTTAAGACTTATGAACTTGCTCCTTGCATTCTCTGGGTCCCTATTTCTTATCTGTAATTTGGATATAATAACATCTAAGTATTAGGAGGACAAATTTTTAAAGTCACAAATTTAATATTGTGTGGCAGTGGGAGCCTCATAAGCACTAAAGAAATATATATATATTAAAAAAAAAAAAAAGCCCAATATCTTCACTATACCCAATCTCAGAACTGCTTTTATAGTATTAGGTATATCATTCATGACAGTTTTTGAATGACTTTCATGCTATAGGGTTAGAATATTTATTCTAAATCCAAAGAGTATTTTGGCTTCATGCACATATTGAGTCTCTCTCTCACTTTAGATGAGGAGCAATAAAAATGATATGAGACTATATAACAAAATAATAAAGAAACCCATTTTTTATTTACTTGTCCCTTACAGTGTTATTCTGCTTTCAAGTTTGGTCTTCTTTCTACTTATAATACACTTAGAGAATTTAAGAGAAAGGAATAAAATTCTTTGGTATCTTATTATATCCTTAGAGTAGCTGTCAGTCTATTTTCTTCTATTGTTGCAAGTATGTTGATCTCACACTACTCCACCCAGATGCTACGCCACAGCTATTTCATTGATGTAGCATGTTTCAGCCTCTTTCCCTTTTTATTCTGTAACCTCGTACCAGATGTCTGTGATGACTGCCAGAGTTAATTTTCTCAGTGGTCTTGCTTTAAATTTTCCCTGTCTATTACCATGGCTTAGGGACCGAAGCTGTGACCTTTCCTATCCTCCAGTCTCTTAAGATCACAGGAGAATCTTTTAGAAGATGAAATGGCAAATAACATTGTTTGGAATATATACAGTAGTCATACATAAAATTGAATAAAACCTATTGCACCAGCAGTGGCTCACAGTCTCAGTCTTAATAACTTCTTGGCTTACTTAGGTCAAAAATCTGCCCACAAAACGTTCCTCGTGCAATTCCAGCTTCCCCCATGATGTGTGTAAGGCTGTCGCATTGGCTGGCTGCTATCCCCTGAGCACAACACTGCTGGAGCACCAAGCATCCACACAGGCTTGACATAGCCAGGCTGTGCTTGTCAAGCAAGGCTGACCCAGCCTCATTAGTCTGTTCTTGCCAAGGTTGCCAGTCCAAGGACATGGAACAAAAATCTTTTCAAGCCTCCTGCCTTTCACAGATAGCCTTGTTATTGAGTAGATTTTTTTTTTTTTACTACCTACATTTGTCTGCTCGTTAATATAAAAGCACATGGCTGAAAGCTTTTTGTTAATGCTAGTAATTCAAATGAGTATTTCTCTCAAGGGCCAACTATAAAGCAGTGCATTCTGTTTTTTAAACGACTTCATGGCAAGTTTTTGGTATGTGGCTTTATCTCACTTAATAGCTGCCTCTAACCTCTGCCTTTTTGGTTCCTCCTGCCATTAGTGAAAATCCCTCACACTCCCAGTGCAGATACAAAGCCCACTGGTGAGCCAAATATTCAGATGTATTACAATATCCACTGTGATTCTACTTTTTCTCTCTGTAAATAGGACCACATTCACCTTTGGTATGATTTCGTTATGGCTAGTGTAGTTCAACAAGAAATCACAGTCAGATATTCCCCGTGGAAAGCCCAAAAATGGCAGTTTATAGAAATGTTGACTCCTAGAGCTTTTCCTGGTGCTTTTAGGAGAGAGATTAGAAAGAAGGTCTTTGACTTTTCAGTAGGGTGTTTCCAATGAGTGTTCACCTTTCTGAGTGAAAAATCATGACCAAATTTTTAAAAGAATAGTTTAAAACCATACATAAAACTATACGCAATCTCTTTTACTGGACTAGCAAAAAATATGCGGTTAGCTTCCATTACTATTGGGAAGCTGTAAAAGGGTGGGAATGTGATTTACTTGGTAATGTTATTGAGTTTCTCTGATAAAGTTACCCTCATCGCTAATTTTTGTAACTGATTTTTATGTCTCTTAAACATAGCTGCATTTTTGTTTTACGTTGTTTTTATTCTCAGAAGTAGTTTCTAGGACAGCTCTTATTAAGAAATAATGATTTTTAGTTTATAAATTGTAAGATTCCTTGAAATTTCCCTGAATAAATTAAAAGGCCTCGTGTTGTCATCTTTCTGCTTTCCTTTCTCATACTAGTGTGACTTCACCTATGAAAAAGGAACTGCAGACCCTCACTGCCACAGTAAGGCACACTGGGGCTGGTCTGTGAGTTAACCCAGCTAGGCACAGCTGAGTCAGGGCAATCAGTTTCCAGCTGGTGACTTCAAAACCTTTACTGTGGCTTATGGAGGGGATTTACTACCCCCTTGCTCCCTCTGAAATAATAAAAGGATCACCGTCATACTTATAATACATGTGGCAATGAACGTGTAGGCACAGAGAAAAAAAAGTAGAACCTCACCCCTTTTCAGGTAACTGTGACAACCTCTGCAAGGAATGTCCTTTGGGTATCTCATATCTATGAGGGGTTAATGAACCACAGCACCCTGTGGGACATTAAGTCCTCCCTGCTGGTTATCAGTTCCCAAGGAAATGTTCCACACCTCAATCATCATTGTTCAATTACACTCACACTGCTGGGTGCTACAGTCTGGCTGCAACATCGCATTTCTAACAGCTGTGTTTGGTCAGCCACTAACTAAAAGGCTGCATTCCAATTTAAAATTCAGTTGAGGCAGAAGAACACCAAGGCTGGGCTGGCTGATGAGCAGCTGACTGTTGAGCAGCTGCTGTCAATCCTGTGCACCTCTGTAACAGAGCGGAACCTATTGACAGCATATTCAAAGGGAGAGAAAAGAAAGCAATAGTCATGCTGTGGGCTTAACTGTGGGCAATGATCAAGGCTTTGGAAATCAAAAGGTTGCTCCAAGCGTCTGCCCTGCAGAGCTCAATAGCTGAGGTCAGCGCTTCCCAGGCAGCAGTGTTCAGAAATCTGACTAATGCAGTGCACAAGCAAATCTGGCTTTTGTTCTGGGGAACCTCATTTTTTGCATTTCCTATGGATAGACACTGTACAAGTGGCAGTGTCAATGTGCTGTCAAAATGTTTGCCATGTTGGTATTATGAGGCTTTTTTTAATATTGTTAAATCATGAGTTCCCTTTAGTGAGATATTACGTGTATATGATAGCTCATTTAATACTTAAATGCACAGCGAATCAAAGTGGTAAAGTTGAGATGAATTGTTCTCATAGCATTGAGATGGAACAAGAAGGCTCTTTTTTTAAAAATGTGGAGAGTCCAAATGAATCAGTGCTGTCATCTTTCTGTGAATTGTGTCAATTTTAATAGAACTCTCTCGTCAATGGAAATATTATTCTGTCAGAAATCTACCAACCAGTACTATATCCAGCAGCAACTGGTGAAAATGCCAGCTCTGGCTCTGAAGGCTGTTCTGCTGCTGAGGGCAGCCAGGCTATGAGCCCTTCACAGCCTTCTCTTCCTACATGTGAGGGGTGCAGCTGGTGCTAGCCCCATGCTGGGACCTGCTCCTACCATGCCACCTGACTGTAGACTCCCCAGCATTTATCCTTCTCTGTTGCTTTGTGGGTCCATATCATGTACCAAACCACCACTACTCCTTTTTCAGGCAGACCAGCAAAGCAAATAACACCACCAAGGTGTTCACATTCCACTCAGTTGCTCACATCAGAAAGGGCATCCAAGGAGGTGCACCTTCCAGACCCTAGGGTTAGTTTTTATTTGCACTTTGTGTGAAGGCCATTTGGCAATGTTTTGCTTTAGTCTGTGTTTTAAGTGGAATGAGACAAGATGAAATGAATAGACATTTAATATCTGGAAAAAACAGTTGCAGTTTCAGAGTCATAAGCACGTGCAGTGCTAATAATACAAAGTTTGCGAGGCAGATGGCTATTTGTTGGCTTGAAGTGATGAACTTAAAAATCAAAGCTCCAAGGTTGTCCCAATTATGGCAAGAAATTTTAAATTAATTTTCATCCACAGAGAGCTACATATTCAGGTACATTAAATAACCAAAACACAAATCCAAAAGTGTCAGTTGTTTTCCTGCATAAAACTGTGGGTAAATTTTAGATGTCCATGGGAACTGTGACACAGTCTCAGGATATAAAGTTTAGGAAACAAATGTGAAAAGTTTTATCCCAGTTGATGTTTGTAAATGAAAGCACAGTATGTACATCTTCTACATTACTGGAAAGCTTCTGTGTTAGCTGTATTTAGTTAGAAAAAATGGAGGTATTTTGGCTGCAGGAAACCTGTTGCACAGGGTATTTTAGTTAAATGTAAATTAGACAAGTTTTCATGCATGCAGCATTGTATCTTCGGTACCGCTGTAATGATGACTTGCAAACTCTGGAAGAAAGGTAGCACGAATAGTAATAGTAAAAGATTTAATTTAAAAGCAATATATTGAATACAACAATTACAGAGTGAATTTCAAACATTCCCAAAATAGGCTTTGATCTTCTATTCTTATTGGTTGCATAGATAGAAGATGTTACAGCAGAATGCAAATAAAGTAGTCTACTGCTCCCTACAAAACCTTATAAACCTCAGATCCACTTGTACTCCTGATTCTGTACTCAGCTCATAAAAAGCAACCCCCTAAGAATAAAGGAAGATAATGAGAAGGTGTGAAGAGCAGTGGTGCTGTACAGGAATCCTACCATGTTATGCAAGCACTCTTATTGCCCTCCTTGAGGGACATCAGGCCTTTTCCACAGGCAAAACTTTGTGGTAGTAGCAATGGCAATACCATGGAGCATGCACAGCCCCTGTCAGGAAGATGGGGGTTCAGAATAGTGCTTCTGTACGCATTCCAGAGGCCAAACACCTTTGATTTTCTGTTAGAAAATGCTTTTTCTGCCTACTATTTGCTTTCTATTCCCAGCATTTACCTTGAACATTGTAGCTTTCTGTCCCTCCCTGCTTTAGAGCTGGACTGCCTAGAAGGTATGAGGACAGAGGGGAGCTCAGGGCAAGCCTCGGTCCCTGGTACTTACCCAGCAGATCTCTGCATCCTGTATTATATTCATTACTATTCTGTTAGCAGTTCACTTATTTTATACTTGGTATGAATATGTTTTACAGGGTTGTGGTTACGTCTTTGACAAGAGTAGCTATGAAAACTGCTCTTAATGTTGGTAACGTTGGTTGCTGCACATTACATGTACTCCAAAAGGCAATCTCCACATCTTCAAAACTTCTTTGGTGAGAAAAGGGGAAGGGAGATTATTAACTTTCTCTTCTAATATCAGTGTCTTCTGGCTAGTTTCATTTCTGTCATTTCATTTCTTATCACTGATACTTAAATAGAATTTATGGTTGTCCATTTTGCACTCACTTTTCTCACACATAGATGTATTCATACAGAATGAATACACCTGGAGAAGTAAATGCCTCAGGAAAAAGAAATTCAGGAAAAGAAGGAGAAATACTCTTTGCAGAGAAGGGGGGATGTGGTGGGGAGGGTAGGAGAGGAGAGTAGAGGAGGGGATAGTTTTTCCTAGCTGCTGTAGAAGAGAACAGAAAGGACTGAGTAACTTTTTGCATATACTGTGGCAGCAAGATTATAGTCAGTCTTACTACGGCCAGTGTGAGCCATAATGATACTTATACTTCACCCTATTATTGTGAATATTTTAAAAGACACCTAGCCATTACTGTCTTGGATCAATTCTGTACCCCATGTGGAATAGTCTTTGATATGTAATTTCAGTGTTTCCTCCTTACTTAGGTCAATGCTCCTTCTACATTGAGGTCCTTTGTGTGCTAGTGTATTTGTGAAAGGCAGCGCATTGACAGCTCTAAGCTGGTGAGCCAATGAAATATTGGTGACGGCACACAGTGCCTTGAATGTACTTTCTGTAATGAGATTATATACCACCTACAATGTCATCTGCAAAGAAAAACCTATCCAGATCAATGAAGAAACCGAAATTGAGAGGATCATGCTTTTCCCTCTGTTTGTTGTTGTTGCTGGTTTTTTGTTTGATTGTTTGTTTTTAATTTTAATTTAAAAAACTACAACATGACCATGAATAATTTCATTCAAACAAGTTGTGTGAGATTTTCAAAATTTTCAGAACTTCAGCCTTCATAATGGAAGATATTGCAGTAATTACCCCAAAAATGCGACACTGTGAAACTGTCATACTCAACAGAAAAATCCCTTTCATCTGATCTCAATGTTTTGTGCTGACTGACTGAGTTTGGTATGACACCAGGGATATTACATACTCAAAACCACAAAACAACTTACTGTCAAAGACACAGAAGTTTAAAAATATAACTTTTACTTTTGAAGAATTATTTAAAAAAATATTAAGTAATTTAGTCTTGTTTTCTTTTTTTCCTTCCAACTCTAGCTCTTGTGCATCTCTTCAGTTGCTCTTACTTAGAGCTAGTTTTAGAAATGCCAGCACAACCATTAAAACGTTAGACAGACAGGTCTTGTTTCAATTACAACTGAACTCTGAAGTACAAGAGGAGCCTTCAAGGCTCACAATTTTCAGTGTTATTTGCTGAACAGAAAAGATCCTAAAACATTGTCAATAAAAAAGAAATCAGAAGATGCACTTTAAAAGATGCATGTTCTATCTTAGTTAAGGCTCCTGATGTGAAACATCCTACCTCCTCAGAAGGAAGAATTACACAAAATCTTGCAAATATTTGTCCACGTGAAAATTTCCACTTTTACAAATATATGCATAGCTGAATAGGTTTGAAACACCTACATGTGGCAGTACTTAAAGAAAAGGATCTGGAAACTTTAGAAATATTTCATGCTATACTCCCAATCAGTACAGGACTTCAAAGTGAAAGGTTGACATGGGTCACTTTTGCTGACACAAGCAGTTGCCAGACAATTTATTTCAAGGACATAGGAACCGTTGAGTCACAGAGAGTTGCAAAGCATCTTAATCTGCAGCTCCTCTGCAGGGATGTATACCTAAGTTTGAGAGTGGTCTATTTCACTAACTAGACATTATACAGAAGAAAAAACAGCTTAATAGGTCTTTGAGGAAAATTGATTTGCTAATTGTAAAACATTTTGATTAATTCCTTCTTTGATAATGTGATAGTTGGACCAAAAGTGAAGTGCATAAAAACACTAATGTAATTTTTTTTCTAAGGAAATGAACTTTCTTCAGAAAACAAGAAGCTGCTTTTCAGACAGGAATTTTCTCCTGAACAACAGCTTATACACATGGCTGTCTTTATATTTTCTGCCTTCTTTGATGGTGGAATTACTGTGTTAAATGACGCCTTTCACAGTATCTTCCATGTAAGATTTGCACTGTTTCTTTTGTTTGTGTGAGTCGCATGGACAACATAGGATCTGCTTATGGTTGGTACAATTTGCTTGTAGTTTTTTGCTGAATGAATCTTCTCTGTTGACATATTTTTGCTGCCTAAAAAGCTATTAGTAGCCTTCTCATTTGAAAACCAGCAGAAAGATTGGAAAGTGAGCTGTGCTATCCTGTGATTCATGGATTCGTTGGCTATATTTGATTGATGGTCATTATTATTATAGGGGACATGACTTTGTACTTGAGCCTAGGTTTGCAGAACTGACAGAATTCTATGAGAGAAAGAAAAACTTCAATAATAACTGTAAAAACAAATAATTAAACCTTTCTGAAAATACAAAATGTTGGCATGTAAAGACAACTTCACTTATTTAGTTTATCCACTGAGCAGATTTTTTTTCTCTCAAGGCATATAGACATCAGGAGAGAAGACTGCTAATGACAGGTTCATCTTTTCCTGTTGTGTATTCCTCATATACACCTCACTCTGTGAAACTGCAGTAATTTGCTGTGGTGGTTGTGATGATGCCATGGAGAATAATGACTGCAGCTGACAAATCAGGCATGGAACAGATGAACTGCAGCAATAATCTTGTTTATATCTCTTCAACTCCCTTGCAGTCTTGAAGCTGAGCATATAACTAGTTAGTGTAATTTCTTTTGCTTACCTTAACTTAAATTACTTTGTATTTTGTAACATCTTAATTTTGGCCTGACTCTCTTACTCTCCTCACAGATGTTCTGCCTCTGCATCCTTAAAGCAGAAGTCCTCACCTTTCTCCAGTTTAATTTTCATTTTCCAGGAATTGCTCCATCTTCCCTTGTCAGTCTGTTATTTATAATGGTTCTCCTCTTGATCTGCAAGCTGGATCAGGGCTTTTCCCTTATTCCCTGCATAACCATCCACAAATTGGCTACCTCTTCTCTCCCAGTCTCACAGATACATTTCTTGTTCACCTGCTATGACTTGAAGGCTGCAGCAACAGTGCTTTTTCCCAGCTTGTCCATACCATCTTGAAGAGGGTGGAGAGGTTTCATTCACTCATAGAAAGAACTATTCAGATAAAGGAAAATAATCACAGAAGTACTTGTCACCTCTGCTATGATCCACTACAAAATATCTCTTTTTGTGTTGTGAAATACCTGCCTAGACAGTCACCTTGTACCTGATGTTGACCCTTTCTCTAGGTTTGCCAATAAGATCAGTCTCCTCGTATTTTCCTCTCATCTAGAAGAGGCCTCCAGAAGTTGCCTTCATTCAAAACTGTCTCTTGTCTCAGTGTTGACAAAAAGCATATGCTTGTCGGCAGACTGGCTGGGGTTGCATCCTTTCATGCTGACTAGTACTGAGTCATTGTTAACTCCGTTTGCCCTCCTCAGGAGTTATTTTCCTTTCCTTACATTTAGTTTTTAAATTCCTATATAAGGCATATACTCTACCTTGAAGGATGAGGCCTACATGCTGAATTAGTTTCTGACAGCTGTGTTAATACAATAACAGAAAAGATGTGTTACCATGTAATTGCTGGAAAGTGAGAGCTGCGCTTGCAGACTTCTCTGTCTAATTGGCACCTTCGACAGCTACCATAATTTGTGTTAAAATAGCTGACACAGAAAAAATTCCTCATTTTATATTGAAACATCTAGCAAACGCAGATAGGAAGGCTCAGACATAACCAAAACAAAGGAAAGCCATTTCTGAAGCAGTGCTTTGTGGAGTTTGACATATGCACTACTAACGCAACATAAGTATGATGTATTCTGGGATTGAGAGGAGACCAGGAGCTGCATACAGTTCTGCACTGAGGAATGTTTCTAGTTTGGAAGAGTAAGTGAACAAACTCTGCATGGGAGATGGCTACCTTTCAAAAAAGCAAGCAAATGAAAAAATGCTTTCATAATGAAATGGCAGCCTTCCTTCTGTGGTTTAATGAAGCCTGTAAAGATATCTGGAAGAGCATCAGTTCCTTCCTAACACAGAGCCCTGAGCAGGCCCAGCTCCTCTCAGGATGTGGGAACCACGAGGAAAAGTTTTGCCTCTCAGCAGCATTGTACCTTGAGCATGTGGATGAGTCATGGCTGAGATCCCCCAGTGCACTCTTTCTCCCTTGGGCTCTCATGCAATAGGTTTATCTGAGAAGCCATGTTTGGGTTTCTGAAATGCTCAGGATATGGCTGCTGAGGGGTGTTGATGTACTACCTCCTGAGAAGAGGTGGGCTGAACAGAAAGATACAAGGTACAAAATACTCTTGACTTGCCTGCTTCTCAGCGTTCCGTGAATGTGCTGGGTTTTTCATTTTCTGGTTGAGTGATGAAGCTATCTTATATACAACCTACCAATCCAGTGTTGTCATCTCCTCACCAGCCAACCCATGGAAGTCAGATAAAATAGTATAACCAATTATGCCTCCAGAGGCTAATCTGCACTGTCATCCCCTTTTCACTTTGGTAATATCTGATGTTACCCCTACAAGTACAGTGATTCAGTTTGACCTTTAGCTCATGCTCAACGTCTCATCTTGGCCAGCTTTACTGCCACCTCACCAGAAATATTTAGTTCAGACATGGTTTGTGTTCCTGTCGTTCTGCCAAAAGTTCACTATTTTATACATCAGGTCATAATTTCCATTCTTTTACTTCGGTATAATTCAGTTATTCATAATTGAGTTACCCTTGATATTCGTCAGTTGCCGAAAAGAGACCTGGCCAATCATCTTTACTTTGTCAACTGTAATTCTCAGATATAGTTTTCTTAAAACAATCATCCTCAGTTCACTGTCTGTTTCAGAGAAAGTGTGGACAAAGCTCAATTTGGAAGGAAAGCAATACACCAACAGTATATTAGACTAGTCCTTTTGGGAACACCAATTCCCATTGACATGGTAGCTTCTGGAACACCCCAGAGAGCTTCTGCACTGAAGGGCCTCCAGTTGAAACAGATAGGAAAGGTAGCTAGGAGGAAGGAATGATGCCATAATGAAGAGGTGGAGCTATGGAACTCCTAATTTGCCCAGGATAAATTGAACTGATACTGTTAAGATTTGACACAATCTTTTCTCCTCGTGGCAACTTTCTTCTTCTCCACACCCACATTTAAAAAATGTGCTTCTTCATCCCTTTCGTTCCTTTGTTTCCATCTAAGCAGAGTTTCAGTTGGCCAGTACTTTACGTAGTCCAGTGTCTCACTGTCCTCACTGAAGTTGTCAGCAAGTGCATCCTATTACACTTTCCTTACATATCATGAGAATCATTAATTCCTTTTCTTGGAAATTTAGTTCTGTGAAAATAGTAAGGATTTTTGACAGAATTTCTCAAGCTTTGTAGAGAGTTCCCACGGCACCTGATGACTTTGTGTTTCCTGAGAGAAATAGCATGGAAAAGACAAAAGTAGTTAGTATTTTAGCTTTTAAAGATTTCAGAACACAATTATTGAACAGATGTAGAAAATATGGATTTGCGTGCATGCTCACCCTGAGAAATGTAAACAGCTGATGATTTTATTTTATGAAGACAATAGAAAAACAAGTCTTGTCAGAACACAAATACTTCATCCCGAAAACCCCCATTTGGAAGGCATCATTAATTCTTCATCAAATGGCTCTATATTTCAGAAGATTATTTTGTGCACCCATGCGTATATAGCTGAGCTAATGTTCTTGTGTCTTAGTGCAAGCAAGTAAAAGGATACATTGTAGTTTACTGCATTACTATTATTCATTAGGCTTTATTGGTATGTTCTCTATGTTTTATACTAAATAACTGAATAACTTTATGGTAAAAGCTTTCAGTGTGATCTGCTTTTTGAAAGGAAAGGTTAAACTGCTTAGTGTTCTGGGATAAACAGATGAAAAATAGTAGCAGCAATAAAACAGTATTTTGAATACACAGCTGAAACTGATATCAGGATGAGAGATTCAGGCTAAATAATTTCTCTGATATGTTCTGAAAGAATGGGAAAAATTAAACTGAGGGGAAACATCACTAAAAACTATAGATCTCCTTACGCTCAAGAAATTTTGTTCTATGGAGTGCTGTGATCTCTTTCACTCCTGTGCTTCCAGCGTTTGTGCATGTATTTGTCTTTTTTCCACTGAACAGCTGCATGAAAATCTCTAAAACTGATTACAGTTTTATAGTTAACTATGGACATCAGAGCTTGCAGAATCTGATTTGTATTTTATCCTTCCATTTTTGAACTACAGCTAAAATGTTCTAATTTCTACCTTTGGTAGAGGTCTTCTAGTCCCTTGCAATAGCTTGCAACCTTGCAAGTCTACAAACAAAAGAAAACAGTCTGCAGTTTTGGATCTATATTTATTCAAGTATCATATTTCAGAGCACTGTTAAGTTTAGAATAATGCATAATCGAAGCTTAAAATTATCTTCCTCTAAATTTGCCTCTGTGAAATCCTAGATCTCAGTATGCCTTGCCATATTTTATATAATACAAGAAGAAAAGGATTCTTTTATTTGACTAAAGAAGAAAGCCTTTTCTATTGCTCTATTTGAAAAAATATGTTAGGAGAGCAAAACCTGTTTTGTGAAGCAAAAAACTTAATTCAGAATATGATATATTTAGTAAACCATTATTCCTAATATATGTGATATTATGTTATGTTTTTGTTCTCACCATTATATAAACAAAAATCATGGTATTCCAATAAATACTGTTCAAGGTATCTTTTTATTTCCCTTCATCTTTTTGCTGTGCTTTTGTTTTTTTAAGGCCAAAGAGGAAATGCCACATTTTTTACATAGAGTTTTTTTTAACGTGGGAAATTGTATACAAAGTATTTTGGTTTGTTAGTTGACATTTCAGTTCTTGTAACTTGAAAGATTTACGGGAGAAAATCCCAGTTTTTTATTTGATTTTGTGAACTAATGATTATCTCTTTGTCTTATGTATATGTAAAAAAATAAGTGAACAGTGAGAATCATAAAATGTCCCATATTAGTAAAGTTTTCTCATTTCACCACTCTGGAAACAGAATCATTTCACAGAGAAATTGTTTTATAAATCAAACTCTTTCCTGATCATTTTTCCTGTTTCAATACACTTGACAAAATTTGTCATCCACTGATCCTTACACTTGTGCGGAAATATTTGAGACAGTCTTTTACAATAGATATGGACTCAAGAGGGAATATGATCTGATATCTCATAAGACCCATAGAGGAAACTGCAGCTTATTTGATAGTACAGACATCCTCTATATAGTGGGAATCCCTGACAGGGAGCTATATTCATATATTATTCATATATGTTCTGATAGTACCAACAGTCTTCAGCTAAGGTACATACTGGGATGATATAATCTCAGTTTAGACAGAGGAATTAATACCTACTCATAAGAAGACAGATATTTTATGTAAAACTCTAACCATGAAAAAATGTAAGATGTTAATATAATTAGTGTGACAGCACTGACAAGATGATCTGTCTAACATCAACTATATGGATTTGAAACAATTACATCTGTGCATGGCTAATTATCTCTGGAACAATTCTTCCTAGGAAGTGTACTCCTCAAAGAATAGATTATTGTTTCTTTGTCCTTAGCCTGATTTATGCTGAAATAATTTAGACTACAGTAAACAGAATAAACCTGTTAATATAATAGGTCATTATATAACATTTCCATTTCTTATTTACATGGTTTTTCATCATGACTAAAACCCTACTTCTGCCTTTTAGTCCTGTGAAGAGCACATCACCTTTAACTTGGCTTTCTTGTGAAGTTTTTGTGCTTCTTTTTGTGAAACATTTTAGAAATTCTTCTTACATTGTATTAGTAAGATAAGAAACTACCTTTCTTGTCCTCCTTCGAGAAGAACCTTTATCTCATGTCTCAATCACTTCTCTCTGGCAAATGCTATCTCATCCACCTTGATGGTTGCAAATGTCATTTTTCTGATGTGACATTAACCATTAAGATTTCGCTATGCACCCCATCACTGGGCTTCCATTCCCTGCTTCCTCGATCAAGCTGCTTTATCTCCTATGAGACTGCTGATGCCCATCCCAGCCACATGCTCTTGTTCTTATTTATCATAAAAATCCTGAACTCCAGCTATCCATAGTGATAGCCTCTGCTTTTCTTGTAAACCTTCAAGAACAGCATCTTTGTGTTTCTCCCAGGCAACCTTCACTCTGAAAGGAAGCCTGAAACTCGTCACAGAGCTGCTTCATTTTTTTCTTCACTATCTTCCTTGTAACATTCCTTTGCTCTCATGCATATAAGCTTTTGACAGCATTATATTCAGAACATATGTTGATCAATAAAACTATTCATTTACTCTTTTATTAGTCTGCTCTCTTAGCCTAAGCCCTATGAGAGGAAGATGTCTTTTGGGGTCTATTTCCACACTGCCAAGAACAATGGGTCCTCATCCATCATTAAGGCACATTACAGCTTTAATATTCCTTACCAGGAGGTCTTTACTTATGAAACAAATGAACAGGATTTTGGAAGCTTTATTAGAAAATAATGTGTCAGTCCTAGGGTATTTTCATGCTAAAGCCTTTAGGAAGTGACATGACTGACTTTTGTCTTGAAATTTCTTACTATATATTTCTGTTTTACATGCCCAAGGAAACCATCCTCCACATATTTTCTCCTGTTCTGTGAAAAATGCCAGCTACTTCAGGGGGAGATAAGAAAAACTCTGTAAGATTTCTTTTAAATTATGTTATGCATGATGCTATTCCGCTCTGGAGATTTTTAAGGGATAGAATATTAAAAGAAAAAAGAAAACAAAAAAACAGAAAAATATATTATTTTGTTACACGTTTCCATGTTTTCAGCCATCTCCCTTCATTAGAAAAAAGCAAAGAACAGAAATTAACAGTGACTTTGGATTAGAGACTGGGAAATGAAATGAATATTAATTACTGACAAAGTACTGGGAGTAGTAGCAATAGGACTGTGATATTAACCTGGAAAAGTTCAGTAAGTGGAAGATATGTGCTCATGACATGAATAGCTGTTGCTAGTTCCTACAAAATAGAAAACTACCCAAGGCAATGATACCTTAGAGACTCTAGTAAAAAATTAAAAAAAAAAAAAAAACAAAAAACTTTCTGTAAATGAACAGAATGCTACAGGGAAAAGCATGAAACAAAAGCCAGAGAATGTATAGAAATAAAAAGAAATGTCTATGTGAATGAACTCTGTGGAGTTCTCTAGTAACCAAATAAAGAGACTGCTAGATCTAAGAGGGAACAAATATAAAACGCCAGCACATGTGGAGGTATTTTTGAAAGAAAAAGATGTAAAGACATAACAATCAAGAAACAGGTTCTCTATGTAAAATCTTCTAAGCCAAAGCTAAAAAACTATGCTTAGAGACATGATTACCAGAAGAATGTAAATATGCTATGACTCTTAATCCACTCACTTAAGTGTTAACTAATAGAAACTAGAGAGAGATGACTCCAAATGTTCTTCCTGGAGTACGCAAACATGAAGAAATATCCTTGAACAGAGCAAAAGCAAATATTTGAAAAATAAATATATCTATGAAGTTGCTTTTCTTAAAAACACTTTCAGAAGTACACAGGGATTCTGAACTTTTTTGTGTCAATAACCATCCTCACACATATTTTCATAACATGAAGTGTCTGACATTGTTTGACTACATGCAACCTAGCCATGTATGATGTTGTTGGAAGGGTTATGCCATTAAGATAAGAAAATTTAGGAACTTTCTGAGCTAGAGGAAGTTCCTGTTACTCTGACTGTTCCATATCATCTGATATCCTACTAACAAGAAGTGGTAACAAAACCCCTCCACACTGAAATAAATTGCTGTGGTCAGCAATTATCTATTGTTTTGATAATTACAACGCTATCACATTCTACTCTTGAAATTCTTAGCACTGTAGGAAGGCATCCAGAGTTACAATATCTGAAAACTTTAGACTGCCTGTCTCCTTACTCACCACAGCAAACTCTGGCACTGAACTCACCTCAGGAAAACACGATGTCCTTGTTTAAGGAAATACAAGATTTCAGCCATGCTGTTTCTTGCATTTTTTTCTTCTATTACATAATACCTGAAATTAAGAAAAGTTCTTTGAGATGTCATTTATAGAAATTCTACCTAGATACAATCTGAATCCTGAAACCACTGGTGATAGAAAATAAAATTTCACTTGAAGGAATATGGGTACCCTCATTAATATGTCACACCATATTAGTCAATAAATAGGTCCCTTAATTTTCTAGATACCTTGCAAGTACTGAAGAAAGGGATGCACCAGGAATGACTATGGCCACCTGAATGTCAGTAAGTTTTTCAAATTCACACCAATGTATATCCAGTCTTTCTAATTCCCTTTTGGCCTTAACATCAGTGCTGTACCTAAAGAGGTACAGAAGTCACATTCCAGTAGCACTGGGAGGCCTCACCATGTATTTGATTTGGACGTCAGATTAGAGGTAAAAAATTAGTATATAATCAGGGTGCTACTTCAAAATAGGATGTCCTTAACAAATAATTCGTGGTGACATCCTTAAAGACACTGCATTAATAAAGAAAATATTAATATGATCTATACTTTTAGCATGCTGTCTTAGAAGAAAGAATAATCATCAAACATCCAAATGTTGTTCTGATAAGATAAATTCATGTTTACACTGGGATAGCTTAACAAATTTGATAATTTGTATTAATTTTGCTGCTTATTGACAGTTTAGCAAATGTTTCTTGCATCTTCTGTGCAGTTGTTTGACAGCATTTCTTTATGACTTTCCTGAGCTGTCAAATGCACTGAATCTACATCTCCACATGAGCATGCATGAATGCCTCAGTAGCTTCTGTGCACATGAGAAACAGAATGATGAAACACAGAAATACAGTTAAAGAGATAGATAACTAAACCCAATTACTCTACATATTTTGCACTCTGTTGACTCTGGTAATTTTGACTGTTTTCAATCAGAAACAAGACAAAGGTCAAAATCATTGTGAATCATTCTGTGTCATGTGGTTCTTACAGACTTAACAGTTTGTCAGCATTTCTGGCATTCAGCAGCTGCATGATGATAGCAAATGTTTTATGTCTAAAGCTCATTAGTTTTTTCTTTGCTCTACAAAAATAGAGATCTGTGCATACTTTGAAATAGAATGCCCTGAACTCAAATTGTACATCAAACTCAGCTTTTCTTGAGATGCCTGCCTCAGGTAAAGCCATTAGCATATTTATTATATGGATCTGTTTTTATCATAGAATGAGGAAGTAGGTTAGTTACAGTGAAAAGGGATCTATTTCTCATGTCAAGAATCATTCTCATGGTTTCTTTGAAAATTTTAAGTAGTAGAAGTTATTGAGTAAAGGTACACTGAAATATCCTAACTAGGAATAAAGGTCTCTTATATTTCCTACACCACTGTCCTCACATTTGAATGTATTATATTCCCATTAACTATACCAAATACTTTCTTTTCAGCAACTCTATCTATACAGAATGATCAAGTGAAAGAAGATAGAAAGAAAGAGAGGTCAGGTATGCCAACAAAAAATGAAGATGCTGTTAGAAAATGTTATCAGGATAATTTCTTATTTTTTAAAAGCTTTCAAAATCTGCATATTGCAATAAAAAGTGTTTCAGTAGTTGACACGTAGAAGCACTTGCCATATATCACAATGTATAACCTCTGTTTTTTTCCCCATGACATTGGTTGTACACATTGTAGTCAGAAAAACAGCTGTTGAATGCTCTTCTAAAATGTTTCATTTGGTTTCCTTAGGCCTGATTTGTTTAAAACCTATATTCATGAATGGTCAGGCTGGATGGGATTTTGACAAGCCTGATCTAGTGGGTGGTGTCCCTCCTTATAGCAGGTAGGTTGGAACTAGATGATTCTGAAGGGCCCTTCTAACTCAAACCATTCTACTATTGTATGAATATATTGATGACACGGGATCCTAAATGATAAAACTGCAACTCCATCAAGCCAAGGGACTGTTTATTTTCTGGTTCCACCACAACAAAAGCAGGATGGCCTGCAGGCAGGACAATGAATGCAGCCCCATTGACAAGAATGCTCTTATTCAGAAGTTGCTAAGCTATTGAAATAACTTGCAAATGAGCAGACTGGCAAACTGTGAGCCAGCGACGACCCACTTCTGACTATCACTATATAATCGTACAGATTATCACAGCTGACAAGACAGGATGATTTTTTTTTTCAAAAAAAAAAAATAATAATAATAATTATGATGTGTCAGTTATAGATGGTACCAAGAAACCCGCTCTTCAGTGCTCAGATTTTCAACATGTAAAATGTCTCCTTGGACACCAGGAGTAAATATTTTAATTTAGCCTAGGTAGACTTTGTGATTGACTGATTTGGCTTAATATTCATGCTGTCTATGTGGAAAGTACCCTCAGGGTGCAGGAGGAAGTGACTGCAGTATGTTTTTTTCAGTGTACAATGTCTGTACAGTGTCCATTATGTTCAAAACTTGAACACAATTACTCCTTTAACTGTACTGTGAGAACGTGCCACTCTTATTTATTAGTGGAGACACTGATGTACCAGAAGGCTAGGAACTGTATGTTTAGATACTTAATTCCTACTAACTGCATCTGAAAAAAGATAAAATCAGTTAGTTAGAGGCACCTTTATAGCCCTGAAGATTCTATTAAAACAATTTGTCCAAAGTTAACACAGGGGCTTATGAACTGGGGGAAATGGACCTGGATTGTATGCTCTAACTATGGATTGAGACTTTCTCCCTAGTTTTTTATTTCCAGTATCTCAGTCTTCTCCACCTTATACTGGAATGTGTCTTTAGTGTCAGGAGTGAGAATAGACTGTTCACTGGCCCTAAATTCTACAACAACCTGAATGAACTTAGAAAAAGCTATTATTAACCTAGCTGCGTAAATGTATCCTTACCATTTGGATTGCGAGATACATTTCCTAGCATGTGCATATGTTACATTACCTCTATTCATTTCAAAACCTATGAACTGGAATGAAACTGACCTTGTGTTTAAATGAGTCTTTAGTGTAGAAGCACAGCTCAGTAATAGGAGAAACTTTTTTGGGAGGAGGGGTTTGGGGCATATGCAAAGCCCTGTTAATGGACTTGGCCTTGGGGCACTGAAAGCTCCACAAAGCTTTGTTCACATTTGACTGCTCTGTGAAGGGTCCTTGCAGATGAATGGGAATGTAGCGCAGGATACTGAAGTGGACTCTGGCTACACCAGCTTTTTGTTTCATCTTCTAACTCGCCTCATTTGAGTATTTCTCATAAGGCTACTCAGAAGAGAACTATTTTGTCACTGCTATGATTGTTTTTCACTTGGACTGCTTGTGACCATATCCAAAGACTTGAACATCTGCCAGCAGTGTTCAATGAGCCTTCACTACTAGAAGCTGGAATGACATCTTCCCTTTTGTTTGTTGTATGTTGTCTTGGGCACACCTGAATAAGCTTCTTGCTCTGACAGCCATTTTAACATTTACTCTATTTAACTTTTTTTTGTAACATTCACTTTTATTTAACAACCACTAGGATGCCATTAGCTTTCAGTGCAAGGAAAGACTGCTTTTGTAGTGGAGAGCAACAAATTTCTCTGTTTTCTTTCCTCACCCACACATTTTCAGATTAGTTCAGTGTACAGCTCAGTACCATGCTCGAGTTCATCAGTGTTCAACCCCTTGTCCTCTGACAGATTGTAATAAAGTTAGAAACCATCTGTAAAATCTGGATCTCTGTTGAAGCTTCCTCAAAACTGGTATCATTCAGCTCTGAGGTTTTGATTTACATGACAGAATTCTGAATATTGACATTTGGCTGTGTCAAAAAACACTAGTTAAGCCAGCCCAGAACTTTCCTCTCCACCTGTTTGTACAAGGCTGCCAAGAAGAAAAATTAAATGCTTGTACGTGGAAATGGGATATCCTGTTAAATCTCCTGAGCTGCTGATTGCAGCAGTCAGTTTTTCTTTGCTTAATCGTCTGAAAACGTACATAGTGTCTCTTACTAAAGCTGGATTGGTATTGAGAGCAGTGAATTCCACCAGTCTGTCTTCTTTTTTGGGACAGAGGCCCACAGATTGGCAGGGGATGGAAGGCACCTCTGGTGATCAACTCATCTTGCCAATGGATCTCTATAGCAGAGACACCTCAAACAATGAGGAATTCCTGACAGTGCAAATAAAAGGCTCCTATACAATTGCAACTGTAGTGTTGTGTGCACCAAGGCAGTGGACAGGGGTTATTTCATTTAATAGCTTCTGTGGACTCTTTTGGAGCCACTTCTGCTGTGTCTGAAAGCATGGGGCAGGCATCATCTCTCTAACTTACCTATTTTCAGGCCAGAACATCCATTTTACTCTCCAGCAAAAGAATAACTCATAAGAACATGATGTGATGACTATTGGAAATATAAGGAAGGAGGAGTTGTAGTCCCCTGCTTTGAACAGAAAAAGGCAATTATAGCCAGCTGCAAGGGAACACCTTTACCAATTTCTTGCTCTGGAGTAGCTCAGGGTGACATTGACCTCCTCGCTAACCCCATCCCTGCCCTGAACACAAATCCAACGCCTGATGGATAGGTAGGAAATTGAACTGATTAAATACCTCCCAGTGTGAGCCAAACTTTCAGCACAACTGTGTGTTTATCACTAGACTACTTGCTCTGTAGAGAAAATCAAATGTCATTTGTTTGATTCTCACCAGACTGATATTTCACATCTTGCTTTCAACTCTCTGATCTTCAATCTGTTGACTGCTTTTCACTCCACAATAATGAGGGAGCCTGCTGAGGAGCCACAAAATATGCAGGAGCCAGGGGAGGGAACAACATAGCCCTAGATTCAACATAACAGTGACATAATGGGGCCTCCAGAGACCTGTATTTGAAGAGGTTGGGGGATTTCAAGAGAATTTTTCACAAGAGTGAAAAATTTGAGTCCAACTGGAGATTTTTCATAGTGAAAATTTTTATTTCTCTTGTAGAAAATGCATTGTATAGCCATAAGAGAATTATGGAAATGTAATGTTTTGCCTGCGCGGTCATTGCTTCACAGATGTTCATGCACTGAGAACCAAATTATCGTGCAGATCATAGGTCTTCTGTCTGAGAAACAGAATTTGGCACAATTTGTAATTTGAAAAACCCTTTTCTGATATGCAAAAATCACACCTTTGCCATTGCTTTCTAAGATGGTGTTTTTGTTTCAAGTGGCCCTGGTGTTTTTTTTTAGACTGTTTCCATTAAGCAGTGCCCACTCAAACACTTTCCTCCCCACTTAGAAGTGAATTTGCATAACATGTAATGTGTTCCAGTTTGTCTCAGAAGTGTTAAACTCAGTGTCTCCATTCTCAAGATGAGGTGGCAAAAGGCCAGGGTAAATTCATCCCTGTAGTAGATCCCTCCTTGGCTTAAAAAATAGCAAAGTCTGCAAATCCTTCTCAAGAGGAGACAGCACTGCCCTCTGTATGACATTCACATACCACAGTGGAAATGTGTTGTATTCTGAAACATAATTTTAGGGATTAGAAAGAGAAATAAACAGATGGAGAAGGTGTAAGGAATCAGCTCAAGATGTTTCTCTGATGAGATGAAAGTTCTGGAAATATGAAATCTTTTACTGTTTGAGATGAAGAACCTTTAGGGGCAAAGATCCTCAGGGGGTAAAGACCTTGAAAAAAACAGGTTTTGGAGATTATCAGGACCGTTTTGCAGAGTGCATGATGTCACACTGTCAAAGGAAATCTTAACTGAAAGTGAAACAGTATAACCCAGAAAAGATACTAGCTGCTCTTAATGTATCCCTATCCTCTCATCATTGTCACCAATATCCTGCAAGCGATCCAGTCTTATCCCTAAAACCAGACTTCTGCAGATTCTTGGTCCAAAAAGATTTTGGCTCTTCCTTTTCTGCTGAGAGACCATGGCACATACTTCATTCTTCCAAGATTTAGATCTAGATTTAATTTCAGAGCTATTTATTCATTCAGGCTTTGTTCTCTATAAATTAACATTGATCTCCATCTTCCTATCATTCTTTTAATTAATGCTTATTCACTGAGCAGAGTATTGGGAAACGTCGAATGAATGAGTGCTGCTGCATGGCAAATGAAGCTGGGGGGCAGTGGTGAGAAGGGTTGGAAGCAAGTAGTTGGATGCTTCCTTCTTTTTTCTTTGCTGTATTTCCGGTATGTTCTGTTTGCTGCAAAAGGGAGCAATGGTGTGCTGAGGCATCTTAGGAGAAAGGGAAGAGTCAGAAATAGACAAATATCATCTGTAAATAGCTGAATGGTGAGAGCAACACAGAGAAAATATGCTTATTTGTCCAGGACTGTTTAGCTACAGGCTGTTTCTAGCAGTCCTTTTCCTTCTGGATGCACAGCTTTGATGCTGTCTGCAAGGAGCGCCTGGAGAAAAAGTTGTTTATGTTGGGTTAGAAGAGAAGGGAAATACAAGAAAAGAAGGGAGGGGAGAGGGCCCGAGCTTCTATCTGCTCTCTAGCTGCCTCAATCTCTGCTCTGAGCTCACAGTCACTGGTTCCTGACTTGCACCCTGAAACCAAGAAACAGTCTTTCTCTTCTTTGCTGCCTTCCATAGCCTCAGCAGAAGTACCACAAATAAAAGTATTGTCCACATAGCCTCAGATTGCAAACCAACAAACTCCTTCAGATTGGCTTCTACCTTTCCTGTCTTCATCCTAAGCCCCAGTACTGTTAGGGCAGCCAGTGGTCCCCCACAGAGACCACTGACAACCAGAACTTATGCCCTTACTGAACACTGGTTGGAAATCCAAATTGTATTATCATAGGATCATTAATGCTGAAAAAGACCACTAAGATCATTGAGTCCAACCCACCTCTAAAAGGCCCATTAAGCCATGTCCCTCTGTTCCACATCTACACATTTTTTGAACACCTTCAATGGTAACTCCAGCACCACTCCAGGCAACCCATTCCAATACCTCACTATATGTCCTGACCGTATGTGTTTGAAACAGCAGAGAAAGACTAAGTCTCAGTGTAATAAGTTGAATGATGTGCTTGAAGAACTCAGACTCTGGATCAGTTTAATTGGTAGTGAAGCACCTTCTGGAAAGGTGCAAGCAGTGGATGTCAGTGGAGCACAGCACTCTCAAGCATGGGCAACAGTGTGCATTGTTACACTGTCACATGCAAAGCCATTCAGCCAGAAACAAAAAATGAAAACTGTGCTTATGAGGATTAAGGATGCTGCTGGACTGGACATGAGATCTTAGCATTCATATATAGCCAATAAAGTTCTGGAGAGAAAAAAGAGAGACTATTGAATATTTCTATTGATGTTATGTTTCCACTGTACTAATCATTTGCTTAGACACTGCCAGAGTACCTTGTCCGAGTGAGGATCAAAGTGTAAACAAATCTTGGAGAGAAAAATTGGAGGAACACAATACATGTGACTTGCAAAGATGGACAGTGGCTTGATCAGTCTGTAGGAAAGTGAGTGAAGAACAGAAATGTGGTAATAAGGTCTCTGAAATGTAGCAAACAAATGGATAAAATTCTGAGAGAATGATGGAATCAGATAAGTTCCTGATCATCCATGAACAAAGTTCAGATTTTAGTAGAAAAAATATTCAATTGTTAAAACATATTTTATATGTTGTAATAGATCTTTCATCACAAAAAAAAAAAAAAAAAAATTCTAGTCATTATCAGACAAATTTTTAATGACTTTTACAGCAAGTAGAATTTAATTCAGATCCTAGCTTCTGTTACATAGCAGGTCACAAAAGGACACTCGTAATTTTAACATGAGAATTAATGAATGTGTATTCATCTTATAGTCCCAGGGGTATGCTTTTATTATCTGTACTTCAGAGAGCAAGACTCCAACTGCTCTCCTCTGAAACTTGCAGACCACTCAGAGAGATGCTGTCTGGTGGAGTCTGAGCCATATTATCTGGTGATTTGAGGAAGTATAAAACATAACTCAGAAAACCAAAATTTCCTCAAAACCTTTGGAGGGGAAAAGATGTTGAGAGCTATTTAGGGTAGTTCTGCTGCCACATGTCACACATTACGACGCACTCTGTCAGTGTGTTATACAACACCACCAACTCCTCAGACACAGCTGCCGTTCTACACAGGGTCCTCACCCCTTGCACACCCAGGTGCTCACCATGCTACCTGTAAAGTTATAAAACTATGCTGTGACTTGTATCAAATCATGAAATCTGAAACAAGGATGTCTTTGTAATGATATATTTTATCTTCTTTAGCACACAAAATCCTTGTTATGATGAAAATGCTGTTACTATTTTCATTTTATTAATTATTTACTGGCATTTAATTTAGTATTCTATAGCAATGTTAAAGGATGCTGACATTGCATGTGTGAGAACCAGTCCAGCAGTATCTGCCCCTCCAGACAAGGTGCAGGTGGACAAGCTGCAAGGCCAGCATTGAATCCAGTCCTTACCTTAGGAGTAGCCCAGGTAAAGCCCTGGGTCTGTTTCAGCTACTGGAGTCCCTGCAAGTCCCTGGAAAGCAGCTTTGCAGTAGTGGCCAGTAGAAAACATCATCAAAAACTGAATTATGTCTATGATAGCCAGCAGTAACTGGAAATCATATAGAAATAATATGAGTATTTTCTGCTTTTTTTTTTTTCTTTTTTCGTTTCTGTGAATTAAGAATGCTCGACTTTGAATATATACTGCTGTAAATATGCTTTTTCTTTAAAAATGTTTCCAGTCTTTAGAGATAAGTATGTGTTTACATAATGAACTCCTGGCACACTTATATATATACCAAGTAAAGCTATCAGTAATCTCTAAGCGAAAGTTGCTCAATACTTTCCAAAACAGGCATGGGCCTTTTGGCTTTTATAGATGTTCCATTTTTTTTTATTTTTATTTTTCCCATTAAGCTCTAGTATTATAACATGAGTGCTTTCTTTTGAAGAAAGTTGGGCAGTGGTGAAAGGAAGGTTGGGCAGAGAGAATCGACTATCTCTGATCTTGGTTCTAACAGAAAGTTTCCTACTCTACTTTCAGTCATTCCATTAAGAAACTTCGACGCCACTGTGTTTCTGGGGGAGCCAATTCAGGAGCAAAGTAGTTCTCCCTTGGGGAAACTCTGCTCAAAGAGATATTAAGAGCCTTTCAAAATGTTCATATTCCATGGAATTTATTTATCTATTTATTTATTTTGAAGATTCCAGATAAACAACCCCAGACTGTCACATTGAGAATAGAACAGTTTGGGACCCTATAGCTAAGGGAAATGCCTGTCCTTGCTCTTTTCCTTCATGAAGTACTCTGGCCTTAGTCATGGGAATACAGGAGCCATGGGAATACAAGGAGCTGAGAGCAGCTGACTCTACTCATTTCACCACACAGTTCAGAGAAAAAAATACATGACCTGACCCAAGTGCAGAGGAAGGGAAAGTAAACAAAGCATACAGGTAAGTTCATAGGTGGCTGGATAAAAGACTATTTTGAGTTGAGGCTGATGTTAACTGTGAGGTTTGAGTTAAAGTTCCACAAGTGACATTAGTGATAATGTAATGTTTGTAAATTTCCCATTCTCTGGAATGAAAATAATTCCAAATTATGACCATCCTATTCTGATGAAAAGAATGTAAGTATTTAATAAAGAAGCTCACAGCTATCCACATGGTTTCATTGCACTATGTGAAAACTTTCTACACTATTATGGGTTTTGTAACATCTCAGATGGTCTCAGACTATGGGAATCTTACTGTTAACATTTCATTTTGGAAGAGTTGGTCCCTCCAATAATCTGTGTATGGTGAAGTGCAGGTAAACATGAGTGGCAAAACAAGCCAAATCAGTGAGATTTTCTCTGGGCCTTTCTTCTTCCAAGAGAAAGCAGAACATGTTCCAAGGAATCTGCATAATATGCTATAAGCTGTTATTTACACGATTTTTGAAATAGTTCTCCTACAGAGAGTATCATAGAATTATAGTACAGAATTGAGTTTGACGTAGATTTAGTCAAAGAGCGTTTGCTGACTCAATGATCAATCACGTTATGTTTTGATTAGATACGGTATTTACAAACTAGTACAATAATTTCAGAAACATTGGTGGCTAAAACATCCTTTATATATTATCAGAAATAAATGTTAAACTGATAGCTATTTGATGCTTATATTCAGTGGATAAATTTGGGTTTGAAGGGTCAAGTCATTTCCTACTTAAAAATTTTTCCCTTTTTCCTACTAGAGGCTCTATATCAGTTTGCAAACCGAAGTATTTGAAGATGTATGCATTTCAGGTAGAAGATGCATTCTGACAAGCTTTGGAAATTTTTCAGTTCTGTAACAAGTTCAGAGTTCAGCTGGACAGGATTTGAACAGGAAATAAATATCTTTGTGTTTCTAAGCAATTCAAATAGTACTTGCTTTTCCAGAATTATATATTTATTTGCTTCTTGTTAGGATAGTGGTTTTATCAAATTAGGGATTTGTCCATCTAGAGCTGTACATACTATTAGCTTGAGCAAGCAGACTGGGTTATCTAGGTCTCTGGAACCAATGAAAATAAAGATCTACTTGATAAAGTAAAGAATTGGAGGATGAGCTTGCTGGAGGGCCTGTATCAATGACATCTGCCTACTAACATTTTGCTTTTCCTAATCAACATTCTTATACTTAAGTCCCAAGTTCACATCAAGAAATTGAGTAGGAAAGGAAAGAGGTGGACTGTGTACCTAAAAGTGTGCACTGCCCTGGCCTAGTCCTCTGATGCTGGACTCAAGAGGTCCAGGAAAATGCATTTCTGTTTTGTAACTCGCACTCGGGTTTTCTGTCCTGTACTTTCTGTCCTGAACTCAGAACAGAAGAAGTACTGAGGCATTAAACTAGAGTCCAAGAAGATACCATGTGATTGACCTTAAGAATATAACAGCTGAAAGAACTGAGATACTAATGGAAACACAAGGGTATAAACTGAAACAAATGAAGCATCCAACCATTTGATGATTAAGAGACATTTTTTAAATAGCCTCTGACAGCGAATCAGCAAGAGGATACTCTTCTATGTTTCAATTACTGTTCAGTCTTTAAGGTAGTCCTTATTTTAACTGCAGTAATAAGGCAAAAAATTTGTATTCCTACTCCATCAGAGTAAGGAGTGAGCTCTTCATTTACATTAACAACACAGGAATATCATGGCCAGAAATGAAGGGAAAGAGGTCATAACTGATTTTTGTCAGGGTTTATCAGGAAGTTTGTGGATCTTGCAATATATCTCCACCTTTCACTGTATATTCACAATTAAGAAGGGAAAGAGAAGTTGATGTGAATATGAGGGCAAGCAGAAGTGTGGAGAGGACTTCTAAAAGCAGCAACACATTCTGGATGAAATTCTCAGCAGGTGGAAAGGTAGCCTTAAAACCATTCTTCACAAAGGCAGAAAATTACTGTGAATAATCAAAGTGTAGTTCATCCAGGAAATACATTCTGTCCCCTTTAAGGAATATGACATAACCTCAATGTCAGGCACTGTAAATTACAAAAATGCAGCGTGGATCTCTGCAGATACTATTCCAGTGTAAAATCCATACTACTCAAACTTGGCAGTACAGACACACATAAAAAATCAAAAAAAAAACGTTTAAAAGTAAACTTAATCTAGCAAAACTGAATTTGGATTAAAAAAAAAAAGAAATATGGCTACAGAAATGTTCTGAATGGAAATATCCTTTTCACTTTGTAGTTGCACTGCAGACTACTGCATAAAACTGTAACTTAAGAAAGAGGTGAAAGTTCAATGCTCTTTTTTTAAAAAAAAAAAAAACATAATAGTTTAAATTTTCATTGGGCTTTCTAGCTGTGTTGAGAGCATACTTATGATACTCAAATTGTTGTAATCTTTATCAGCTGGTAGTCTCCTAAAACTCCATCAACAAAAGGTCAGGAAGTCCTCTTCCAGAAGGCAAACCACCTATACACAACTGCCACAACTTCACTATGAGTTTCTCTCACTTTTAATTTAACTGAAGTTATAATGACTTATAAGATTTCACTCTGAAATAGTAAGGACAAGGCCCTTACCAGAGAGCTCAGAAATGTTATTTGGTTTATGGTCTTAATTCTTCAACTTTATTAGAGATATTTTCCTTTTTACTCCTGGAAAACTATATTTACTTAAATTCTGCAGCTGGGTAGGGCCCTTTCCTTAAGTTAAAATGATTTACCTGTGGGTTTTTTACGTAAACCTTTGGAAATTTATATCAAAAACTTGGAGAATTCATGCAGTTCTCACAGAGTGTATTTTAAACAAACCCATAAACAAAACCAAACTAAACACATCTAAAACCAGAACAGCATACATTAAATGAAACAAATCTGTTCCTATCTATAGGCCAAATCTTTGGCTTGTGAAAACTGCAAAAACTTCCAAGTCTTCTGAGTGTAATAATTTATCCTAGTCAGCTGTCTCTTTTCAAAATATGAATGTATTCTGACATATATATATAAATATAATATAAAAGCCATACATTTAATTTAATTTTATTTTGAATCAGTAGTTAATTAATGTGTCTCCAAACTAGAGGTTTGCCAAAAAACCTGAGAAATATTCGCCACTTACTAGGCTAGGTTAGTCAAAATGTAATTAATATGATGCTTCATGGCACATTGAGTAGACCATTCATAAAACCAACAGGGCAGGTCTTTTGTTTTATATAGGAGTAAAAGAAATATGTTATGGAAATAATGCATATCAGGAAATAAATTTATGTGCATCATTCAGCTGTGCCAATGCATCATTTTCAAAGGTCAGAAGCCTTATTTAATATGAATATTCTCCTCAGCCTCATTTTTCTCACTATTTTTTAGTACGTACTGTTTCCAGCATTTCCTTTTCTAAATGGACCTTCCTATTGTTCATTTCATCCGCCACTGATCTACATCTGCACATCTGCCTAGAGATCTGTATTTCTACTCGTTTCTTTCTTTTTCCTTCATATTTTTCTACCTTTCTACTTATTTTTATGTTACTCTTTTCCTTTTTGTCTTTTAATCCATATTTCACAAAACAAGAAACAGGGAAAAAAACTGTAAATTCACATTTTCAACAATGAGATTTTTTTGCCTCTGGTTAAAATTATGCCATAATTCATCATGGAATTATGTCAGGCTGGATGAACCATTAAAAAAACAAAAAAAAAACAAAAAAAAAAACAAAAAAAGGCAAACAAAAAAACAAAAACAAACAAACAAACATGAAGTCTTTTTTTTTTTTTATGTTAGTGCACTGTATATGTCTAAATAAAGATGGAATATTTACTTATCCATAGAAAAATTACCATTCCTAAACAGAAATAATAAATACATTCATGACTGTTAATGTAATTTTTAATCAAATATATGATCATTTCTTGTTATTCCGAATTTCATTCATTTCCTTTTAGCTTGTCAGTCAAACTGAAGACTTTATGGGAATAAATAATTCAGCTTAGCCATATTTCTGTTGTGATCACAAAACCTGAAACATGAGCAAAACAAGAATGTTCTCAGCAGTAAAGTTCTCTGCACTCTACTTCTAAAGATCAGATTTTTTTTTAATTAGTGTCTTTATCACTCTTCTCAGAGAAAAATTATTCAAACAACATTTTGAGAACAATTTTTTCCTCCAAGAAACAAAGGTCATCTCTTTTCTATGGATACAACTTCATCTAGGGATTTCAATTTATTTCATGTTCCTTCTATGTTATGTGGAATCAGAGACTACTAAGCAGATTGTGAATTAAAACATGTTATGGTTGATGAGCCACCTTCATTAAACAATCTATCACTTAGTGCTGTATTGTGCTGACTTTCATTCAATCAAAGGTGAATACTTTTACAAATTTGGTAGAATGTCAGCTGGCCTTTTCTGAGTGATGTCAGAATATAAAAACTGACATTCACTTGTGAAATTTCTGATGTATTTTTCTTGAAATCAGCCAAATTTAAAAGGGCCTCTTAAAGAATGAATTTTAAAATAAAAGGAACAAAAATCAAGCCAGTCTTCAATGATAACTCTTTTGATTTATTTTAAAAGTGCTGCACTATAAAAGAGACAAACTCTTCATGAAAAAAAAGAAAGTGTATAAACATTGCTTATTTTAGTGTATATGAGTGTATGGGAACTGTTGAATCACAGCCTGAACAATGATTCATCACCTGAGGCAAGCACCGAGTCAGCCACAGGGGCACAGGTGAAGGAGGTATACCTGTGTGATTGGAAGGGGTGGAGCCTGGCTCCACCTCTCCCAGATCCCATTTAAGGGCTGACCACCACCAGGGAAGGATCTCTTCTTGGAGATCCCTCCTGTGTGGAGTCAATGGTGAGCCTCAACCATCATAAAAGGTGAGCCACCTTTTTCTTACTAAGTAGTCTGTGTACCATCTATATATAGTCTCACGGAAATATACCATTCTCCGTGATATCTCTATCTGATTTCCTTTCTTTAGAACTATTTGTCCTACAATGAATGATTAGGTAATGAAAACAATAGTTATCAACATTAAGAATCTATTCCAATAGATCTAGCCCTCTTCTTGAAGTAGGAATGCTGAGCCACAGATTGAAGCACTGATCAAGCGCCTGGTGGGAAGGTAGGGCCAGCCCAGGGGAATTCAGGTGCATGCAATGTATTCTAGTGACAGGAAGGGGTGGAGCCAGGTTCTACTCCTTCCCAGACCTCTTTTAAGGGTTGGCAGTGGAGGTAAGAGTATTTTGCCTGGAGATTTCTATCTCTTCAAGGACTATGTGAGTCTTCCTAAGGTAAGCGGGTTTTTTGGTTTTTATGCTTGCTGCTATTACATCTGAGAAGGTTGTCCTTCGTCTTAGTCTAAGGTTTTGCTGCTCCTCTTTCCTTGTAACACTACTCAGGGAAATAATCATTTACTTGCCTAAGTTGTGCATTATATACAGAATGTACACAAATTCTTGGTGCATACATCTTACTGGAAAGCATGATGAGCTAATCATAACTTATAAACTCATTCTAGAACCTCTGTTCAGCAATGGCAGATTGATCTTGTAAGAATAGTAGTAGCTCAGACCATTTACAGAGTAGCTCGGAAGGACTTCATAATGCTTTCAATTTCTGTAGAGGCTCTTCATTTTATAGTTCTGAAGAGATTTTTATCTCCATTTACCATGAAACATGTATGATTTATTTGTTGGATAGATTGGGTGAGACCGTTCGAAGAGCAATTGTCATCCTCAAAATGCTTTGGTAAGTTTAGTTTCTATGTTTCCAAAAAACCTCATGGTGTGTGATGATAGTGTGGAGGCATTCAAGGCCAAGTTTGATGTGGCCTTGGGCAGCCTGTTTTTGTGGATGATAACCCTGCCTGTGGCAGGGAGTTGGAGCTGAATGATCTTTAAGGTCCCTTTCAACCCAAAAAATTGTATGATGCTTCTGTCTTTCCTGAATAAGAGTTTGTAAAAACCTGTGGAGGGAACTGAGAACTTCTGGAGTTAATTTGTCACCACAAACTAATTATTGTTTAATGTCAATAAAATAGTAATTTCCCCTATTTCCTGCTCTGATTACTTACACAAGTTCAAGTGCACACCCCTACTCTAGTTGATTTAGACTGATGCTGTGATAGGGAGTATGAAGATAGGATTCTGAGTAACTTTTGCATATGCTTCTAGGAGCAGCATCTGAGAATCCTGTTTCTCTTGATAGAGAGGGGGGAAAAAAACAACGATTTATTTTAAAAGCTTGTTTTCTAGCAGGGACAAGTAGATGGTAGCAGTAGTACCAAGATGTACTGTAAATTTCTGCAAGAAAAATCAGGGGTCACTTAAACTTCTTGAACTGCTATCAAATAATATTCATAACTGTATTTCACTTCACACTTACTTGCAGGTAATTAACAAATTACATATTTCTCCTAAGTTACCTTCATATGGTGGGTATGCAACAATAATGAACTCTTTCTGAAGAGGGAATCCTGTTGAAATGAAGACATGAAGGGTGAAGGTTCATATGAGAATCAGTTGCATTTTGCACAGGAAGACATATTTTAAGTGTAAAATTCAGATCTACTAATTTGTCAAGACCTATATGGCTTTTGTGGTGGTTTGTTTGTGTTCTTCTTTTGTGGTTGGTTGTTTTTGTTTAGCTTGGGGAAAATTGTAATTTTCTTTCCTGTATGTCAGTGTCACAAATATGAATTCCACCTTTTTTGTAGTGATGCAGGTTTATTTGGAGAATCTTCCTTTTCCAGAATAAGTTAATTCAAGTAAAGATGAGTATGCTACAGTAATTTGTCCCTGTTTGTATAGAATTTTGGCTAATGTCAGAAAAATAATAAAACCTAAAAGAATAAGGAGCGAATTAAATATTCATAAAGCAGGCATGCATTGTTAAATCGAGCATGAGGAATTCTGGACTTCTAGTGAATGCTCACATCCACTTTTCATATGGAATCAGATTTCATTTCATTCCTGTTAATCCAGTGGTGTCATCAACCCTTCAGTTGTATCTCTTTAAATGATGACAGGATAGTATTAAAGATCGATGGGCATGCTTTGTACACAGAATGAAACTTCTTGGGACTGACATGCTATATGATGTAATTAAAAGATCAATATTCCTGTGTGAAGACTTTTGTTCTTATAAACTGCCACCAGAAACATCTAGCCTGGAAAATTTTAGCTGTGTATTCTGCTTTCATGCAGTGTGACTGGTTAATCTATACTCATTTGATTTTTCTTAAGGATGTACAGTGCAGAATGATATACATGTCATAAGACTAAGTTGAATTACAGTAGACATAAATCAGTCATTTATGAATAAGACTATATAAAGCTGATGCTTTCACTCAGTGTAATTATGAACACCAAGAAATCGAAGTAAGCGGCCTAAGATCTTGAGATAAGAACATAATGCTTCACAGATTGTCCTGAGATGACCTAGGACATAATGACAAAATACAATGGTTTTGCTTATTGAGAATTTTTAGCTTGTGGAAACACCTATTAACAATTTACAAGCTTGGTAAGCTTGCTGTTCTTCCTTTCTTTTTTTCTGACCAGTCTTAACTTTCTGTACCAAAGTTTTCTTTTTATTATTTTGAAAGTTTCCATTCCTCTCCTCAAGTACTCTTCTTCTGTCTTATTCTGCTGTCTTTTAACTAACAGAATAGTACTCTCCTGCATGAAGCAGCTAAGCAATTAAAGTGCTGGTGTATAGAAGCCAATAGTGTAGTTTTTTTCTCCTGCATTTGTAGATGAAAGACTTGGAAAGTGTTTACATGTGAGAGTTATGGTGCTGAACATTAAGTAACTATATAAAATTATAGGTGGGGAAAAAAAAGGTCATTCAGGCAAGTTATTAATAGCTTATTGTGAACTAAATAAAAGAAGTAAAACCCCCCCCATCTGTCTCACAATTCCTTTCTCTGAAATAAGAGACATAGTGACTCAGAGGCAAAATAATTCCATTAATATGGAGCATTCATTTATATTTAAAAATAAGAAATATCGTTGCCACTGTATAAAATACTTGCCTGCAGAGAAAAGAAATAGATGGCAAGATGTGAATACATTATTACAGAAGAAAAATCTTAGAGTAAGAAAACAGATTTTTATCACAGAGTATGGTTACACCTAAAAAGACAGTAACAACCAAAAAGAAAGCCCTGTGACTTACCAAAGTTCCATTTCAAGTCTTCTCTATTTAGCACATTTTTAACAACACATCAGTGAAAATCTTCTACATTTAAAATAAATATTAAAATTTATTCCAAATTTATTAGAAAATGACACAGAAGATACACTAATGGCATCCTGTAATTAAGTCTGTTCCACTTGTGGAATTCTTTTTGAAAGAAACACAGCATAAGCAAAAACACGTACAGTTTTACAAATGCCAGAAACTTAGGAAGATGTGTTGTTTTTTTTTTTTTTTTTTACAAAATATGTCTTAAAACTTCCTGTTGAGCATCATGTTAGAATGATATGGACGGAAATCATTATTTTTTGTTCTCTATATTTAGTCTATAAGTATCTTTAAAATCATTTCAAGATCTCAGATTTACTTCAGGTAGGTCTTGATTAGTTTTATTACCTTTATATAAATAAAAGGAATATCTCTCATTAATACCTCCATAGCAACTTGTCAGCATTTTGCTATAGCCCTCTATGTTCCAAGTCATATTCATGTCAAGATGCACACAAACAACGAAAAGAAGCACACATCATCTCATAGATATCTAACCTTTCTAACATTTACTTTCTTCTAACTATCCTTGTATTTTTCCTGCTTTGTGTATTTGTGTCATGAGTGCCCCTTAACAATTCTGCATACTGCTAGCAATGACTATATTGTAGTGGCTATACAAACAAGCCCCTCAAATTAGAGCAAACTTGAGTAATGACCAAAAAACTGTTTTCATGTTATTAATGCAACTTGATTTTGTGAATGACTTATTAAAATTCTAGGTATCAAAACATTTGTTACTCAACTTACATACCCTGACTGAAATTTTCACATTTTATGCTCTATTCTTATAATTAACTCTTTTTGAATAAAATCAGTGTACTTAATCCAAGCTACCTGTGATTTTGAAACTTTCCCTATGTGATTTCTTGCCCTGTTGCAAGAAGACTGGACTCTGTATATATTTGGTAAAGAAAAAAGTAACTTAGTTGTGAGTAATGATTCTGCTTCTTGGAATCCTGGAACAATTAAGAACAGCAAAGAAGCCCTATTCCATTGTGAGGCTGATCTTATTTCTCTTAATTGAGAACATCTGAACTAATATTAAATAAACCTTTTTTTTCAATTTAAAATGATTGCTCATGAATTTGTTTTGTTTTAATATACATTTTCAGTGAAGGATAAAGCAGTTTTGTTGAAAGGTATACTCCAACTTGTTTTTTTTTTGTCATCTCTAGCTTAAAATGTGCAGAAGTGCTCCCTCAGCTCCTAGCTTTTTAGCATGTTAGCCATAAAAGCATCACAGCGTACTGTTATGAACATAATGAAAAAAAAGTTTTAAGAAAGTGCATAGTCCTGAGTCCTGTTTTGATTTGTTATAGGCTTTTGAAAACAATTTTTCACTCATTTTCAGCTTCTAACTTCTCTCCAGTGCAGTTGTAGAGATGTTCACAATGACACCAATGTGCTTGTTTATTTTCCCATTTCTGAAATAAAAAAAAAAATTGGGGTAAAAACCAAGCAAGGAATATTCCAGCTGTAATCTGTTTTTTCTCTGTTTGGGAACAATTGAATAAAAGAGGAAATCGTTATGCACTAGTTGATAACTTATTCAAATAAGTCTGGTATAACATAGTGAGATTGCCTAAGGAACGCACTCACTGAGGGGTAGGGAAATAACAGGAAACTGTTTGCTTGTTTGTTTTCCCAAAGCAAAACTGTAACATTAAAAGTTACAGAGTTATCTGTTACAGAGAGACATGTCATAGGCATCTATAAAGATAATCCCTAAAATTGTTGTATTTGCCTATTTCAGCAACTTTCAGCAGGCATTGATTTAGAATGCGTAAGAACACTAAATTTCTACTTTTTCTTGTTAAAACCATAAGGTATAAAGAGCTTGCTGCCTACACAGAAGTGTTTTGTTTTCTAATTTATATTTGAAAGATTTGAAGAGGAGGTAAATGTTGAGGAAAGGATGGCTGAGGAATTGTTCTGGACTTCGTGGTGTTCAACTTCTACTCCAAAAAAGTTTTTGTGCTAGTGTTTTCTTTAAATTGCATTCCTAAATTGCCTGAAATTAAGTCTTCATCGAAGTCTAGATATTTTTTTAAAGGTAAAACATTGTTTTCCACAAGAATGTCCCTTCAGAAAGTACAAACTTTTACTGTGACATACACCTATATCTTTAGTGGACCCACACTTATTCTGAAGTGCTGTGAATTTAATGCTTAAGTAGAGTTGATGTTCAAGATTGTAAGAAAACAGACTCCAGAAAGAAACCTCAAAAAACAAGCAACGTTAGCTACAAAGCCCTATTGGATGAGATTTTTGTGCTTTCAGATGTTGATAAACTATTTTTGAACACTTCCAGTCACCAGTTTATGCTGTGCTGCAATACAGCACTCAGAGTGCTATAATGTGCACAAGCAGTGACTAATGGAGTATTTCTGCTCCAAATTCAGACTAGGCTCAGGTTGATATGTTGTGAGCTCACTCACACCAGTACTGAATTTATCTTCCTGTGGCGTCAGAACCTATGGTTGCTATTACCAGTTTTGAGTCTTCCCTACTCACTGAGAATACTCTTGTCGAAAAGAACTTTGTTTGGCATCAATTAAGGCTGAGTAAGTATGACATCCATGCAGTGAATACTCTTAAAAGGGAGAAAATGTCAGATTACAGAATTCCTCCTTTAAGAAAGTCTCCTCAGTGCCCACACAACACATTTCAACTGATATGAGTGTACTTCACACCTCCCTACAGAACTTCCTTCTGCTTCCCAAATATAAGGGAACCCATCCATCTCATTAAATTCACACTATAGAACACCAAATGCTATAAGCCCAGATCAGAGCTGATTATTTCATAAAGTTTGTAAGGTCAAGATGATATGATTGTGTGAGTTTGTGAAATAAAGAGATGTGGGGGTTTTGAATTTTATTTGTGTTTCAGGTTTGTAGTTCAGAGCTGTCCAACTGACAGCAATCTTTTTTTTTTAATAGCATAACAAGCTGTATCTATTTCTAAATCTGTATTTCAGACTGTTGGTTTAGAAGAAACATTCTTGAAACATTCTTCAGTCATATAGCAGGTGAGGTGGCAACACAGTGGTTGTTCCAAAGATTAAATGAGGATAGTAGTAACTGAGAAGAATTATTAGGTTAAGAATATGAATTTAAACATGTTGGATTGTTGCAGTTCAACCTGCCAGATAGCTAAGTACCACACAGCCAGTAAAGTGTGTGTGGGGAAGGTGGGGGGGGGGTGCAGGGAGGACAGGGAAGAGAAGAACTTGTAGGCTGAGATAACTATTTAATAAGACAGAAAAGGAAAAGAGAATTAGTAGTAATCATAATAATATTATGTCTATATATATTTACGAAACATGTGATGTACAATGCAATTGCTTGACACTGATGCTCAGCCAGTCTGCAAGGGATGGCTACTTCCTCATGGTTATCTCCCCACAACTTTATCATTTTTTGCTTCTTATAGAATATCCTTTCAGCCAGTTTAGGTCAGCTGTCCTGGTTCTGTCCCTTGAAAAGATGCTAAATTGAAACATCCCTCTCTGTGCAGCACCACTCAGCAGTAACTGAAAAATCGGTAAGGCAATTGATTCATATGTCTTTCATATGCTATGATCTATTACTACCCCTCTTGTTATTATTGTCACCTGATGTCTGTATATGAAGCAATCTGGAATGCAGTCTCTATAAGGGCAGTTGCCTAGAGGAGTAATTTTTCATGAATGTTGAATGAAAATGTAAACTTAATGAAAAATAAAGTAAGCAGTAATTAAATTTTAATCATAGTCAACTGAAAATTGGTTCCTTAGACTCATATTAGGAAAGCTATTTAGGATCTCACAGATACAGAGGGACGAGTTTATATGATTACTCAGACACTTTTGTAAACTCTCCTCATTAAGTATTTAATTGCTCTGAAATTCTAGTTTTATCTTTATTTCAGGTTTTAAATGGTATTTTTGATAGAGGCAAAGGAGAAGTGCTATTTACAACAATTTTAAAGGAATTTTTATGCTTGCTTGCTGTACAACTATCAGAAAGCAACTCTTGTGTTACTTCGGAGTGTACCTAATTTAAATATAAGCTGCCATTTGTTAGAGTGCAGGCATTCCAGTCCAACTCCTACCAAATCAGGTGTGTCTGAAAGACAGGAAAGTTGTGAAAACACAGCGCAGAAGGCATCTATAGTTGCTTAAGTGATCCTTAGTAGCAGGAAAGTTTTGAACTGCAGAGAAGATGAGAGCTTTCTTCTTTGGTTTTGTAGCTGGAGTGATGTAAATTCAAAAGATGGGGACAAACCAATTTCTCATCAGTCTTTAAATCCTATGGATTGTTTCAAAGAGGTTTACCATAGGTGAATTAAGAATGCATGGTAGCAGAGATACAGAGGAATTGTACAGTAAGTGTTAGATTCAAGGAAGAATGGAAAAATAGAAAAATAACATAATGAGGGAAAAATAAAAGCATAAATGCACCTTTCCCATTACTGGAAATTGTTATGATCCCCTCTTCCCCATGTTCTCCCACAGGAAAGTTTTTTCATTGTTCATTTTTCCATCTAGTGAGGTACAATCCTCTGATCCTTTTAAGCATCCTTGATCACAGTGCAGAGTATTTTATTCTCAGAAAGCTGTTGTCTTTCAGGGAATGATAGAACTAGTTTGAGGAAAAAAACAAATGTCCTTGTAACTGAATATTTTAATGTTTATGTTATGCTTGGATCACACTGGTTTTGTTTTTTTTTTAAAAAAAAAGCACCTGAATTTGGAACATATGAAGTCAGTAGAGTTGAAAAGATATTTTGAGGGGAAACTACATTCAAAGCTAAGAAATAACATTTTCTGCAAATGTACTTTCAGATTTTTTTACTTGAAATTAGAGGACATGTTCATCTTTTGTAAGAGCATAAGAAGTTCACATTAGAGTTTTGTTTGTTCCAGGCTTTGCTTGGATTGGAATGAATACAGGTTAAAGATTTGAGAGATTTTGCAGTAGAAACCTCTCTATAACTTCAGACAAGCTAATGTGCAGTGCAAAGGTACCATTTCAGGAACAAGGACCAGGGTAATTGAAGGTCCTTGTTCTCTACTTGCTTTGTGAGACCATAGTCTAGTTTTACCATAAAAGTAAACCTGTGACTTTGTTGCTATCCTGGGGCACTGTGACTTGAGTGGTCATCAGAGGGTATGTTCCATAACCAGTTGCAGTGACCAGTGTTATAGAAGTAGGGCTATGCACTATAGTGCTTTTTTCTCCAGGTTTACAAATGTTCTTGTAAAGTGGAGTCACTTTGTAGTGATGTCAGATGACACCAAGTTAGGAGGAACATCTGCCTGGGGGTAGCAAGGCCCTGCAGAGGGATCTGAACAGGCTGGACTGAGGCTAATGGGATGAAGTTCAACAAGACCAAGTGCCGGGTCCTGCACTTTAACCACAACTCCATGCAATTATCCTGGCTTAGGGCACAGTGGCTGGAATACTGTTTGGAAGAAATGGACCTGAGGATGCGGGTCAGCACTTAGCTGAACATGATCCAGCAATCTGCCCAGGTGACCAAAAGAAGCAATCCTGGCTTGTACCAGAAACAGTGTTGCCAGCAGGAGCAGGAAGGTGATCATCCCTCTACTCAACACTGGTGAGGCCGTACTTTGTGTACTACATTCATTTTTGTCCCCCTCACTATATGAAAGATATTGAGGCTCTGGTGCATATCCAGAGAAGGGCAACAAAGCTGGTGAGGGATCTGGGGCACAAGTCTTATGAGAAGCAGCTGAGGGAACTAAGACTATTTAGTCTGGAGAAGAGGAGGCTCAGGGTAGACATTATCGGTCTCCGCAACTACCTGAAGTGAGGTTGTAGTGAGCTGAGAGTTGGCCTCTTTTCCTGTGTAACTGGTGATGAGACTAGAGGGAATTACCTCCAGTTGTGCTAGGGGAGGTTCAGGTTGGATGTTAGGAAAAATTTTCTTCTCAAAGGATTGGTCAGGTACTGGAATGGGCTGCCCCAGGGAGGTGGTGGTGTCACTTTCTCTGAAAGTGTTCAAGAAGCATTTAGATGTTGTACTAAGGGGCATGGTTTAGTGGGGAAACACTGAGGGGAGATGGACAGCTGGACTGGATGAGGAATAATGACCAGAAGCAGGTATCTATGTGCAAGTAGCCTTATTATGCCTAGTAGTTCTGAAATCTCACAAGCTGAACAGGACCTCCAGAGGTTAATTTGTCCCACCTCCTGATAAAAACAGGGATAAATAGAACAGATCACTCAGGCCTTGTCTAGTTGATTTCTGAGTTTCTGCGAAGATAGAGAGTCCACAAAATCTCTGGGAAATATGTTCCAGTGTTTGATCACCGCCATGGTAATAATATTCCTTTTACTGAAGCAGAATTTCCCTTGCTCTGACTTTACTTCATTGCGTCCTTGTTCTTTCTCTGTGCAACTCCAAGGGTAGTTAACATCTCATTTTGGATGATAGAAAGGTCTTTCCTGAGCCACCTCTTCTGAAGGCTGAACAGGCCTGATTCTCTCAGCCTCTCCTTGTATATCTCATGCTCCAGCATCCTAATTGTTCTGACATTCTTCTGCTGGAATGTTCCGGCAGACTGATGTAAGCTTGGACAGGTTTATTAGCTAGGGTATGGACCTGCATGGAAAAACCAGTCTCAGAAACGCACATCCAAATATCAGTGTGTTACTGAAGAAACCTTCAACTGTTGATGGCTCAAGGATTTCTCCAGTAAATGTTATTGTCTTCTCCTACAGTCCCAGCCAGAGATGAATCCATATTCTCAGTGGTGTTAAACTTGAACTAATCTTCTTTCACCTGCTCAAACTGCTAGAATTTTTTATTCTGTCTTTAGAAATCAAATTATTATCAGTTCCATGAACTGAACAGTTCACAGGCCTTGCAGGAGAATTAGGACCAAGCTCTGTCTCAAACTCCTGAGGAAAATAACATGTCAATGCCACAGTGAGGTACTCTGAGGCAATGCTCCCAGTCATCAGGAGGAAAAACATGTGAGGGACAGTCTCAGGCATGGTTTATGAAAATCTGAGGATATTATGAATGAGAAATTCTAAATTAATGCAGAGCGTCTGTTTTAAAATAGTCTGTGGTTCTGTTTCAAAAACTTTCATGCCTTAATAACAGTAAATCTCTAGGGGTTTTATTTTAAAATATTACTCAGCTTAGAAAACTATTGCTTGCAGAGCACAGCAAGGGAAATTTCTTCCTTAAAGAATCTTTGAATGAAAGAAGAATGAGATTTGTTTAGCATTTACCCTTTCACTATCCGATCTTTGCACATCAATTTCTGCATATGAAATACAATCCTCAGATTTATCCCTTTGTCAGTCCCACACTGGTTCCTCTTCAGTCGTCTTCCATTAGCCTCAGACTAGGGATGCGTAAGATTAGTGTTGATAAGAAAAAGCAAGGGAATTTAATGTTCTGTGCACCTAGTGGTTCTTAAACCACTATCTTTTCCCACTTCTGCATGCAGAAATGCAACTTAAATCTTTTCCAACCTCTGAAATTTCAGAAGATTTCTGGTTTCCTTTCACCATTACAAATTATCCATTGTGGAGTATTTGAGATGTGGTTGATATATTTTCTTTTGCTTCACAAATTTTACACAATTTTTCAAGTGCCTCATCCAATCTGTGTTAAGTGGCTCTTACCTTTTGGATGTCTTGTCTGAAAATGATGTGCTTGGATGACCTAAGACTCCAAATAATTAGTTCAGCCCTTTGTGAAACTTTCACTGCATGCTAACCAGTGAGTACCTGGTGGCAAGTCTATGGCTGTGCTATAGGCAAAGACAGTATTAGCAGGTCTGTAACTAATCTGTGTATTCCTTATTTTGAGGATAGCAGCACATCCCCCCTCATAGGAGATTATGTAAATTATTCCCTGTTTCTTGAAGTATGCTCAGACAGCGTAATGCTATAAGCAGTTTCTTCTTGAGAATCAAGTGTTTGCTTCTTGCTTTCCAAATTCTTCATGCATCCTTTTTGTCTAAAATCTTAAAACAGATTAATATTTAAAGTCATTCAACTTGAAGTAAGAGATCATATGTAGCTATAATTTAGAAAGGAAATGATTCTTCAGAAATCATTCAGAGTACACTGCTTCTTTTCAGCAATTAATCACTGAGAATGGCTTGTACAAGGCAAGGCTTTCCAGCCTGAAAAAGATGAGTCTGTTTAGGCATCTACACAGTCTGTGGAGAGTCCTTAACGCACAATTGCCACTCAGAGGCATTCAGAGCACAACCAATCTACAATGGCAGAACTGTTCACAGTGTCAACAGCAGTAAGCAGTAAGACTTTTATGAGCAGAACTGATAACAACCTCTGCAACTGGAACTGTAGAGGAATGTAGGTAATGGACTTGGAAACGTCATGAAATAATATTCCTCAAGAGCAAACCAGCTAAATGATGTGTGCCTTAGACTTGGCAGTTTCCAGAGGTACCTGGTCTCAGTGATTGCCTTTTTTGTGGAAGAAAGCTTGAAGTTGCTTCTCTATTTCCAGTGGAGTTTCCTCTGTTATGGAGAAGATGATGATCCTGGAATATACTCTGGAATTTTAGGAATAATGAAGAATATAAATAAGCATTTATTTTCTTGTCTGACATTAAACCTTTCTTCCTCAAGATGGTATTAAAAATGTGTTTTTCAAGAAGCCTATAGATTGCTGGATATGGTGACGCATCCTTCATCCATGTTTTTCCTTAATTATAGCTATCAGATGATGTGACCACTTTACACCTCCATCAGTTCTCCTACGGTAATCAAAATATTAATAGATATTTTTCCTTGCATGCACATACTATACTATTTATAATTTTTAAATATTGTGTAAATAGATTTCTCTGTGTATGTTCTTCTTTTGTGGTAATGTTACAAATAGCATATAATAATAATACATTTGTCTGGATGATTTTAGATCTATCGTTCAGTTTATTTATATACCTAGGTATAGATTATGGTTCAAATCAAAGGGCAAAAAAGGATGTCTCAATACTGTAGGGCCTTTTCAAGTGTATGCAGACTTTGCTTGGAAAGGAAGAGAGGCCATGCTCTAAACTAAAGGCATTAAAATCTGAAATATCTTTTTTGGTAAAGAACTGGGAAGAACAGTAGTGAAAAAGGACAAACAACATATTCCATGTATTTTTACTATTTTTTATTTTCCTGAGATCTGCTTTCTTGAAGAGGCAGACTCCTTGTGTGCTTAGCTTTGACATGGAGGAAGCATACTCCCAGCCCTTTCTAGTGCTATCTATGGAGCAGATGGCTTTTCCAGGCTGGTAGCCAGAGGCCTTTCCTGTAACCCCCCTGGCCAAGCCAAACTCTCAACACATACACAGCTGTCATAGGTGTGCTGATACTGGACTTTTCTAACCCTGTAGCAGAAAAGACGAGAGCTGAGAGAAACCTTAGAATAGAAAAGAATAGACTGGTTTCAACCACTTGTCACTACTTACATCATCTAACAGAAACTTTTTGAAAATACAGGCGCTTTAAGGAGTTTTTTCTTACCAGACATGATTTGATGGTTGTAAGACTTTGGAAATGTTTCTGTAAGTAATAATAACAAAGGAAATTAATGTTGATACATATTAGTCCTTCTTCTGAGGGAGTGCAACATCCATGCTTTTATTGACACGGTTTTTTAAAGTTTGACAAACATGGTAAGTGAAAACTATTTGTTCACTCCGGGTACAACTGGGACTGTTTTAAGGGTTGTTTTTTGGATTTTTTTAAAACATGAATGCCTGTTTAAATATATATCATGCCTTTCATATCAAGGGCAAGGCCTTGCTCAGCTGTGCTGTTTAACCTTCCTAATGGTTTAATAATTATGCTACTTTTTTCAAAGAACAACATAGAAAACCTGAAGTTCAGAATTATTTATGAGCATCGTAGTACCTGAAATATATACTAGACTACTCTATCATCACATAGGCACTAATTAATATCAACAATCATCTCATTGTGAGTTATTTCATATTCAGTGGTTCCAGCTTTCAATTTCCCACATAAATAGAAACTAGCATAGAAGCTCGCATAGATATAAATTTGGATGGAAGTTATATTAGTTTCTCATTCTTACAATAATATTGCTCTGGAAAATGCCAGATGAGAAAAACACAAGATAAGAATTTCTCCATCTTAATGTACTACTATGTTATTTTCTGATTGTTCTGTACTTGTTCTTCATAACTTCAAACATTAGAGCAATAATTAATGGCTCAGGGTATTGCTAAAGAGATACAGAAATGTCAGGGAAGTAGTACCTGTTAGCATTCATGTATCCAGTGTGTTGCACAAGTAGATACAAATACATACGCAATTGTTTTCTTCCTTAACCACTATATAGCATTGATGTCCTTTGTCCCTTCTGCAAATTCTTAGTTTTATTATGGGACTTTTAATATTTGGTCAAATCCTTCCAAAAAACCCTTGAAGGATGAGTACAGTCAATCAAATTTATCTTTGTACATTCATAAGAAGGTGCTTTATCTTCTAGACAGGGAAAGCTGTTATGTTAGAGCTCTACTAAGATACTAAAGCACATGCTTTGCATTAAGCACTTGAATGTAGCCTCTTGAGTGTTTAAATGGAGGTCTATGATTTTGTATTTTGTTACATTGGTGGTAATGCATCTACTTTATAAATAGACATTTTCAATACAAAACTTTTTCAATAAAGAAAATGATTATTGCACTATTCCAATTTGGTACTCACTTCAAAGATAATGATCTGATTCAGAAGGAATAATAGATATATATTTAAAAAGGTGAAGTAACTACATTGGACAGCTGTTTCTGACAATAGAGAAGCCACTTAAGCAATTTATATTTTCAGTGTTTACATATGGGAACAGTACTCCAGAGCACAGTATACGGGTCAGGGAAAGCAAACACACACCCAATTTGTAAACTTTTAATATGCTTGCTTTAACATAAAAATAGTCTTGTAATTTGTTTCCAGGAGTTTTGGTAAAACAAGATGAACAGAAAACTGTTGCTTTAGTTGAGACTTAGACAAGCTTGCCAGGGCTAATAACATAAACTGAAATGTTCCTACATATTTAAATACCTTTACATCAGAGATAATGGCATGAAATTGAGAGCAAAGATTCACAACCCTGTACAAGATATAATGCTGTGTTAACTAAGCAAGGGAGTTACCTTTCCTTTCTTGAGTCTCTGAGGTTGCTGTGTCAATATAACCACACTTCTGAAAATTAAACAGGATAGTACAGTGAAATAAGGTTTTATTCTTCTAAAATGAATGATTTGTTAATAACACAACTGAAGGATTAGGAGAGAAAATGCTGCTTTCTGAAAGGCAGTGAAGTTCTAAATCCAGAAAAGCACTGTAGTGTAAAATGTACTTGATGTCAGTCTTACTGGATCTAGACTAAAGAAAGGTACCTTCGGTAATGAATTATAGTTATCCCCACATGATTACTAATGTAAATAAGGTACCAAATACAGAGGCTCGAAAAATTAGATCCAAATCATAACACTCTATGCTGGGGCTGTGCACACCTGAAATACTTCTAAATGTTTAAAGTACTTGTAGCAAATCCAAAAAATAAATACATAAAAAGGAGTTATCAGAAGGGAAACTGCAGCCTCCATGACTGTATTTGGTGCAGGACAACCAAATACCTATGTATTTGTACAAAAGTACAAAGTTTTTTTCTGCTGAAGTCGTTAAAGACAGTTATAGTTTTGAATTATTCTTCTCACATTCTTAATTTAGGTCATCAGCTCAATGTTAGAGAGCTGAATTGCCCTTTTGGCAATATAGATATGGTCTGATTACATCATTTTCCCTTTCATCCAAGAACTTTGGAGATTCTCATGCAATTTTGAACAAGAAAAAAAGTTTGAAGATTTTTCTCGTGGTATGTTAATAATTTGCTAGAAAATGTTACATACATAAAGTCACTTCAGCCATATATGTGTCCTTTATATGCAAGGATATGTTTAAAAAAACAACAAAAAAAAGTAATAGTCTATTCCTGCTCCAAAGCAAATCTGATTCTTATTGCTGCAATGTACTATACAAAGACTTTTACAAACCCTTATTTTCCCATAAAATTTCATTCAAACTTTCTGAGTTGATTTTGGTTTCTCTTTCCTAAGTCACTGAATTATTACTGTTGCAACTGTATGTCTCTCTCTTATTATTACTTTCTTTGTTTTACAGATCTTCTGGTGTATACCAGTGTTCCTTAATATGGCTTTCAAGTTAATAATGTAGATATAAGAACTAGAACTAATAAGCCCCAGTAACCACTTACCATATCAGGTAATGGACTACCTCTGATAGAGAGGGACAAGGTTTTCTCAGATTAGGCCACATTTTTTATAACAAAAAAATTTTTTATAACAAAAAATCTTTAGCTCTATCATGCCTATCTAGTTAGTGGCATTCTGTTTCAAAATGGATAGCTTTTTTTTTCTTGCTTTTGATTTGGTTGGTGAGAAGAGAATGTCTTGTGCTAGTTTAATCAAGGAAGATTATTACATAACATCTGCCAGATTGACTTGTACCATATGGGCCTGGGCCACCTCCTGTAAGAGAACTTACAGAGTTATTTCAAAATGTCTGTGGAAAATACAGCATATTTTTAGAATTGTAAAATATCTTCCTACACTGCCAAATGAACCTGTCAAAAGAGCATCTTGAGCAGTTCAGCTCCTACAATTCATGCTTGTTTGCAGTAATGATATCTATTGACCAGAAGTGGGTGGAAGTGGTTGTTGGTATGTAGTTTGCAGATGTGAAATTAACAGTATTAGAAACTTCTATATCAAAGTTTTCTAGAAGTCTTTTTTTGAAAAGTCTTTTTTTCTTTTATATTAGAAGAGGAGAGATTAAAAGAAAATAAAAAAGAACAAATGAGAACAAAAGAGGGGAAAAAAGTAACAAAATAAATGAAAAACCTACATGTGGTCTAGTACTTGTGACTATAATCCAAATGCGAAGTTAATATGTGCCTGACTCTTTCATGCTCTTACCCTACTTAAAGAAACTCCTAATTTTTTGTAGTAACAAGCAGTAGAATTTTGAAATCATAGTGCTCATTTTGGGAGTGGAAAAATGTCATCTCATGAACTGTGTAGGGCTACCAGAGCTGGTGGGAGGAGAATGGGCAAAACAGGCACTAGGAGCACAGCTTTTCCATTTGGGCTAAGAGGACTTGAAGGGTGGTAAGGGGAGCTGGAAAAACCTTTTAGAAACATGGGAAACAATCTAGTGACTCAATATGTGTCTTTTTTACTCTATTTATTGAAGTTAGCTAGCAAATAAAGCATGCAGTGTACTTAGAATGGTAGAAAGAGGACCTGCTTTGCTAAAGGCAGATGTTTCACATAGTCCTGAAGAGGAAAGCTACCCGCTAATTGACTGTTAAAGTCATAAGTAGTGGGATATAGATTTCTAGAAAGCAGTGTGTAACAAATGAAGCCTGATTATGTAGGTTGCTCTGAAATTAATGCTTCCTATTTATTTCCATGAACACTACCAACAGTTGGAAAGAACACAGTAACTCTATTCTAACAGAGCAAATTCTCAGCTACAAAGCACTATTTTTCAACTCAAATGTTACCATTAGCTGTGCATTTTGTCAGCAATGTACAAGAGCCCACATGCCCAGCTCATAAGTGTCTGCACCAGTGGCTGTATCCCACTGTTCCACAGCTGCTATCATGGCATTATTCCTTGGAAAATGTTACCCACGGACTCCATCTTTCTGTTTCTCTTTTATCTGAGAGGATATGCTCTCCCTTGCCTGTTTCTTCTGACCAGTGTACCGTAAGAATCCCTTCTTGTTATTTTTTGAATCTATTTTCAAATTCAGTTCCATCTGCTCCTTGGCTTTCCTGATCCTATCTTTGCATATCTGGACAGTGTCTCTATGTTCTTCCCAGGCCATGGTTTTCTTTTTTATGCCTCAATTTGACCAGCAGGCCCTTGCACAGTCATGCCTGTTTCCTGATGAAGGGAAGGACAAAAAGGGGGAAGGAAAAGAAAGAGGAAAAAGAAGGGAAAAAGGAAAAAGTTCCAGAAATTGTACTAGTAAAACTGCAGTTGTCTAGAGATTGACGGTAACATGGATTCTTTTAATTAAGAAAGTTGACAACAGAGCATCACACTGTTTAAATTAATGTAGTTGCATCTTTCTATTGAGAGCATGTCAACAGTTTATGGGCCGGTTCAGCCCAGTTCCACGACTAATGGAGCGGGGGACCTATGGACCCACAACCTGGAAAGGGGTAAAAGGGAGAGGGTAGGGAGACGGGCCTAAAAATGAACCAGTGGCAACAATCTGAGGAGGAAAACTAATTTACTAAGTAAGATATAGCAATGCAAAATAATACAGTATAATCTAATTAATAATAATCTACAGTATAATTCCAATCTAACTGAAATTGAAGCTAATAAATCCAATAAAATGAGAGAGTGAGCGTTTGAAAACCAAAGGCCTTATGCTAAAGCTGAAGGTGAGATGGCTGGGGAACCTCCACTGCTGAGATGACCAGCAAGAGAGAGGAAGACTTGGGACTTGCATGTAGTTTTTTCTTTTTCTCTGGGTGGTAAACGAGAACGCAAAGTCCTCTGGGGTAGGTAGTTCTCTTCTGAGAGCCAGGTACTCAGATATTTGGCAGTCCACAGAACTGGAACATTAACTCTTTAACTCCCAGTCCCTCATATGATGTTATGATGTGGAATAGTGATCACAAAAATGATAAAACCATGATAGAGCATTAATCTGACCTGGGAGAGTGCCTCACATCTTGTAAAAGAGGCTGTTCCAGTGGCCCACAGGAATCTGTGCTGTACTGAAGAAAGTAACTGTTACTGAAGTTATCAGTCTGTTTTCAGTGTCTTTCAGTTCTGGAAACCTATGTACATTTGGGCTTGATTTTTAAAGAGAGTATATGTAGGCTTAGATGGTTATTAGCATTGTGCTATTGTCAGAAGTCACAGCTCAGTAATTGCTTACCCTCCACAATATGAGCTGTAGTGAACATGAACAGGATTGCATAGCTGTCCACACTTCTGTCAAATGAGTTGGTATGACAGTATGGTGTAGAACATGTGCCAGCATGCTAGTTTAGCCTCAGGAAGCAGTCTGGCTGTAATAGGAAGCCAGTGTGTGTGAATTAATAAGCTTTACAGCTCAGCAAGCCTAATGAGCTTGGGATGGCACTGTACTGATACAACTATGGTGTGGGCCATGCTCCTTCGTGCACTGTGGACATATCCTTTTTCTCCATCTGCTAGCAGCCTTAAATCTGCTTCAGTCTCCCAGTTTGCAAGCTGCTCAGAGCATTAACTTAAGTTACAGCCTGGAATATGCTTAAGGATTTTAAGTTAGTAGAAATTGAGACTTGGAGCATTTTTCAGAGCATACCTAATACCTGCAGCATGTTCCATACCCTCCCAGTTTGGCACAAATCCTCATTTCACACTGGGGTCTGACACTTATTACCAACAAGATTGCACTCTGACATGTAAATGTGAGTGAGGCTATGGGCAAATGCAAATAATAAGCAGATGTATTAACACTTGTCCCAGAAATGCATGTTTTGTCATCCAGATGGTGACAGTGAGCAATAAAATTGTAATCTCAAGAATTAAAACTGGGAGGTGTTTAGGATTGCGCTGTGTACTCTGCTCACTGTTCTTCTCATCTGACTGAATAATCCAGTTTGTTAAACACAAAGTCAGCTTTAGGGACTAGAAATGCTTGCACAGTCTTTCAACAGCTCTCACTAAGGAACCAGTAGCTAACAGGCAATCTCTAAAATTGCTTCCCAATGCAAAAGGCCATATTTGTTTGAAGGCAGTGGCTTCAAAGGTTTGCCTTAAATTACTGGTACTTTGCACTGAAACGCAGTGAAAGAGATATATTCATATTTCAGACAGCAGTGTCATCTGGGAGGACACAACAAACTCTTGAGCTTTACAGGAAAGATCTATCCCTGATTGCCAGACTGTGTGTCTAGCTGCCTTTTGCTCAAGGGTGAATGCTGCTAGTCTCAGTTCACACAAAGGCAGACCAGAGGAGCAACATAATTAAGTGTTAGCAGTATGGAAGCAATTTCAGCAAAGAATTTTTGCAGCTAAGTCTTCCATTTATTTGAGAATACACATGGCTTATGCGACATAACTGTTGCTGTCTGAAAGCACAGGTCAGCTCAGTATGCTAAACATATATTTGGTTTTAAATAAAACCATACTGGCGTGATCTCTATATAACTTAATGGCTAAGCTGATAATATTGTAAGATTCTTTTGGAAGTGGTCTAGATGCTGCAACCAGTGGATGGAAAGGCAGTGTGGCACTCATCAAAACACATCTGAAAAGCACAGGGCAGTCCAGCGCATCACTACAAGATCTCACATGTAAAGCAAGAGTAACTCAGCTGGTGGTCGCAGGCTTCTGACACTGTCCAAATTTACCATAGCATTGCAAAGTACTTTGCGTAGCTGTTTCTGAATTTGATTCTGGTCTGTATTACGGTACAGTGAAAATTCACTTCAACTTTATTCTTTGAGACTTAGATTAGGGGACTTTACCCCTGTTTGTTACTGCTATGACTCCAGAGCATAATGCATCTCATCTTAGTCAAAGAGATTTATGAGTTCCACATGTCCTACCTTTCTTAAGATTTACATAATTTTTGTAGTTTTGTTTGTTTGTTTGTTTGTTTAAAACTATATTTGAGATCAGTAGGGAAGAACTGATCAACTTGCGTAATGCCTGTAATGCAATCATAGATTCCTACTTGAGATACAAGGCAGTAATCTCCTGCGCATGGGAGTCCAACAAGCATAGTACTTGCCAGAATCCATCAGAATTCAGGCAACTCAGCAGAAAGGTGTTGCCCTACACATACAAATAGTCCTCTCAAAATCTCCTAAAAAAAAATGTTCCTGTATTTTCTGCCTCTTCGGAAAACATTTGGGTGGTGTGCAGGCAGCCACCTATAAGACTTGTTTTTTAAAGGTATATAAAACATAAAGAATGATAAGGGAAAATGTAATATTCTAAGGCATAAATGGTTGCCTGTATACAAGAGAATGCATGAGCAAATAGTCCTGGATATTACCCAGAGCAATAGTAACTAAATGATATAGCTGTCATGAAATATACTGCTAATACGTAGAAGTTAAAAAAGGACCTGATGCCAGTTTTGCAACTCATTTACCTTCACAGAAGGAAATAGGATCAGTAGTATACCTACACTGTGCCCCCAGAAAGCTGACTGTGGACCAGATGCAGATCAGAAGTAGTAACACAATATTAATATGGAACATGTGCTCAGGATAACATATGCTTCCTTTTTTTGCTGAGATCTGTAGCTTCAGTTCGATGCCATGTTAACATGACTATGTGTTTTACAGAGAACTTGGAATACAGGCAAAAATATTTGAATATATTTATACCTGCTATATAGTCACACAGACAAGAATGCATCTACATTTACTTTTTAAATTTCCACTGCTGTTATATAAATATACGGTGCACCTGTGTTGTTTTGGTAAAGACGGAGTCCACATCTGCTTTGAAGGTAGCAGGAAGAAAATATTGCTGACTAGGCCAACTGAAATGACATTTGAAGTCTGTTCATAACTTTGAAATAGCCACATACATGCCAAAACACAGATATAGTCTGAAAGGCAATTGCAACATCTTGATATATGCTTTTTCACAGAGAAGATTTGAATGCAAATATAAATATTGCCAAAGCTGATTGCATAAATGGCAGTCTTCTTATATAACTCTGGATATATGTCTTAGGAAAGCATTTATAGAAATTCAGCAAGTTTCCTTCATTAAACAGAGATTAATTCTAGCTGATCTTTAGCTTGAGCTGCTTCAGGTCCAACTGAAAGTGAATCTGAAAAAACGAGTATTTTCTCACGTCAGTTTGAAAGCATCTGAACCGTTGATCAAACAAATTGGAAAGATTCTTGAAACTTTCAGCAAAGGAAAACAATCACATGTATTTCTTGAGAGGACATTGGCAAGAGGTAAAGGTCACTCTATTGGCAGGCTGCAAACAAGCGACACTTTTTTCTGGCAACTGCAAATAAAAGTCACCATTTCTTCTAAAATGTAATGTTGGAGATCTTGAAATGTATTTTCACAGAAGGCAAACGTCAAGAACTGGTTCAGTCTGTCCTGTCCATGTAAGATGTCCCCTGTGCCTATGGTACCCAGCTCTCTTGCTCTGATATCTCCCACAAGAATGGTGAAGCATGTACTAAGTAAAATTGCAACTATTCAGGTGGACAATTTGATGTTTTCCAAGTCTTCATCTGTTAGCTTCTGTTGTCTATCAGCTATAGTAAAAAACCTCATTAGGTTAAGAGTTGAAGTCTACTAAAATAAAATCACCAGTGTTCATACTGTGAAATGACATTTTTGAATAAGACATAGTTTGGATAAATTGAGCTAACACACCTTAAAGCATTGTTTTAGACTAAAGCATTGACTAACATTAATAATAAAACTCAAATTTCTAGTTTCTCATTCCTTTGCCAGATCTGACAGCAAGGGACAGCCCTGTCCAATAGTGAAGTATAATCGTGGAAAGGCATTTGGAGGAGCAGGGAGTTGTTTCTGCCTCGTGGCTTGGCAGCATATTGGCTTTTATTTCTTCACTGAGTTTTGGTTGCAAGTTAAGAGAGGAGCTGCTTTTAAGATGCTGATGTTGGGGGTGATCAAAGCCCTGGGCAGCCTAGGACAGTGCTGCTTGTAAGGCAGTCAGAGGGCCCCCCAGCACAATTCCTATGAATTGTTGAGCTAGCAGCAAGCTTAAGTCAAAAAATGAATCAACCAAGCTTTCTCTCCCTCTCTAATTAGGGCGTTAATAGTGTTCCTGCAACTCCAACATTTGAGCAATTATAGAGTTACTCCTACTTAATTTAAATTTTGGATTTAGTCGTGTCCAGTGGCAGGAATTTCTCACTTGAGCAATCATAGCATAGGGAAAAAAATCAATAATGCAATATTTCAGGAGAAGAGAGTGTTATGATTTTAAAAAAAAACAACTTGTGAGAGAACAGTTCAGTATTGACTCTGAAGGCTCTGCACATCTGCAAAGCAGGCACATTATTAAAGTTATGAATGTGAATACTCCTGTTATTTCTATTATATAGTAAAGAATATTTAAGTAAAGAATATTACTTTGTAATCCAGTCTTGAAACACTGAAAATGTTTCCTATAATAAGCAGTTTCTTTGGACCCAGTGAAAACATCCTACAAATATCCAGGAATAATTTCCACTTGAATTTCATGTATTTTTCAGGATTCTCATTCAAATATTAACATGTTTTTTAAAGTCAGATACAGTGTATGCCAAATATCTGTAAAGTTTAACATGGCCTCTCAAACACATACAAACTATACAGGGAATGTTTCCTGTTTATCTTACTAGTGAAGTGTTGAGTCTTCTCACTATCATTTCTCAGATGTTGATAGTATTTGCCTTCAGAAATTAAGGGAAATTTCAGAATTCGGATAAGAATTTCAAGAACAGAAAAGCTCCTTCACAGAAATTCAGTCTCTGTTAACAATAAATAAAATGAAATGGTTATAAATATTTTAAGCAGGAAGAAACTCAGTCACCTACCAGTGTTAAACTACTGCAGTGACTCTGAGACAGGCAAAGTAGAACTGAAGCTGGTCTTGTTGTGGAAAGGGAATGAGAAAACTCAAATGTACTACCTTTAGTGATCATGTGAGCTGTGCCAGATGTATGAATAACACCATGTCCTGGGATGAAGACCAAGGAGTCTGATTCTCTGCGTGTTTACAAAGGCAGGTAATGTTTACAAAAGAAGGCAAACAATGGTATAATCAAAATATATTTAAGAGACAGTCCAAGTCTTTTATGAAGGGTGTTGTCAGACTTACCTATTAGTATCAAGAGACTGTACCTAGAACTATGTGTTGAAGTAGCTCACAAGAGATGTTAATTTCAAAATTCCTCCAGAATGCACCACAGTAAAGCATAGAGGACAACAAACCTCAAGGAGAGGCAAAAGGAATGGACAGCTGGATAAGTGAGAAAATAGAGACTAGCAAAGAGTAGATAACATCTCATATTGCTCTTGATGATTACCTGACATGTGGTGGTACAGTAGCAAGCATTTTTGAACCTTTTGTTACCTGATACTGGAAATTGCTCAGATTTTATGCAAATCTACACAGTAAATTCTTTCATTAAAATATTTCAAATAGTCCAAATTTTTCTTAAAACTTTAAGTGTTAATACTTTACCCCTGAATTTCCAAGTATCACTCATATATTGTACAGTACAGCAATAAAAGGAATGGTTGGGGAGCAGGAGTGTTAAGTAAAAGAAAAAAAATACGAGGAAAATGCATAAAAATATTAAAGTGGAAGGTTACATGATCCTTTGCATAGTTCTCATTTGTAATATTTTAAAAAGTTGAAGTCAGCTGAAGCATTCAAATTCACAATTCCTATTCATTCTGACAGAAGGCACAGACTTCTGCTGAAAGATCTTTACTCTTGGGATGTGTTTTCCTAAAGTATATTTTTCCTCAACTGCATATTCTATAATATGCAGAAGAGATGTCCAGCTTGTTCCGAGTGGGGGTAATGTGAAACTACATAATGCACACAATTACTCCAGAAATTAAATATTATTAGGCAGTGGTAGACTATGATCTTTTTCAAAACATATGAAAGAAAGGAAAAACTTGCTCTTCTTTTCTTCTCATTTCTGTTTTCTTTAATTAGTTTTAGTATTTTCAGAATAAAAATAAAGAAACACTTATTGTTCTTGTTATATTTCAGAACATCTACTTTTCCTATGCATGACTTTCACTGGCTGAACCATCCTGAAGGTTTTAGGTTGCAAGTGCTTTGTGAAAAAGTTTGTTCAAAAAATATTTAAAAAATATTCCAAAAAATATTCTGAGTATTTGATGGCTTCTTGTATGTAGTAGTTCTAAGGGATTTCTAAAACACTGAGAGCAAAGAAGCTTTAAATTTACTTCTGTAACTGAATGTAACTGACACTGCACAATATAAATCATAAGCTTGTGCTCATATTAGGTGAAACAAAACAAAAAGCTTTAAAATATCATCTGCATTACTGTCTGGTAGTAGACATTAACAGAATTTCTAGTTTTAAATTTGAGAATATGTATGCCTGTATGCAGTAAGGGAATAACTCAATTAAATTTGATATAAGGATTGTTTACGAGAAACGTACATTTTTCTTTTTTAAAAAATTTCCCTTGTTATACTTTCAGACAAAAATCGTCATGACATTTAAAAAAATTTCCACGTGACATAAATTAAGGCTGCCCTTCAGATATGAATAGCTATTTTAGATGCTAGCAAGAAAATGTCAGGGCCTCAGGTGCACTGCCAGCCTTGCCTGTACCTGCCCGCCCCCAGGCCCATGCCCCAACGCCAGCTCAGGGCTGCCAGCACTTTCCCCCAGTGAGGCTACAGCTGGACTGGGCTCCAGCTTCCCCACAGCCCTACCCCACTGCATGCTCATGGCCTGGCCTCAGCCCATCCCCAGCTCCAGAGAGGTGCCTGGTGCACATGGTGCTGTACTCCTGGTGAGTGTAGCTAGGGGATGGGCTGCAGGCCCTGCCCTGATGGAACCATGGGCAGCTTTAACACCCAAAATTTCAGTCTAGGTTAGGGATGGGCTTTTAAAAAATTATAAACACATATGAAATGAGAATCTTCAGACTCAGTGAATAATACATTTCAACCTGTCCTGCATATTTTGTTTCCACTACCTTGTTCCCATTTTTAGTTTATTTGCTTTGTTTATCTCAGATTATAATGTTCATCTTAAATTTTGAGGATACTAGCATTTTCTTTGGAAAGTCTCAGCTGTCATTACAATTCATCTCCTATTTCACTGGCTGAGTGGGACAGAGGAGGGCACAGAAAAAGGTTGTCTACCATGTCAGAATGGAGTTAAAACCATAGAGAGCACTCTAATTCTTATGGGAAATTTTCCAGTTGTATTTACATCTGAAACTTTATTATACAAGTGAACTAATCAGAACATTTAATTACATATCTGACATTATTTTTTCTGAACTGGTGTTAATAATGTGTTTAGATTCACAGAAAAAATGGTAACATGAATGAAAATAAATGTAAAAGAAATAAAAAGCCTGAAATTAAATTGTGTATGCACACTTAGGATCTTCTAGCTTCAACATCATTAAAAGAATAGCCTGCTCACTTGCTTTGAAGCCTTGCAGTTTATATAATTATGCTTTACTTTTAAGTAAGAGGAAAACTACCAGTGAAATACTATTTAATCAAAGACTAATGCTACTGTAGTCTTAAGTACTTGTCTAGATTGCTAAATTACTGTACAGTATGAATCTCCTCCTAACTAATGTGTTGTAATTAAAATGGCAGTAAGAAAATATGTGAGGTTTTTTTCCCTGCAGAGGGTAGTCACTTAAAATAACTTACTGATGAAAGATCCTGTCTGGAATGCTACACTTTGTACAAAATATTGTATATAAACAGATCATTAAGTTTGAAAGACGTTTTTTTGAAATTGCACCACAATAATTCTGTTTAAGAATGGACAAATTAGTTTTGTCCATTGTATTTTAGCTTTAATTCATTTAGGACAAGAAAATCCTTTTTCTCTTGGCAGACACTCATAGTTCATTTTAATTTAACTATTTTATAAAGCTTGTGTTGATTTCACTTGTAATATTTTGCTGCCTTTTAATGGAGACAGATTATATTTCATATTTTTCTACACTCTTTACAGGTCTCAAAGTGGCACTGTAATAAGAAGCACTTGTTTTATAATTGACTGGATGCCATAATACGTGTATGATAAATACATACAAAGCAATTTTCATTATAAATTAGGGTATTAGTCCATATTTTTACTATTCAGATGCCATGCCTCATTGAAAACCTGTTTGGGGTGTACAGCATAAAAATGAGAAATTCAGCACATGCAACAAGAAATGGTGTTCTCTTTTGTAATAAGGCAAAAGCAGAAGTTACAAGAATTTCCATCTTTGGAGATGTTGAAAATGTGGACAAGATCAAGAGAAATGCGATCTAACTTTGAAGTTGTATCTAGCTTACAACCGAGAGGACAGCTGGACAAGATGACCATCAAAGGTTCCTTCCGACTTTGGTTATTCTGTGTTTGTATGATTCTGCATTAACATGTTTCAAGTACCTCTCAAAATGGATCCAGTTGCAGAAGAAATATGACATAATACAAGTAATAATCCATGTTTTGTAGGTGGTTATGTAACCATAACTTCTCCAGGTAAAGAAGGTGCACAGATGGAACTGAAAGGAGTATAAGATTATGTACATGTTGAAGTGATGGCCTAAGTCAACTTAGAAATCAAGTCAGAAATTCCTCAGTATCGTTATTTGTAGTCTCACTTTGACAACTAAAGATAAAACTGAAGCATCCTGAGTTAATTTAAATATTGAATGCATATATTATATGCTCTTCCTACAAAAAATCTCAGTCCACAAGAAGTATCTGAGAAAAGATTTTATGATAAATATGCAGAGATCAAGAACTCCAAAACTCTCCAGTTCAAGTGAGAGATAAACACTATGTGATGAACTCCTACGCAAAGAAAGTATCACAGAATCATACTATGTATAAAGATAAAATTAGGAATGGAAGAAAATGACGAAGAATCAGATGCAAAGTATGGCAGATATGAATTTTAGGAGCCTAAGCACAGCACTGCGCTTCAAACAACACATTTTAGGAACCTAGCCCTGGTGATGTTTAGTCGTGATAAGAAAATGCGAATTTTAATTCAGAAACTCTACCTTACACCTAATGAGTAGATACAAACCAGAGGAAGATATCAGGGAAACTATCATCTACTCAGTAATTATTATTTTCTTTTCAAAAAGAATGTGGGTGCTGGAAGGAGATGATCTCTGCAGCTTGCGTAGTATCCCCTTGAAAGGAAGGAATTCTGAACCCTGCCCCTAGGACTCTCTGTGCTCTTTACACTAGAAAATCATGAACAAAAAAGAATAAATACTGTATCATTAACATTTCTTGTTTTGATTGCACATAAGATTAATTTAGAGGGCTCAGGAAAACTGAGGAAACTGTTGTAACTAAGAGCAGGAGACTAGAGTAGGTGCCAGGGTCTGAAATACCTCTGTTCTTAAAGCAGAACTGGCTGAGGCTCAAGTGAAGTGTGATATAGAAAGCAGAGGAAATTGACAGACTGGATGAACAAAAAAGAACTGTGCATCTCTAGTACAACATAAGAACAAAATTAATTAAGTGCTTGCAGTGGCCAAAGAAGATTTGGATGAGCAGAAAAATAAATTACTCCTTCAGAAGACATTAATAAAAGGAAAGGATTGGCTGGTGCCAAATCAGTCTGACTGAGCTGCTAGGGTGACCTAACCTTAGTTAGCGAAGACATGGCTAAAAATAATGAAAGTAAATTTGAAAATAAAACAGTTAGCAGTAGTATTAACATTCTCAAGATTTCTTTGGTATTATTTATTTTTTATTTAAAGAACAATAGAGGGATGCTTAACTACAACATCTTTTGAAAGAACTGTGTATATTTTTTTGTGAAGATGAAAATATTACATAAATACATCAATAGATAATAAGCACTGAATATGTTTTCATTGGAAACTGTACATTTATGTGTACATTTAAATAACTGACAATGTATTTGTGCAGTCCAAAGTGAAAATAGCAGAACAAAGGTGTATGAGTTCCCCAGGACAATGTATGATCTCTCTTAGAAATCTCAGGCTTCTGTTGCATAGGGCTGTTTTCACTCATTCCTTTTGTCTTATGTGCTCCTCCTTGCTAGTGTACTGTACGTAGCTATTTGCCTTGTGTTACATATCACTAGTATCAGTCAGCAGGCAGATTCGCTCTGGTTAACTGGTAACAACATCCTAAAATGTTTTCTAAGACTGACATACCTCTCTTTTGCCATGCTCTAGCTCAACACACAACTACATTGGCACTTGTATATTATTACCTCTACTAGTACTGTAGATTAATGCTGAGGAGCGCTCCTGATTCATGTTTCAACAACCAACATGTGCACTTGTCACCATATTGGCTGACCAGAGCTGAGTATACAGAAACCTCGGTACAGACCCTTCAGAAGTAGGATGTGCCCTCATTCTGTCATGCTGCTCCATAGGTCTTTAATAAAATGGGCCCATAATCTGTGAGTCTGAAGAAAACCACTCTGACTTCCAGATACAAGGGGAATTCATCACATGAATACAGGCTTGGTCAATTAGGATGTTTCTGAAACAAATGTATTTACAAAAAGTAGGCAGTTTATTTCCAGATGGGGTTATGGCATTGTGTTATATTATAGCCTTTTTCTAGGGGCTGACTAGCTACATGCTCCCCATTTCCTTCTTGTTTACAGCACATTTTAAGTAAGCTGCATAAATATCAAAAAGTTCATCTGTAGCTGGAAGTCATCCTTGGATTTGTCACCAATACAGGTTAATGGGGAAAAAAAAAATTGCAGATGTTTGTTTGGCAACAGCTCACAGTCTAGAGACTGAGCAATGTTCCAGCAGCCAGGAAAGACTCCAAAACTCTTGTGAACCTGTGAGGTTGTCCTGTCCAATGATTTTAAGTAGAGCAATGTGAGTAAGATTAGTTCAAATATGTTTCTCAGTTTCTTTCTACTTATGACGAGGAAATGTTTGACTAGGTCTCAGTCAATTCCAACTCTGCAGTGAGTGACTAAGCACCATTAAGAAGTTCTCAGGAAAGCTAAGCATCTTCATTAGTCTTCAAAGCCTGGATTGACTGACTGTCAAAGGCTTTAGTGAGGTTACAGGCCAAGCAGGGATCTTGAGGCCACTTCTGATGGTCCTTTCCTCTTCCATGCTGAGTAGTGTACTATGGTGTTCCAATCACCTGGAGTACATGACTTTCTCTGAATACAACCAATAGACTCATTTGAACATATATATGAATTAATGACAAAGACTGTGAGTGGACCTGTCCCTTTACTAGCTACCCAATGCTTTGGGATTATTCAACCAAATGTTAACATACATTATAACCAAGTGAGATTTCTGTGATTATCTTGAGGCTAAAAACCTGCCAAATGAAGTCTGAACTACACCAGCTGTAGACCATGAGATTGCACTAGCATGTACTCCAAACCTACATGCACCATGCTTTAAGTACTTCTAAGGAATAGTGGTTTCATATGTAGCACCTGTAGAAAATGGATTAAGAAATGACTGAGTTTTTCTCCCCTTTTTAAGGAGCAGTAAATGACAGGATCAGTAAGAAAAGGCAGGCAAAGAACAAAGCCAAATTTAGTAGCAGGGATTCCCCATGAGGGTGTTGCTGGGGGCTGACTCATGAACATTTAACTCTCTCACAACTGAACCCTTTCGGAACTGAGCACAAAAATGTTGCAAACTGGAGTTTGCTTGCTTCTTCTTTAGTTGTGTAAGACACTTACGCTTTGGACTGGGGTATAAAACACTGGCAAGAGATTTCAGATATCAGAGTCCAGAAGTTCCAAGCAGGCAACACGAAGTACAGAGGTTACATAGAATCAGCCTCATTGGTAAACAGGATGTGGTTATCTGGTAAGAGCAGGAGGCCTCACAGAAGCTCTGAAATACAGCAGCTAAATCCTGAGATAATGGAGATGCTTGCTGAACTATTAAATGAAGGTCCTACTATTGCTCTCACTGACGTCCCAGTGCAAGAGAAGGTTGTCATTCATTTTTTACAAGAGTTGAAGTATCCACTGATTTGTTGCATGACATCAACTAAAAAGCGTGAAGGAAGAGAAATACTGTTGTATCAGTATTGTATATATGTGTATATTTAGTATAAATTTTTGCAGGTATTGGTACAACATAGCAACAATGAAGGAGGTCATCCTTGTGTTCACTTCCTAAATGGAAAGTGAAGTTGTCTCCCCTTAAAAATGTATATTTGGGGTAAAGAAGGGATTCAAGGCCTTTTTTCACCTAGGAGGTGAAAAAAAATGGAAGTGACTGAAGTATGCAAAGAGCGCTTACTATGACCTTTGTTTTCGAAGTTACTTGTGTCTGTGATTAATATTACCACAAATACTGAGACTAGTTGTGATATGAATGTTATAGCTAGGAGTGTTTGAAGGAACTGGCCTGACATACACTGATAAGAGGATTTAGATGGCCTTTGAGTTACAGTCTTGAAGTTATACATGTATGAATTATGTTTACCTGTTACAATCAGCGTTTACCATTTAGTCAGACGTAGCTGAGTTTCAGTAATTCTCTTCCCAGCTTAATAATACTGCTATGAGCAAGTATGAATAAATTAAAAAATTATACATTATAACTTACAAAGTGTTAGATTAAATATATGCTGGATAATTAAAGACAAAGAAAATTCTCTTAAAATTGAATTAATTCTCATACAAGATATTTACAGAGTCATTCTTAAGTGTACTTTTATTTATTTACAGGATTTTTGCCACCTCTGGTGGCACACTTTCACATGCTCACCGCAACGAGTGGAGGAAGTGCCAAAGGGACTCGGCAACACATGTGGACAGCTCTGCGAGTTCATCAGGCAGTCACTTCACAAGAACACGTAAGCTGTCCTATTTGCTTTCCAGCATCCAAACATCACATGTCTGTGTGCAACGCAGCTTTAAATTGGCGTGGGATTTACAGGTGTAAGCCTGTGGGCGTTTTACTTTTGAGGTTATTATTATGGCTACGTAGCAGCACCCTGATTGCACTTATCTGCCTGGGCACTGTTATGCTGACAGTGCTAACAAAGCACAGCCGGCTTCCAGGCTGGAACACCCATTGTAAACACGGCTTTGCTGAGCTGGGCTGTGCAGGCCAGCGTCCTGAATCACACCTACACAAGCTTCCTCCAACAGCGGGTATCTACTTTGTTCTACTTGAAAAAAAAAAGTTCAGGAGACAAACGATATGTTCAGAAACAAATGACTGAGGTGAGAATGAGAACTGTTACACGAACAACTGCGAACAGATGACAGAAGAACGCACCCGACTTAATGCAAAGCGGAGCACGGGCAGCACAACCTGAAGCCACCGTCCGCCAGCGGGGAGCAACGCGTGGCAGCCGCTGCTGAGCCCTAGCGCGGCTTCGTAACGCGGGGAGGCGGCTGCTCGGCACCTCCGAGCCGGAGCTACCCGATCCACCCCGCTCCCCGGCCCAGTCCCCTCCGCGCTCCGCGGCGCTGCGGGGGAGACCGCGCATCGCCACATCCGGGTGCCGGCCCTCCCTGCGCGCATGCGCGGCCGGCCCGCCGCTGTCAGGTTGGGAGCTGCTGGCGCCGCCGCTCCTCCCCGGGGCGCTGCGCTTCCGCGTTGTCAGGCAAGGGGGGCGAGCGCGGGGTGGGTTGGAGGGGTGGAGGAGGACGGCGGTGGTGGCGGCGGCGGCCGCCGGCAGCATCCCGCCGGTGACTGGCTGGCGGCACACTCAGCTCCGAGGAGGCGGAGGGTGCCTGAGCCGAGGGGAGGGGGAACGAGACTGCGGCGGGAGGGAGCCGGCTCACGCACACACACACACACACACGCACGCAGGGACGGGTGACAGCGGCGGTCGCCACCATGTGAGGCGGGGAGGAGGGGGGGGAGACACGGGCGGACGGAGCGGTGGGCTGACGGGCTCGTGTCTGTTTGGCTCCAGCCTCCGTCCCCCGATGCGGAGCGGCCCCGCGCTGCCGGACTAGCGTCTGGGCCCGGCNGGGAGCGCCGCCGCCGAGAGCCATGCGGAAATTTAACATCAGGAAGGTGCTGGACGGGCTGACGGCGGTCTCGTCCGCCGCCTCGGCGTCGTCCGCCGCGCAGCAGCAGCAGGCGGGGAACCGGGAGAGCGACATCCAGGAGACGCTCCAGTCCGAGCACTTCCAGCTGTGCAAGGTGAACGGGGCGGCCCCGCTCGGGTGCCGGGAGGGAAAGGGCGGCTGGTGCGTGTGCGAGATCCCGCTGCCATCGCTCCCGGAGAAGCTCCGGGAGCCGTCGCCTTTCGGGCTTCGTGATGCGGGTGGGCTCCCCGGTACCGCGGGATGGCTGCGGGTAGGAGCGCTGCCCAGCTGAGTGCGCTCGGTGCAAGGCGCTGCCGATGGGCCCGGAGGCTCTGTAGCTCCGTGCCGTTTGGAAATGCTGTCATCGTGTTCCTTCGCTCCTGGAAAGGATCGTGGACGTTCGTGGCGGTTTCGCTGCAGCGTGCGGCCGATGCTGCTGTTGCAAGTGTTCTCCTGAGACGCAAGAAAAGTTCCTCTTTTTCTTTTTTCTGTTTTTTTTTTTTTTTTTTCTGATTTTTTTTCCTTCCCTGTTTGCTTGTGCGCGATGCGAGAGCTGCAGTTGGTAGCTGCACGCTTTGGAAAATGATGCAGCGAATTAATCCAGCAGCTGTACCTAGAGGAATAAGAACTGATTTGAATATCAATACCCGTTTTTTATCTTCACAGTGCACCCGTGGTCTAGCGTGATATGGCTGAGCTTGTTTGCGGTTTCTCCTCCTTGCTTTATGTGGTATTGCAGGCGCTGCTGCCACTTTTACAAGTTGGTCTTGAAGGACGTGGAAAAGAGCAGAGCTATTACTAGACACGGTTTATTCACCGTGAAATACTAAGAGTTGTGGGCTATATCCGCAACTTGACTGAAGAAAAGGAGCAGAGCAGAAGTTTGTTACGCATTGATGAGGCCTTTAATAATGCCATTTCCAAGCAAGGTTTTTAAATGGCAAAGCTACCATTTGTGTGGCTCACACTGTACGCTTGTAAAGAAAGGAAGAATAGGTGGTGTGCCTATTGTTCTTGATTCTGATTGATTGCAGGCGGTGAACTGCAATGGAGTTATTCCTTGGTCAATTACCAAATTAGTCTTGGCCAATCAGAAACCTAAATGTGCAAACAGCTTCATTTCTTCTTTTTTTTTTTTTTTTTTTTCCCTAATTCCTTGGTTAAAGGGTTCTTGCTTTGTTTTGGGGGTGGGATTTTCATTTTGTTTGATTTCAGGAGGCTTTTTTGATTCATCATTTTGGATGGAAGCACGCGTAAAGGCTGGGTTGTTTTTTTGGGGGGAAGGTGCTGAGAGGTTGCACTGTCATATAGGGCCTGTTGGAGTGAGATTGAGGCAATTCTCTAAAAAGCAAGGGTGGTAATTTGTAGCAGGTCTGATGGCAGATCTGGCTTTGTTTCCAAACTTCTTATGAACATCGCAGGCTTTAATTGTTCATTGCTTTTGTTAGGGCTGAAAATAGGAATAATCAGAAAAGAAAGTGCATGACAAAATAAAATGCTATGCTGATACAGTCTTTGTACAGTGATATTGCAAAATTCACATTAGTGTGAATTCAGTAAGAGAATGACTGGACTGACAAAAAATATAAGAAAGAACTATAATATGTATATATTAACAGCTGTTAGTCTATTGTTAAAATGCTTTTGTTCCTTTCTTAACTGTCATTAATGCTGAATCTTATTCCCTAACATATGGTATTGATTCTGTTTATTTTTGGCCTGCTGCTTGTCCCATCATCATTACGGTGCTCTGACTTGTTAGACTGTACGCCATGGTTTCCCCTATCAACCTTCAGCCCTGGCGTTTGATCCTGTTCAGAAAATACTGGCTGTCGGGACCCAGACTGGAGCATTAAGACTGTATCCTTTCCTGTTCTGAAAAGGAAATCAGTGTACCTCACACAAGAGATGCCTTTGTGGAGCCACTCAAACATGTGGTGGGAACCAGGTATGCAGGAGGGGAAGAAGGCCTGTGTGCCATTGGCAGGTGGCTTGGGTCTTCTTCTCGTTCTGTGTCAGTTCAAATTGTGTTTGTGTTATGAGAGGTATGGCTGCTTAGTTCCTATTGTCTCAAGTTAATATATGCATTTTGTAGAGGGTTACCAATGCACTGACAGTTTGTGACAGCTGACTACTACTAAAGAGGGGACTGGTCTGAGATCTTTTTCATTGTTTAGCTTTATCCAGTGGAACTGTAAAATTCCATGCTGGCTTTTTGTTTTGTTAGTTGGTTGGTTTTTTTTTTATTTGTGATTTATTGTTGGCCTTTGAGAGTAGTGTCGCAGTACTGTGGTTGCTTGTTACTACTTATGTGTTGCAAACACTGGCATCAAGTGGGATGCTAGAGGGTGAAGGAGTGGTATCTCACTGATGGTTTGCAAGCAACTGAGATGAGCAGACTGAATTTCTGGAATAAACCAACAGTAACCCCACTTCTTTCTATACACTAAAAAAGTGAACTGCCCATATGTTTGTAGCCATATGGTACCATATCCATATGGTACTATCCAAACCACATAATAACATATGTGTTTCAACTTCATTTTAAAAGAAGGCGCCTTTTCAGTGCCCACTGCCATTCCCTAAAGCTTATTTCTCTGCAGAATAGAATAAGTTGAATTCTCTGCTGTCCTGAGGCTGCATAGGCTCTGACCTTTTCGGCTTAGGCCATCTTGCTAGAAAAATTGAATTAATCCTCTTTAAACTGCAGGTAAATCTCATAATTCCCTTATTCTCTACTTATATTTCTCTGCGAGTAGATATTGTTTTGTTTGTTTCCTTCTGAAACTTCACCAACCTGTCTAAGGTTAATTGTCTTAAGAGGGTTGTCTTGTACTAGTTGAAAAGGTATCAGGATCAAATCAGAGGCTGAACTGAAGTATCTTGTATGCTACTATGATGTTATGAATTCTCATGTTCTCAACGTAAAAGTGTAGTGACCATGCAATGCTCTCAGTGCTGTACTTGAAGCTACAGTTAATAAATTTTGGTTCTTTAAAAGGTGATACATTCAATTTAAATGAAGGAGGGAGGATATGTGGTGGTGCAGAGTTTTTAATTATTCTTATATTGGTAGAACAGATGAAAGAACAAGAAGAAAGGAAGGACTGGGGTTGGTGGGAGAGAACAGAATGCAGGGATTTAGAGCTTGCTTTTGGGTAGTTTAGGGTGATGCAGTGTTGCAGGTTGGCTAATGATGACTTGATTAAAAGCCTATTTACTGGCGCTTTGTCATGACTACACCTGTGATTTGAGTGTGAACTGTTTTTCAAATAGTCAAGACAAGTCCAGCAGGACTGTAGGGAATCAACAGTTACTGTGAGAGGAAGCAGCATAATAGTGACAGAAAATTTATTTCTGAAGGGAATAAGTTTCGCACAGGTTGAAACATTTGAGTTCCAGTAACTTGAAGGTGAGTATCCTCTGTACTGACTTTTAGACTTGGAAGACATGTTTTTAAGTCCTTAGTTTAGTATGATGGGTTAGCATAGTAAGCCAACAATGCTGCAGAAATTTTATCTCCTGTGATCGCTTCCTTCTGGGAGGAGGGAAAGGTCTGGGCAGAGGCATGGATTCAGATACACTTGAAATGTGAAACCAGCCTCTCAGTTACTGACTAATGAAGCCTAGAAAGAGCAGCCTTTGGGAAGGAGTGAAACTTGCAAGAGGTGTTTTTCACCTGCAGTGCTTATGGATAAAAATGACAAAGTTCTGGTTGACCTTTAGGGTAACTTACTCACCAAGGTTTTTACTGACAACACTTTTTGTGTAAAGATACGTTACAGTGGCAGCCACTTACTCTTTAGAGCTATAGAGATGAGTCTTATGAAATGAGATGAAGAGTAGAAAGACTGTGAGTCAGTGAGGAGATATTCCCTGGGAACTAAATCCTAAAAGTGGAAGGGTAGTCAGTCTTTATTTTCTGCTGTTATGAGTGTATAGGACTAAAGGAAGGATAATGCTTTCTTCATTGCCTACCAGCAGATGAGTATTGGGTATTAATGTTTTCCTTGCTTCGTCAAATATAGATGCATTTTGTCCGGCTTTCAGATCCTTTCTATTGCAAATAGGTGGTCTGACAAATTGGAGAAACAAACTGATGAGTATCTTTTTTTTTTTTTT
>VXAB01000697.1:629599-664080 GCA_013399175.1 Odontophorus gujanensis
TTTTTTTTTTTTTTTTTTTGAGAGAGAGAGGATATTAAATATAAAATGTTCTCAAATCAAGCAATGTGCTAGCCTGTTTTGGATTTCATTAATATTTAAAGTCAGTACTATAGTCCTGAGCAATTAATGAGCTAACCTCTTTATAGAACTTGTTCTCTGCATTTGAGCAATTTTCAGTTCAGTTATTTTAACTTCAAAACCAATATTGTTTCAAAAAAATTCATGTGAGCATGAGTTTTCTTAATCATGCTCCCACCTTATTCTTAATTATGAAGACTCTGTTAGTTTTATTACATTAAAATGTATTTTTCTTCCACAAATACTGTTGTCTCTACTATTAATACAGTGACTGTAGTCAGAACTGAAACTTTTCCTAAAGAACCAAGATCTGTTGACAGACATGCACTGAGAATTCACTGATTTTTATATATTTTATCAAACATAGGCAAGTAAAGACAAAATAACATTGAATTAAGCTCAGTGAATTCAAAATATAATTGTGTGAGTGGAAATACTGAAGTACAGAATGCGTGTTTATCACATTGGAAGGAGAATTAACACTTTGTTAGCATTCTGCCCCTGTTCTTGATTTTAATCAGATTAATCAGAAATTAAGAGGTGAGCATTGTGGAGTTGGCAAGTTAACGTGCTGAACACAGAACTTGGCTATTGCATGCCCATAAGCAACAGTTTTAAAAGGGTGAGAAGTGCATAAAAGTGCTAGGAAGAGACTACTTTTAATGTAATCCTTTTAAGCTTGTGTGTCATCGAGGAAAAATATTTAAGAGTACTCACTATCATCTGTATTTCACTTCCAGAGTTATTTAGAAGTATTTCTAATTCAGATTTAGGTAAGAGACTTAAAAGCAAATGTTTCTGAAACAGGCTGCTATTAGTTGAATATTATCTTTAATAGAAAGGAACATTTTGAGCTATTAGTATGATTATTCTTCCTTTTATTCTTTTCTCAGCTATAAAGGAAATACTTGATTCACTTGTTTTATATTGAGAGAAGTCAGTGTGTAGTTTAGTAGAATACAGACCTGAAGAGTTATCAGATTGACAAGCGCAGTGGGTCCACTTAGAATACCCAGCTGGCGTGACCATTCTCTCCAACATTAGGGTCTCTCAAAAGTAATTGAGGAGCTTGATTTTGCTTTCTGTATTGCAGAGGTGATCGAATGATGAGATAGGAGCAAGAGTGGAAGCACACTTGAGTGACGTTAAAAACTTAAATTTACTTATGTTGGAAACAGTTGTCGGCTCACTGTGATCTACTTGTTCTTCTGAGTTTATCGTGTTGACTGAAGGACACTGGTTTCAGCTGGTTGAAGTGTTTTGAGTCTTGGCTGGTGGCCTGGCCTTTGTGTGGCATTTCAATTTCAGACTTACTTTTCTGCAGTGTTGGATATTTGTGGTCGCATTCCCTGCAAGGATCTCATTGTTTATTGATGTCAAATTTCAATGGTCAGCATAAGTTTTTGATGACATCACTTGTCACTGGAGGTATTGACTTCTCTGTATGTAAACAATTTAGCTGTTGTTTTTAGTGTTGCTATCACCTTTTAGTCTTCTGTTCCAAATGCATTAGATATTGAGCTGTAAAATGTTCATCTGTGTTTTATTTCTTTTCCGGGCATATCTGGATCATAACATCAGGACGCATAGTCTGGAGTGTCCAATAAGTTTCATCTGTAATAATTGCCTGTGCTTTCTTTTCCCAGCACACACTCAAAGCCTCCTAATGAGGCTCTAGGTCTAACATACAGCATGGTGCAGTTGTGCAGAGTCCTCTGCAATGCACCTTGATAGCTTTCAGCGTCAAAGGACAGTGGTGTCTGCTTATATACTGTCAATTACTTTTGCTCTTTCATTTAAGAGTCCCTCTAGAAATCAAGCTTGACCTGAACACAGTAGCATTTAAACTATAAACAAGTTTGAGAAAGGCGAAAAAAACTTCTCAGGATTATTTCCTCAAATTTTACGTTACTAATCTTAGAGGGTTCTGGACTTGAAAACAAACAGATAAGCTCAGCTGACTATGATAGGAGGTAGAATAAGCTTTGAAGCTAAAGCAGATAACTTGAAGGAAACCTGCTGTTTAGCTACTCCATGTTAAACTAGAAATTTAGTTTTCTGTGCTTCAATTTCTCGACAGCAAAACTAGGACAGTGTATCAAGGAATTCATGTTTTGATTGCCTGCCAACATGAATGTGGTATTTTTATTGGTGTTTCATATCTTAAAAAAAAAAAGTCATTCGCAGCTTGCCTCTCAGTTTCTCTCATGATGGAAAGAACTCTAGAAGTAAGACTGTTTTCACTAGAAGGTCTTGAAAATAAAGGGGATACTAGTAGGGTAGGTGTTAGATGCCTTCCACACCAACTAAACTATGGCTAGGATATTTTATTCTCAAAAAGAAAGGGATAAAATCTTGTTGTTTATTTGTTTTTTGGGTTATTTTTTTTTTCACGTTGCAAACTCAGTTGACAGGAAGGAGAAAAATTGAGTTGTTTGTCATTCTGTCAGTAAATATCTGAAAATTCCAGTCATTCTGAATGTCAGCATCTGTTCATTTCCCCCCATTCTTTTCAGCAGTAGAAGACGACGGTTATACAAGCAAATGGCTGAAATTTTCATATGAGGCATATAAAACTTGCTTTCTCTAACTTCTATTCTCTGGCCTTTGTTCACAATAGTTCAAAGCGTGAATATGCGAGTCCACGCAGTTTCTGATGAAGTGTTTGTGACAGCATCTGGATAGTTTTGCTATAGATGTATACCATAAAATTCAAGCAATTCAGTGAAATCTCTGAAACTGTAACCAAATTCTATTTTAATCTCGTGACATTATATCCATTAAAAATACTTTTTCCTTTGAATTGTTCAAGTACAGAAGGAAGTCTAATTGATTGTTTTTTGCTTTTATCCCTTCTCACTGAAACATCATCGAGTTGTTTTTATTTATTTCTTTATTTTTTGCAAGCATTTCTATACTTGATCTTTTTCTCTTCTGAATACAGTGCACCTGTGTAATGCCTTCGGTTCTGTTTGCATTATTCAGAGCAAAGATTTCAATTTTCCAGACCAAGCATCAAATTGTAAAGTTGACAGTGCTTCAGGTAGGAGAGGAGAGCAGATGAGCGTGAGAGATCCTGTCCAACCTAAGTGGTACTGATTTTTATCTGTCGTTTCTGTGAATGTACTGAACTCAAACTATAGTGGGTTTTTTGTTGTTGGTTGTTTTTGTTTGTTTGTTTGTTTTTAGTTACAGATATTTGATTTTTATTTTTATTTTTTTGCATTTGTATGCTGAGTAGTTTCAATGCATGTCTGTACTCTTCTGAAATTTGTACAGATTTTCCTGATTTAAGAAGGGTGCATCAATAAAGCCTCTAAAAATCCTGTAGTAGTATCATGCCAGAGCAACTCTGTAGTTAACGGAGTTAATGAACAGAAAATATTTGTTGACTACCTTACCCTCCAATTCACATAGAGGAGTGTTTTAAAAGCTAAATATACTTTGGTTGTAGTGTACATTAATCTTATCACATTTCATTTCTATAAATGCACCATGTTTGTTATCTCTTTCAGTGCTTATTTCATGTGAGTATTATTATTAGCACTCATACAGCTTACTTTCTGTGGGAAAAGTTTCCCTCTTCTTAATGAGGAAAATCAAGTGACCTTTGAATATTCTGGAATGAAATAAGGCCAAAATGGTGATATAGTGTGATGCACAGATCTTAAAAAGATGAGGAGTAATAGCAAGTTAATCCTACACAAATAAATGTGACTGAATTCTTCATAGTCTATAGGATAGTGTACTTCTTAAATTAATCATTACACTTGGTAATACTTCATAAAAGCAAATAAATTGCATGCGTCTCCAGTGCGAAGTATTATCACTTGTATTTCTACAAGGCAGCAGACCCTGGTATGACCATTATTGTTCCTAAGTACCTGAAGTATAACTGCATTGAATCTCATACTGTAAATTATGAAAATGAATCTTAGAATGAAATCTTCTCTGTTGTAGCTATTTTACTGACAAGGTGGAGACTTGATGCAGCTAGAAACTTTCTGGACCATAGCTCGTGGAGGGGAATGTCTTTTGGCAAGTGTGTGAAGTTTTCAAGGCTGCAGGTTTTACTATGGCAATAGTAAGATTTGTTTCCTTGGATCTCCTAACTATTGATAGGTGTATCACTGAGGTGATACGACCTTGTGTTACAATGTTTGCTATACTTAAGGCATTGTAGCAGAATTCTAGGGTAAGATGTAATATGAAATTGGACAGCTGGGACACAGCTTAGGCTTTCAGGCTTCTGGTACAGCACCCAGTGTACTAGACCCTTAATTCAGCATTTCACTGTATTTGTTGTTTCCCAGTCATTGTGGGAGGGCTTTTAGAACTGAAGAAGCATTATTGCTGCAAGAGGAGAAATGAGCAGTTGCGGTAGAGTCATGGTTGGAAAAATAGAAGTGGCTCATGATTTGAGATGTGACAAAGTTTGAGAGTACAAATTAAGATTGTAAGCCCTCCCTAACAAAACTTCCTGTTTGGCAAAAATAAATAAATAAATAAAGTAACTGCGTTAGATTTCTTATAAGAGCCCAGTGCTCTTTATTTTTATAAAGGCTTCAGAAAGCAAAGCTAAACATTCTTACAGAGTGCCTTTAGAAAGATCAGAGGTACCCACGGTTATTACTTTCTGTGTATCTTTTTGCTCTTACAAAATCTCAAAATCACACAATGTTTATTTGTTTCTTTGTTTTCTGGAACAACGAATAAATTACTTATCAGAGTCACCATAGCACATTTATTTTTGTAGGGTTACTTTTGCAGCATCTCAGTGGGGGTGGGGGAAAGAACACAACAACTTGTAAATTATTACATTCTGTATGAATTTAAAGAAAACTGGAAAACTTGTCTTTTAGGAATTTTGTCCTTGACTTTGCTATCTGGTAATGGTTTTGCATTTGAAGGAATAAAAAAAGGAAAAGAATCCTAAGCAGTTGCAAGAGAATAAATTTTGCACGAAGTCTGTATTTTTAATCTCTTGGATCTCCTCTTTTCTGCTTACTGTTTTAGATGTGGCCTATCTTAGAGTATCAGTCATTCTAATTTCTTTGAAAAATGCTGCTTCTTAGGTCATCTGGTTAAGCAAATAAGACTAATTCTCCAAAGATGTAATTTTTTGACAAAGTGTATTTTTATTTGCTGGTCTGAAAAATAAGTTTATGGTGCCTGCACTCACGCACAGTCTTGGTTTGTGTTACCCGCAGGCAATACACATTCAGTTAACTTTTGAAGTTATTTTACTGAAGCTAGCTTTGAATTACTGTATCATAGTCGATACCTGAATTCTAGTGGAGACTATGCAAAGGCGTAGGTATTCAATTGGTAGTACTTAAGTGGCCTTGAAAGTGTTGACAATGGTAACAATGAAGCTCATGAGTTTCTCAAAGAGAATACTAAGTTACTACTTGTGTTGAATTCCAGTGCAAATACAGTAAAGTTCTACTGACATAATTTAAACTTCTGGCTGTGATACTTGTGGCATGACAGAATTTAGATGCATTTTGAGACGATTCCTGTAAGTAACTACAACTGAAATATTTCACTGATGGGAACTGTGGTAGAATAATGTAGATCCTTATTAGTTCATTTCTAAAGTACGTAGCAATCCTATCTTCTGTAGGCTTGTACGTGAATCCTGATTCATCTTGATTTGTACAGTGCTTTCATGAAAGTACTTATTCTGTGGCTATCATTTAGTCTCATCTGACATCAATGTCCTGTTGAAGACTCTCTGCTGCAAATGAGAACTGTTTTGTTTTGCAGTTCAAATCTTTCCTGGTAAGATATGCTTGCTTTCCTGTCTGAGTTCTTTGCAGCTTGGTGACAGCTTTGCTCTGCATAATAGTAATTTTGACTTCATTGTTTCCTGCAAATACCTAATCTATTTTGATTCCATAAGCTTCTCATTTTTAAATATTACACTAGGTATTAGTGCTTTTGTTAAGGTAGCTATATCAGTTGATAAATTAAGATCAATTCTTGAACATTATTAGTGGCAATTTTTCACTTATATTCAGGTTTCACCAATCATTCATCCATAGTGATTGTGTCCTGAATTGGTGGTCTCATACTTAAGACAAAGCCTGAAATGAATGAAAAATCCTTAAATGTCAAGAGCAGTGAAGGTAGGTGAAACTTCAGATGTGTCCTCTGCTAGCACAGAAAACAAAGTACGAGATTAAATGTTCTGGGGATTGTTAGGTTGTGCTGACTGAGCTAATTAGAATGTATGAAACACATTTTTTGTTTTAAGTGAAACTGATCTTGAAATACTTGATGAAGTACTGTGTAGTCTGAAGTGCTGCTGTCTGCAAAATCCTCTACCTGATCTGTGTTCTACAGAGAATTTTCTTTTGATAGGAATGCCTAATGGCTACTTGATGTCTTTTCTTTATCTGTTAATTTTATTGAATGTCATTGGATCTTTATTTCATAAATGCCTTGTGAAGGTAGTAGAAAATCTGTTGGTTTTTTTGTTTGTTGTTGTTTCATTTTCTTTTTTCTTCTGGACAACTTGAAGCTTATTTTCTTTCTATAATTTAGATAATATAATTGCAGTGGCCTTTCCGTATCCAGAACAATTCTTAATGATTCTCATTCAAACTAGGCAGCATTCATGAGAGCAGCACAGGTGGAAAGGGGTAAGAGAGGTGCTCTTATGTTCTCCACCAAGAAGGCTCACCCTTTCATGAGACTTTTCCCATGGATTTTTCCAAGAATAAATTGTCTTGTTCTGCTCCTGTATTCTTCTGAAAAGTAATCACAGGAGCTGCCTTATCTGTGAAAAAGCAGGTAACTGATGAAAGTATGCAGAGCAAGCAAGGCATCTGCTTGGTGAGCCACTTACTTCATGTGTTTCATGCAGAGACGTGCATTGCATAACCTCTTGAAGCTGCTTCAAGGCATGTACTCTGTATGTGTTTGATTAGCACTAGATCTTTGGTTCATGTTAAAATGAAATATTTAATAGAACAGACAACTAAAAGGATGATTCAGCTGATCCTACCTCTTACTGGCCTAGTAACACCAGCTCAGTCAGCAGCAGCAGATGGATGAAAGCAATTTGAATTTTTCTACTTGCTCTTTAGGGAAGAAGAATGGAATGCTAAATTTTGGTAATAACTTAATGTTAAATTGACAGGATTAACTTGCTTGTATTTGTTTAGCATATGCTCTATCCAGTCTTACTACCTCGTTAAAGAGAACAGATGTTCATCTTCACAGTTGAAAAACATTCTTGACTGAACTTTGTAGTGTTGGTATTAAAGCTTTAGTGATACTTATTAATATACAATGAGCTGCCTAACAATAATCTGTGCAGCACTGTGAGTGTACCAGACTTGTGTAGTAAACTGGTACAGTGAAATTCACTTCACTACCACCTTTACATGTCAGATAAAAAAGGAAATCCACCAAAATCAGCAAAATACAACTCTTCCTGCTGCCTTTCTCTCCTTCTCTCCGTTCCCTTCACACTCCCCATTTTCGCTCAACCATAATACATTTCCATGTAAGTGACTACATATAAAGAGATTTCTCGCTGGTAAGATGAATGTCTCCTCATTTGTTAAAATAATTAGATGAGAAATGCAACGTTTTTGGAAGAAATCCTGATGAGTTGCTGAGCTTGAGAAAAGAGATTAAGTCGCCTACCTCTTCGAAGTAAAGTTCCTGTGTTTAGTATTGAAATACTAACAGCATTTATTTAGAGTACTGCTTTTTTTTTTTTAAACAAAACATCTTGTTTTATACTTCCTGTTAAAAAGCACAAACACCCATGGCCACATGAACTGAGAAAAAATAAAAACAAGTTCAGAACTCTTACATTTTCTACAGTGTTTCTGGCTGTCTTGAAAATGAATTTGACCCTGCTTTCTTTCAAGCACTGCCTGTGGAAGTATAAAAGTACTGTGACTAGTCTCTATTACTTGAGTAGTTGCAGGGATTGTAAGGAAAAAAAATAAAAAGAGTTAATGGTGAAAGTAATGTAGAATGGAATTTATACACGCTGTAGAGGGTGCTTGAGGAAGAGGCAGAAGGAGTTAACTTCTTTACCTCTGTTCTTTTACTTGAGTATTGAAGGACAAAAACTTTTGAGTTTAAAATGATGGCAGTTTAAAGGAATAATTTGTTTTGTTTTCCATATGAACAGTCTGTCAACAAATTCCATATCAAATAAATGCTGCTCTCAGACAGAGGATGGAGGTCAGCTGTGCAGAGTGTTGGCATTTCCTGAGCAAACTGTCCTGACTTTTGATTGTGTGTTCTTTCTGCTGGCAATTCCCAGTGGGAAAAGTAGCTCAACAGAAGGTGTTGACTGAGAATTCCCTTTTAAAAAGAAAATAATTTTTAGAACTGCAGCTCTTGCATTTTAGCATGTATCCTGAAGCATTTCCTCTACTTCATGATGGACTTGTGTATAACAGTGATTTCTATCATTTCCAGACCATTTTTTGAAGATGCTTGTGCAGCCTTTTTACCTCCTGTAGTTCTCTACAGAGAAAATGGACTGAAACTTGGCAAAGACATGTATGGAATGCAGTAAAGTTACTTGTGATGCATACGGTGAAGTATTAGTGCAACAGCCATAAAGGCTTCTGTTACTGCAGTGTGTGCAAATAGCGCTGTAAAGCACTAATTAAGAAAAAAAGCCTAACCTATACTGATCTGCAAGTACATAGGCTCAACACAGCTTGTGTATTTGAGAGTTAGTTGTTAGTCTAACAAACAAACAGAGAAACACCAATAAAAATCAGAAATTATTTGTTTGATCTCATGCTTTGTAGAACAGATCTGTGTTTACAATGACCTTTTTGGTTTAAAGCTAGCTCATTTTAATATCAGCAGTTACAATTCCAGAGTTTCCAGAAATCTGGTGTTGTGTAGTTTAGGCATGAGTATTTGATAGTCACTAGCAATTGCAATTTTAATGAGTTTGTTCCATTCTAAGATAGCTAAAAATGAGACTGTTATTGCTGTTGCACCTGAGGGATAAGTCATCTACTTTGGTATAGTAAGCACTGCAAGCAATAACTGTAAACAGTTCATAAAATCATGGAGCATCATAAGTTGATAGAGAACTTTCCAAAGATCATCACCAAGTCTTGCACAGTTTACTCAGGCAAAAAGGAACTGGTTACAAGAGGACTACCTGATGTGTTTCATTTTCAGAAACTGTACAAGTCCTTGCAACTCTGTTAATGTTATGGACAGCCTCTTTTCCCTAAAGTGCTTAAGAATGACCATACCTTCCTTAATGTACCTTGACCTAGGCAGAAAAGAGAATTTAGCTGTTACCTTAGTCCTTTTATTCAGACTAGTTTCTAAAGCAAGAAAAGAAATAAAAGTATGTTTGTTGCCTACCTACAGGCTTTCAAAACTTGGTTAAAGCTGAATTGTCCTCTACAAACGTAGTGCGTTCACTGACATAGTATTAGATATTTAAAAAAGATGCAAGAAAGCACTTTTTGATCTGACTATGACTAACAGTGGAATTCACTGGTACGGGAGTTGGTGGAGGCAGGTTGTACTGGTGCAGTCAGGAGGGGTGTGGACAAACTCGAGCTAATGTGTCTATAAGCAGATGCTACAGGGACTAGACAAGGATTTCCCTCTAATGTGCATGCTTAATCCAGAAGTAGTGGTTGGTTGAGAATATAAAGGGAATAGGCTGCAAGAAGTGGACAGGCTTGTGTACTCTTTAATAGTATGTATTGATGGCTGGAATGGAGCAGGGCTGGGTCCACCCCTGCTTTCAGTTGGTAAAGTGGTTCTGTGGTCTTAACTCTGACTCACGTCAGGGGGAAGAATTCATTATCTGTGGAGTTGTTCAACAATATGGTTACGCAAACTTTATTTCTACTCAGTACTTCACACAATAATAATTTTATAAGAGGAGTTTAAAGTTCTCTAAACCTCTCTTGTTCATTAGCAAGAGAATGATCCTTGCTTCTTAAGCAAAGTTTGTCTTGTATCTGAAGAGCTGGTGAAACTATTTCTGTGGTATGACGTGACAAAATACTAGGGGCGTTGTGGTGTACTGGTGAGTTTTGATGTCAAAGAAACTGGCATGTAAACTGGAGTGTGATAATCACATTGTGATCTGGTAATGTTCCTGCCTTTGTTTTTCTGCCTGTAGATGAAGTTATGAGTGTTAAGCAACATCAGAAACTAATGGTGTTGTGTAAGTTTAGAAGGGAAAAAATAATCGAACTATCATTCTTAAAACACTGTCTTCTTATTACAGCAGTTGTATCTGAACATAACATGAAGAAGTTAGTAATGCTTGCCATTCTAATCTACAGGAAAGTGATTTGTTTTTAAGTATCCAGACTTAATCCAGGCATAGGAAACCTCAAAGAGTCTCTTCTCGTAAAATATTCCTGAAGTAATTTTTGGTGTCAAACTTTTTTTGGTTTAGTTTTTGGTGTCAATTTTAGTTGCAATTATAAATGATACAGATGCACTTAGTTTTGGAGGAGTTTACCCCTAATGAAATTAATCTCAGTTGGGGATACTGCTTGTTAGCACTTTGTCTTTTTTACAGTATTGTTAGAGCACCTGTAAAGATTATCAGTGTAAATATACTCTGAATGAGTGACACTGAGTCGTTATAATTTGTTTCATTTCCTAACAAGAACTTTTTGAAATATGAAGCCATCTAAAGTATCTTAGTATCTCAGTGTTGGGCATAGCTTTCTTATGTTACTTATCTTGTTGCCTTTCTGCTCAGCCATTTTGTAAAACTGCCATTTGGTATGTTGTTTTTGTTCCTGTTTGATTGGAAGGCATGTGTCAGCTCAACCCAAGGGCTGTTAAACATTGTTCCTTTCTCACTTGTCTTTAATAAGTTTAAATTGTTCCTTTTGTAGTTACTATTTTGAATCGCAGGGGAAAATTTTGGGTAATACTCCATTTGTCTTTCAAAAAATAGCCTGCCTTTATCTGAAATGTACACTGATTTCAGTGTTTCTGGGTCACTTTTATTTCTTACGAAATTACCTCTGAAATACTGTTTCAGTTTTTGAGTGTGCATTGGTTCTGTGCTGCTTCTGTCAAGTTAATTGTAGCATTTGTGATTGGCCTCTTCCAGTGCAGGCACACTGGAGTCTTATTTCAAGTGGTTTAGGTCTAATAATCTGACTTATTTTTTGTCTGGTTCAAGGGGATCAAATTTGTGCATGCATGCAGTTTGTGAAAAGAGTGAGGCCTTGACTCTGTTAAAACACTTTTGTCCCGTCTAGGCAGCCTTGTTTCCAGCAACATCAGTTAGAAAGTGATTTACTCTCTGTAAGGTCTCCCAAGTTTAGTCATCACACAGACCTGGAAATGTGTGCGGGAGGGCCGCGGGATTGTTGGTGATTCTTGAATAAACAGTCATTCCCACAAGCTGGAGCTGGGACCTTGATCGCTCATGGGAAAACTACAAGTAATCAGACGTGTTGTGCTAATGTAACAAACAGGTTTTGTTTGCCCTTGGATGCAAAAGTAGTTTCACTGCAAGCAAAACACTAACTGACTTAGGGCTTAATGCATTAATCTGCATGCAGTTGGCCCAAGGAAGTTTCCTTCTGTAGGGCAAAACAATTAGTTTTTTTAGTGTTTTTTATTTTTTTTTTAAATACATATTTGACTAGGCTATAGTTCTGGTGGAAATTTTTTACTGTCAGGAAGGCTAATCTTTTTCTTCAATTCACATAGAGATGCTAAGAATTGTACGTGTACAATGGAGTTATCCGTTTCTGCTTAAATTGTTGTCACTTTACTATGCTATTATCTGAAAAAGTAATAAAGAGGTCAGTCTTGAAAATAGATGACTACATTTGTAAAGGACAGTCTAACTAAGTTATGACAGCCTGTAGATAGGCAACGAACATACCTTTATTTATTTCTTCTTTCTTTAGAAATCAGCCTGATTAAAAAGAGCTGAATTCTGTAAATATCTTTTATAGGTAGCGCTTATTCTCTGAGATTTTTCTAACCAAGTCTCAGAAAAACTATTTTACCCCTTGTTTTTTTTCATTATAACATATTAAAGAACATAATCATGAGTGATATAGTATGACAGATACCAATTAAATACTTACTTCCTGAGCTTATATTGGTGCTCTGCATACTTTCTTTTATCTAGACCCTTGGATATTTTCCTGTTATGGCAGTTCTGCACCCTTGCTTTCCACAGCTGGAAATTTCCCTAGTGAATGTGGGACACACTCTCAGTTTGGCATTTGCAATTCAGGTTTTGACATTACAACCTCAGTAAAGCTCTGAAGTATTTTGGTAGTTTACCACAAACAGCAAATGTTCATTTTTTTGTGCATGTTAGTACTGGGATAAGTGGCAATAGCAATTGCTCTTCTCTAGGATTGCTAAGTTTTGTAAGAGCTTGTAACTGTGCAAGGATTGTTTTCATTTTTGGAATAGTTCTTGGATGCAAATGAGTTTCTGAAGAGAGCAAATCTTTGTACAGCTTTGCTGTTTATCTTGTCTTCCTTCTCTTTACCTCTTTTAGAAAAGTGGTGGGGAGGAGATGAGGGAAAGAAGAGGAGGAAATGAAGATGTCTTGGCATTTGAGGAGCGGAGTGGTAGTGAAGGACACAACAGTACTCTGTGTGGAAAGGAAAAGCCCTAGTCTTAAAGTAAATCAGGTTTCAAACTATTGAATTTCAGTGCAGATCTGTTTGAAGACAACCTCCTTGCAGAATTCATGCTTCACTGAAGCTGCAGGATTGTGGAGGAGCCTTGGAAGCAACAGGATGCACAAACAGGTATAGCTCTGCATCTTGGAAAGGCTCAAAACCATTGATCACCATATATACTGTTTTCCTTTGAACCATCAATATGAAGAGAGGAATTTCTCCTTTCCTTTGTATTGAAACAGTTTCAGTTATAGCAAGTGAGTTAAAGGATGTGGCTATTAATTTACTTTTATCTGGAGAAAGACACTTCATTTGTGAACCTTGGTATCGTGTGACTCCCTGTTGTAGTAGAATTACCCTGTGTGATAACTATAGAAGTGTTTTTTGTGACTGCACCATTTTATGCGGAGACTCTATTTTAGGGTGTTGAGGTAATGCTGTCCGTTTTGGTGGGATATGTCTAATCTGGGTTTCTTCTCTTCTGAGCTTCCTATTTTTGTAAAGCTTACAGCAAAATGCTATCTGCAGGACTTCTTTCTCTCTGTCAAAATGGAACAAAACAGCTCTTCTGCTGCAGAAAGTATGAGCAGATTACAAGGAAGTTAAACCCTTGTAATAGCAGGGCAGCTGAGTGCTGGAATAAGTATCAGGCATTGCTTGGAATCTGGGAAAGGACGTACACAAGGCTAAAATATGAGCAGATTCTCTAAAGTATTAAAAAATCCCCTCACTCGAAGAAGCTATATTTACAAGGTAGTAGCACACCTCCTTCCAGTAATATGCAACCTAGAAAAAACTGCAGGAAGTGTACTTTGGGAAGCTACCTTGGACTGTGCATTTCTGCTAACATTCTGGTTCCCATCCTTTTGTAGATAAAAACTGGCAGTGGGTAGTTCCAGGCATACTGTGCTCACTAATCTTAAAGATCTTTGTTTGATGTCCATGGCCTATATAGAGCTGTACTACTTTGTGTTCATGTTCCCACAGAAATTCTGTCTAGTGAAGAGCGATGCATTTCTTGCAGCTAAAGGGCCCATCTGAAATCTTCAAGTACCATGGGAGCAGGATTTAGGGTGCCACTCTCAATCTTTTAAATGAAGAGCTGGGATGAAAAAGGAACCTTTATTTTTAGTGGTATACCTACATTTAAAAAATGTTAAAGAATTGCATGCTTAGTGCCAATTTTTATCTCAAAACTTAATTCACATTGTTCTAACGATCACCTATCTGATACTACTTATTAATACAACTTAAACTAAATAAAGCAAAATATTCACTAACAAAATTAAAATGCTGCATAAGCTTACTTTTAAAAAACATTTGGTATGCAACTATTTTTGTGGTATGAAGTATACTTTGAGTAATAGCACAAATATCTGGAAAAAATAGAGAAGTAGAATTGTATTCCGATGAAGTATATTAATGCTTCAGTATTTTTGCATGTAAAAAAGCTTATTTTTCTAAGCTTTATGAGAAGTACCAAACAATTTAAAAGCTTACTCATTGGGGTATTTCTTACATATTAAAAGTAAGCACTGCAGCCCAAAGGTAATGATTTGTTTATATTATGACAGTTTCTATTCTTGATTTTGGTGGAAGAGTGCCATCTACTGAACTGTTTGAATTGTACCTTAATGTTTTGCCTGTGGTGGTAATATTGAACTAACCTTCCATAAAACTGTCACTACTACTTTAATACCAGCAAAAGATCAAAATTTTCTCATCTTTTGATGTTTTGCAAAACTAGAAATTATGTTAATGTGGAAGTTGTCGTGATATCTATGGTCTTACTCCGGGACAATATATTTAAAGGGTTAATGAGGCACAAGTGATAGTGGGATTCAGCAGGCTGGACTAGCTACCCCACAGTTTGGAGGGATTGGTTATGTTTGAACAAAGTGAAGATGTAATTTAATTGTTACAGTCACTAATTACAGTTTTCTGTCATGAATAACCCATGTTTTGTGGCTTAAAAATAACAGAAGATTTGTTTGGCAGGCAGGAGTTAAGGGAAGTTTTAGATCATTCTGTCTTCTCGAAAATAGGGGATAAGAGATTTCTAGGCCTAACGGTGGCTTCATAGTCAGAAATTGGTATTAATTGACAGTAATTGATTGGGAAGGATTGGCTGTTCTTTAAAATCATTACATTGCCCATCTTATTAGATAATCTAAGTTTCCAAATACTTTTGTAAGTTAAACTAAGTAGGTATATGAAAAATCACTTAACATCTAGTTCAACACATTACATTTGTTAATGCTGCTGTTGGCAATTCTGTTTGAAACAGTTGGACACTGGGAGAGAAGTCATTCTTCCCCCACATAACTGCTCACTTCTAAGAGCAAAAAAATGGCTCTGCCTTTAGTTGTTGCCAAGAAGTTATGGATATAAGAAGAAAAATCCTGGTTAATTATTAATATCGTGATATAGCATATGCAATCAGAAGGAAGGCGCAGGTAAGTTATTCGTAATACATTAAAATTTGGCTTTAAAATTAAACTGTTTTAAAAGTGAATGACAGATGAATAAAACTTGGAAGCATGCAAAGGAGTGCAAAGATATTTGCCTCTGAATTTTGGTGGAAGTTTTTCAAAGTAAATAATTATTTCCTAGTTTTATTCTTCTGTATATAGTCTTTCTAAAAAAACTTTATCAAGTTAGCAGTTACAAACCATTTCAGTACATCTTGTATAGTCAAAGGAACCATTATGCAAATATATTTGTAGCAATTTTGTTCTCTCTCCCCTTGTGTTCTGCCATTCTCCCTCCCTCTCATACTACTTGGAAAAAGAAGCCAGATTAATCTCCTTTTTTGTGTCTTGTTATTGCTGAAATACAGCTTTTAGACTTGAGCAATAGGACCTGGATGACACTCTTTAGGAAAATAAAATGAGTAAAATCAAGAAAAGCCTGTAATCTGTCAGCTCTGAGAAAAATCAACAGAATACAACCTGTATAAAACTTGTTGGTACTTTTCAAAGCTATTTGGAAAATACTGTGTTTGTGCCTGTTTATATAAGTAGCTTTGAAGCTTAAGATCTGTTTTGACTCTTGGCCTTTTTTTTGCTAGGAAAAAAAATCCGAAATAACTGCTCAGTATCTGCTGTTGATCAGTGTCTTTGCAGGCTAGTTCAGTAATTATTTTCTTACCATAATTTAAGAAGTTTTTATGCTTTAAAATTACTGAAGCTGCCTGTGTAGAGAAACAAATTAATGACCTTAACTGTGACATAAGTACTCTAGGATTTCTCAAAACAGCTGGCATTGAATTGGTTGGCTTCTGATGTTTAAAGAAGGAGGAACAGTGTTTTATGAACAGGGTGAATATTTGGGGAAGATGATCTCCATTTATGCAGGAATAGATCTTATCACTGATTGATGTAGAAGTTGAGTTATTGTTTCCAGGGGCTTGTGTTGTCTCAAGTTCAGTGGAAACTGCAAGGCAGTATATGCTTGCTGTAACCTGTTCGGCTAATATGACATTAGGTAATGAAAATTTAGATCTAAAGTGGATGGCTTAAATATCATATTCACAGAATAATAATGGTGGAAGTTGAAGGGACTTCTGGAGGCCTTATGATCCAACACCCTTATCAAGCAGGGCCACCCAGGATTTTGTCAGCCTGTCATCCAGTAATGAAAACTCCTGAAACCAGGTGGTATAAAATAATTTCATGAAAACGTACCTCAGATACTCTTCTGATCAAACATAAGCCATCTGAGTGGAACTTCTTAACCTTCGGCATTTGTATTAAAACAATCGCTGAACACTCAGTGCGGTTGCTCTCAAAAATACTTGAACTTAGTATAGTATTAAGACTCCTAGAAATTGAGAAAAAATGAATTGTGTTTATCAGTCTTATCAGTGTGTAAACGATCTCTTTGGAGTCCATAAATGTAAGGAGCTACCTTTTTGTATGTAATTTTTTATTATTGTTTTTATTTTTCCATTCTCACAGGAGAAAGGAAGACCTGGAAAAACCAGGATTGAGATTCTAGTCTCTTTTTCCATTTGGTGGCTTGCATTTATTTTCTTCCTTACGGCTAACAGAAAGAATCTGAATGTAGATTTTTTCATTGCCTAGAAGTTATATTTCTTTACTCTCTAGGGACCCTTGTGATGATTTCCAAATACTATATGTAATGTTGGCTCTTATTCTGTGCAAGTAATGAGGTCAAACTGCATGTAGATATCAGCTAATTCAGCGAGTGCTATTTTTGATATACAAGCATTGCAGTCAGTATCTTCTGGCTGACTGTATCCATCAGTCTTCTTTTTGCTTATTACATTTCCTTAAAGTCAGTTTTCGTGCCCTCTCCTTTCCCTTTACTGGCAGAAGGAGAATACATTGTAATCATCTACCTAGAATCCTCATAGTAAGCTGTTGCTGGTAATTTGATATTATTTCCATCTGGAAACTTTAATCTCAGTTTTAACAGCTAATTGTACTTAGTATTGAAATGTGGATGACAGCACCATAATAAAGCAGTAAACTGTACCTTCCGAAGAGGATGGTGGCTGTGAGGAGTGTCTGCTCTTCTTGGGAAGAAAGTGTGGTCTAACATAGCCTGAATTGCACAGGCTCTTGTCCTGTGTCCTGCTGCCATTTCTGGTGCCTGCTTCTGTCCCTTGAAGCTCTGGTTTGTGCTGGGAGCAGAGATGAGGTGCTCTAAGTGTTGCTGGAGAAGTACCTGGGGAGAACTGCTGGATGGCTCCCACTTGGAGGAGAGAGGGAAAAATGTCTGCTTTCCTTGAATGTCGAAAGTATTTGTAAAGTTGTGTGTGTTTGTGCTTTTGTACATCGTGTGCAAGATGCAGTCCTTCCTTGGTATTTGGAAGGCAACAATGTGCTTTAAGATTAAGGAAAATGAGACCTGTCCATTAACACAAGGTTACTTTTTCAACTTCCTGAATCATTATCCTGTGTTAAATCTTTATGTTTTACAAAGTTTATTTTATGTCACTTTTCCTTATTCACAGTTCTTTTTAGCTGATTGGAAAAGGACTACTACTATCTCAAATAAATAAATAAAAATAAAAATAAAAAAAAGAAGGAAAACAAACCGAAGAACTGTTGTGTTTACTTTTCGTCATTTGCATGGAAGTTTGGTATGAGGAAGAGGAGGCAGAAGAATACTGACTGGACCAGATGAGGGACATCCTGCCTCAGTTCTCCTGTCTGCAGCTGAAGCTCCGTTCTTAGGGCATCTTTTTACCTGGTCAATGTAGATGTTTGTAGGAAAGGGAGTATCTCATCAATTTTCGCAGTAAGGCTGTAAATTGCACTGATATAAATATTCTGCGTGATGAAGAAATCTAGGAAATCTTACTGTTCTTTTTGGAGCTATACCTCAAATTTGCACTTTCATTATACTTCAGTTTCTTAATGCCTGTGTACTGCCTACACACTAATTCAGCAAAGGGAATGTAGATGTTGCTGTGCCACTAAAATTAGGGGACAAAATCATCAGATCTGGAGCACTTTGGGGGATCTGTTTCTATAAAAAGAAGAATGAAATGTGTGCAGAAAGTGAAATCTGTGTATGCAAGAAGCACTGTAATTCTAGCTGCACATAGCTAATTCAACCCTGGCTATGTGCAGGTGAGCTCTATCATTTAGAGATGTTGCCATTTATTTTCCCAATTCAGGTGCATTTTAAACTGTAGCTCCATTTACCTAAATAACAAAGAGGTCCTTGTTTTGGTTTTTGTCAGCCTGAAGTTGTTGTTTATGTTAGGAAAGTGGATATGAAATATTACTGAGTATTTTATGCTTTTTTCAGGCATAAATAGTGGGGCATAGGGAAGAAAAAAGACCTGATTACCTGAGAGGTGTGAGTATGGCAGGTCTATGCAGTTATGTAGGCCTAATGTTTTAGAAAGAAATTCTGTAATTGATCTAGCTGTTCTTGAAGAGTGGTGGTATGCTATCATACGCAGTTTGATGTGAAGTCTAAAACTCTCCAAAATGTTTTGAGACTTTTCATTTTGTCATATTTGTTGGTATTAAATGAACATGAAAGGTCAAAACTAGTTTTGTAGACACTGTCAGCTGAGTTACTTTACCACTTCCCAAATCATTCCTTTGCTGGCTGTGTGTATTGATAGACTGTTCTTTGAGATTGTTTCTGTGAGAGATCATACCTCTATATGAGAAAGTGATAGTACAGATCAGATGTAGGCACAGGTACAATCATCTAATGGTGAAGTTGAATGAATCAAAGCTGATCTTCTGCTGCTTAGAGGTCTGTACATCACCAGGAACGTACATCAAATTTCAGAGTAACATAAATGAGCTATTCGTTTTTTGTGTGCTGTTGGATTGCATCAAGACATTGGCAGTGGTGATTAATACCAGACTGGCTTGTGTTTTTTGTATACTTAGAACAGTTTGGATATCTTACTGTCTTTTGATTTATCTCTGTTAGGGTGATTCTTGTGGGCCACAGTTGAGGTTCATACAACATTATGTGTGAAGTAAGTGGTGATTTTGCTGTCTAGTAAAATAATTGAGAGGCTGACTAAGCAAGGTGGTAAAACATTGTATAGGAATGACTGTTCTAAAATACTCAGTGCTTTAGAGGTGTCTGCTACGGACTAGTGTATGTATGAATACTGTAAGTAACCTTAGTGATTTGCGCAAAATTCAGGTCAGTGGTATGTATCTTTCTCTAGTAGATCTGTATTTTGTATCACCATTACCGAATGTTTATTTACTGTGAAGTGTTACAGCTAGAGTTTTCAGAAGTATCTGGTAACGAACTTTAAAAGTTACTAGTTTTGTATTTGTCTTGTAAAGCCCAAGCTGTTGTAATGGTGACAAATCTGACAGAGGAATACAGTCCGTATCTTGTGCTGTACTATAGAAACTTTATTGCAGTATTATAATATAATAATATTATATTAGGGAATAATTTGAAAGGAAATTCATGCAATAAATATGATTCTGTATTCAGAAGTGATTTATGCTAGGGAAGACTTATGCTATGACGTGATAGATACGGCTTTCGCAACTGTTTCCAATGTCAGACAGGTCAACCACATGTGAAGGAGCAGCCAAATAAAAACACAAAAGGCCCACATGCATGAGAGGAGTAAAAAGTGAAAAGCCTTCTGAGGCTTTCATAAGTAATCTGGAATTTGATTTCATTTTCAAAAAATTGCTATTTAGGCACACGTGTACTGAGTTGTTCCTATATAGATAAGCTATAAATACTAAGGTTTTTATTTTTTTTAACATAATTTTGCAGCATTTAAACACAGTAACATAAACTGAAATGCTTTAGTTCTGTCTATGTAAAAAAAAAAAAATGATAAGGCAAGAGTAACTCTGAAACATCTTTGACAAAAATACATTTTGGAACTCCTACCACAAGTTACTGTTGATAAGGTTGTGTTTGTGTGGTCCTATGCTTTTATAGTATCTGATCTCGCAGATATTATGTCTGTGCTCTCTGTTTGGAAAATTAACAATGGTGTTAATTCATGAGCACCTTGTTACTAACTTCACTCAGTCATGGCTTTTGTCTTTTGCTTGCTTTTTCATAAAATGTGCAGTAGAGCAAATGCTGGTGTTAATTTCCTCATCCACTGAGGGCATAGAAGCAATAATCATAACTACTGCTGAGAAGCTCTTATGAAATGTGAACTTTTTTGTTCACATTTAAATTAAGACACAGAATAGCAGTAGTGGGGAGAAAGGATTGGTATTTGATTTTAAAAAACAAAAAACACAGATCTTCTCAGAGCATTTTGTTTTTCTTTACAGCAATCCTAGGCCTTTGGCAGGGAATTTTTCCTGTCTATAGAATGAAAATGCCTTGCCTGTCTTGTCGTTATTCATTATAATCTTTCCCTGTTTCAAGGACAGCTGCGTGGAAGAGAGTCACTGCATAGTACAGTGAGCTCTCATGCCTTGAGCACGCACACAACGATAAAGAGGAATTGGACAGACTCAATTTCTGAAGGTCCCTTCCAACTGAACTTCTCTGCTCTCTTATGCTTCTACAGTCAGTATTGAAGTGAATGATAATTAAAAAAAAAAAACAAACAAACTGGGAGACTTTGCACTGTTTTAGGAAAGAAGATCAATGATGGATAGGGTGATGATATTAAATCAAGATAAGAATAGTAATTCTAGCTACCAGGTGGAAAAGCAAAGGCAACATAATCCTTGGTTGAAAGAACTAAACAGACCAACAGCAAGGACTGATTTTATTTTTTTTTATAACCATAAACGGGATAAAAGAGATCAAATTCTGTTTTTCTGGTCTGCATATGTGGCTTTCACTCATCAAAAAGCATAAACTACTTCTGCACGTTTAAACTTATGCTAACTTACTTGCATTGTGGCAAATGTGTTGGGTCTTTTTGGAGAGGAAACTGGTTCATATGCCCTGAAAAATACTAAAGGATTTTTTGTCAAAAGCTCAAGCATTATTAGTATTGAAAATTATATTTACTGGTAACAATGCTTCTAGAAATACTTGCAGCAGACAGTTCTTAAAGCCAACATGTGAAGGATAGAATTTGTAAAGATTGGAGTATGTCAAAAAATATCTGGATTTCTGGGTCATACTCCTCTTGTTATGAGGCAAGGTAGCTATAAAGGCTCAACTCTAAATAAATTGTGGGCGGTGAAAGAATAAACATTACATATTTAAGTTGGAAACTGATTTCCGGGGAGATATTTGGGAAAGCTTCTCTTAGAAAACTATGTCAGTGCAGATAAATAATTGACAGGTCTTAAAATTCAGTTCCTGGAAAAATCTGAATTTTACCTTCAGAAATTGCTTGTCTATTTCTGCGAGTAGTTGTCCATTCAAGTGAATGCAGAAGCGTGAGCAAGGCTCAAGTAAATAGAGTCTGAATATTCTGTTCTTCCTTGTGGGGATTTTTTTCCCAGTCTAGCAATTTGCCAAAGCACTACTTGTACATTAACAATATTCTGAGTTTGTAAAGGAAGATAGCCTTCTGGGGAGAGAGATTTTAAGCATAATTTTTAAGCCAATTTATTTATATTTTTAAAGTTCTATCAACCAGCAGTGGAACACAGATGACTTCTTTGTGCAGGAACCAAATTGATAAGAGTGAAAAATACAAGAGGGGAAAAAACAGGTGATGCAAGATGGCTCTTTAAGCCCTTCCACTCCAGAACAAAATTAAATTACTATTTCTATTCAGGGAAGAAAGCTGGAATTAAGTTTACTGGATTTTTCAACATCTTTGTAGTATCTCATCACTTGACTGGATGTTACACAGATTCATTAGGTTAGGGGAAGAAAGTGATTGAAGTTAAAAAGTAAAATACTGAGGTGTGCTGAAGTGGTCTCCTTCCCACTGTAGTTCTGCCTGCATTTTGTCTCACTGTTCAGACACTGAGCAGGAGATGCTTGTGATTTTTAATTTCCATGTAACCTAATGGTTACTTTTGCTTTTCCACTGTTTCTAGTGTGAAGACCCCTGTCTGTCTAGCACATTTAGATCTATTGATAGATACATTCATACTAGGTATATGTTTAGATAGATATGAATATATGTATATATGTGCATATACACACACATATAAATGAAATCGTAGTGCCTTTTTTAAGGGAATTTGTATCCATTTCATCAACAATTTCTCAGTAAATGGAAGACTGGGAAACTGAATGAGAATAGTAATGATTTGTTAATTTCTAACAGAACAAATTGTATATTTTCCTTCATTTGCATGTATATTTGAAATGGTTTCCATTCCTTACAAGATGCCTGCTTAAAATTATAGGTGTTCGGGTCTTTGGCAAATTATTCTCCAGGAACCTTGCTTGTACTGTAATGATGATATACTGACTGTTTTATGTATTTCATTTGAACTCATGTTATTTCTGTTCTCTCACCTAGAGGCTGGAGAACTACTTTAATTTCATGTCTTGAGAAAGAGGATAACAAAATTGAAAGTACAGAGTCTTTGCAACAAATCAGCTATTGAGATTAGAATGAATCTGTGTTGTTACTTCTATTTGGTATTCATTGTAAAATTAGAGGACTGATTTATGTGTAGGAGGGAAAATGAGCACACTTTTGTTATCTTATAGTTGGTGTGAATCCAGGAAGTCTTGAAAGAGATCCTGGAAATTTACATTATACATAATTTACCATTGGCTCCTCCATATTTTGGCTACTCTTTTTTTTTTTTTTTTTTTTTTTTTTTTTTTTTTTTTTAAATCTCTGCCGTAGCACATTTTCTTTTAATATGCATTGTATTATTCAATTCTTCTTTCATCTGTAAGTAGCATCTAAAAAGCTAAGAAATCTCCTTTTTCACCTGAAGAATTTGATTATTTCATTATGATGTTTATTTAAATAACTTTATTTAGTTGTCCTGATATATAACACTACTAAAATAACTGCCTCATCATTTTCCATTGTGTTCTCATTGTCAAAGTATCCTTTAAATGAATATAAGTTCAACTGTTATACATAATTTACTTATGCCATGGGGGTAAATAAAACTGGCCTTTCATCTCCTTATGTTACTATGTTGTTTATAAATGGATCTTTGTTGATTGTTATGATCTATGTGGTTAAATATTTTGAGTGTACTAGCTAGAAGCAGGATGTTAGCCTGTTTGAACATGGTATTACTGATGCTGACTGTTTTTCCTACATTGGATATGACATTTTTTCCTTAATGGTAACAATTCAGCTTTGGTCGGCCAGGAGTTGAATGTTACTGCCAGCATGACAGTGGAGCTGCAGTAATCCAGCTTCAGTTCCTGATTAATGAGGTTAGTAAATTGATGTCAGTATTCTGTAATTTAGAGAAGATGTACTGTGTGTTTCTCAATTTCTCACTAAGCAAACAACAAAATACAGACACCATTTATGCTAAGAATCACTCATGTTAAACACTAATAATAATTTAGGTAACTTTTTTATCATAGACATTGCTTGACTGACTTCAGAAAATGACTTCATCTCTAGAGTATTCCTGCTACAAGCAGGAACTTTTTTGCTAGTAATATTCCTGTCAGTGAATATGGTAAGTCATCTTTGAAGTAAAGTATACTTTTAATAGTACCAGTGTTTCAGTGGATTGTTAACTTTACTTTGGTTGCTGTTGTTTAAGATGTGAGCTGAGAAAAGATCTCTAATCTGAACCCTCAGTAATTTCACATTTATTTCTAAAGACATAACAGCTGAGACCTGACAGTAATGCTGTTCTTCAGTTAACTAGGACCAGATTTCTAGAGGGATCTCTTGCTCAGAGGGATGCTGAAGTCAAATATCACTAAATTTGTTAGCACAGAGATGTTACCTGCTGAGTTTATTACTTTATTTCTCTGCAGATATGTGTATGAGGGAACTCATGCACACCAGAAAAAGCTTCTTCCTCATTACTCCTCGGTATAGCACAGAAACAAATGTGATCAGGCTGAATGCTGGGATCAAATCAGTTATCCCGTGACTACTGCTTGAAACCTATCTGTGCTATGATGTAAACTTGCATACTTGTAAATATTTTAATATTGGTTGCAAATTGCAGTATTTCCTCTATGATGTTATTAATACTATTTCTAGAGTCCTAGAAATAAACTCAGTAAAATTTTATTTTTAACAGGGAGCTCTTGTGAGTGCCTTGGCTGATGATACCTTACACCTGTGGAATTTACGTCAGAAGAGACCTGCTATACTTCATTCACTCAAATTTAACCGAGAACGGTAGGGGTTGGGTTATTACTGCTTTCCATGTTACTATCACACTGTGAAAAGTGAAGATTGGATTTGTTAATGCAGTGCAATTAATAAATTGTTAAGTAATTGAAACTGGATGTACATTGGGCTTGAGTTATAGGCTGTTGTGATCAGAAGTGCTTATGAGTAGATGGAACTTATCTCTGCTAAATTGAGGTGGTTTTTTTACATTTTTTTCTTTGTTTTTTGTTAACAAGTTTTTGGAAGTAGGTTGGTTTTTTTATTTTTTTTTTATGGATTTTGATTGCATGTAAATCTGTTGGAAGCTGGTATAGAGTCTGAGATGTAAAGATATCTTTGTTTAAACCAAGAGGAAGTTTGAAACCATTGGTTTGCTCTAAATGCATCGTTTTTCATTCTAATTAGAGGAATACTTTTTTCTTTCTTGAGAAGAATCAGTTTGGAGATCATTTGGGCAAATGTGACTTCCACTAGTCTGTGGGCCATGATGGGATGCACCTGTGAGTGCTGAAGGAGCTCCTGGACATCATTGCTAAGCCACTCTCGATCACATTTGAAATGTCATGTCAATCAGGAGAGGTACTTCAGGACTGGAGGAAAGCTGCTGTAAACACCGTCTTGAAAAAGAGCAGGGAGAATCCAGGGAATTACAGACCAGTCAGCCTCAACTCAGTCTGTGGAAGGGTTATGGAGAAGCTCATCATGGAGGCTATCTCTAAACTAAACATGAGGAAGACAAGGTGATCAGGAGTAGTCAGCATGGATTCACCAAACAGAGATCATGCTTAACTAACTCTGTTGTTTTCTGTTATGAGACAACTGGCTGAGTAAATAAGAGGCGAACAGTGGATGTTGTCTATTTGGGACTTTAGGAAGGTTTTTTAAACCCTTTCATATCTTCCTAGACAAAGGAAGTGCGGACTATGTGAGTGGGAGGTGAGGTGATTGGGGAACTGTCTGAATGGCTGTTCTCAGTGGGTTCTGTTCAATGTCACAGAATCTAGCTGGATTCCTGTAGCTACGTGTGTCCGCTAAGGGTCGATACTGGGTCAGTATTGTTTGATTTATTCGTCAATGTCTGTGAAGAGATGTAGTGCTTCCTCAGCAAATTTGCTGATAATACAGAACTGGGAGCAGTAACTGATACTCCAGAGTGCTATGCTGCCATTCAGATAGATCTTGAATGTCTGGGAGGATGGTCAGAGAAGGAACCTCTTGAAATTCAGCAAACCCAAGTAGAGGGTCCAGCACCTGGGAAGGAATAACTCCACGCACCAGTACAGGCTAGGGGCTAACATGTTGAAATGTAGCACTGTGAAGAAGGATATGAGGATCCTGATTGACAACAAATTGACCATAAGCTCACAGTGTACCCTTGCAGCCAAGAAGGCCAATTGGTATCCCTTGCCTTATTAAGAAGAGCGTTGCCAGCAGACTGAGAAAGGTTCTTCTCTTTTATTCAACCCTGGTGGGGCCCCATCTGTGCTCTGCAGAACAAGAGAGACATACAGCCTTTTGCTGGACGCTCTTCAGGAGCACCTAAAATGGGTAAGGGACTTGGAGTGTCTCTCACATGAGGAAAGGCCGAGGGAACTGGACCTCTTTCATCTTGTAGAGGGCTGGGCAGCATGTGATCAGCGTGTTCAGGTGTCTGAAAAGATGGCATCAAGAGGATGGAGACAGATTTCTCAGTGGTGCCCAGGATGAGAAGGAGCAGACACGAATTAAAATGCAGGAACTTCTGATTGAATGTGAGGAAAAAATTCTTTACTGTGAAGGTGACTGAGTGCTGGCACAGGTAGCCTAGAGAGTTTATGAAATCTCTGTATTTGGAGATATATAAAAAAATATTCTTATAAAAAGTCCCTCCCCAGCTTTCCTGTGGGCCTCCCCCTTCAGGTACTGGAAGGCTACCATAAGGTTTCCCCAAAGCCTTCTCATCACAGAGCTGAAGATCCCCAACTCTTTCAACGTGCCCTACTGCAGAGGTGCTCCAGCTCTCTGATGCTTTTCCTGGCCCTCCTCTGGACCTGCTTCAACAGCCCCATGTCTTTCTTGTGTTGGGGGCCCTGGAACTGGAAGCAATACTCCAGATGGAGTCTCACAGGAGCAGAGTAGAGGGACAGAATCACCTCCCTTGTCTTGCTGCTTCGTCTACTCTTGATGCAATCCAGGATAATGTTGGCCTTCTGGGCTACAAGTGCACATTGCCAGCTCATGTTGAGTCTTTCATCATCTGACATCTTCAAATCCTTCTCTCTTGCTCTCAAGCCCTTTTCCATCCAGACTGTGTTTGTGCTTGGGATTGCCCTGACCCAGGTGCAGGACTTGGCCTTGTTGAATTTCATGAGGTTGATGTGGGCCCACATCGCACACTTGCTCAGGTCATTCTGGGTGGCATTCCTTCCCTCTAGCATGTCAACTGCACCACTCAGCTTGATGAAGAACGTTATGTTCTGAACTCTGATGTGAACTATAAAGTTGTTTCTATCATATAAAACCAACAGAAGCAATTCATGCTCATCAGATTAAAGTATATAATTTGAAACATTTGTGAAGCTTTAAAGAAATGTGGGAGAGGGGGAAATAAGGCTGTGGTGTGTTAATGAAATTAGTATTCTGCTGGTCCAGCCTTTTACCAGCTTTGGTTAATTCTCTGCTTTTAGCTGTGTATGTGGATGACTGTCCAGTGCTTAAAAATGTAATTACTAGAACCTGTATTTGTTTCAGCTGTTGGTGATATAGTTTGGTGAGTTTCAGGCCTGTTCTGAATGCAACCTCTAGTATATTATTGAGAAGTATTCTGAATTCTTGCTTTTTCTACTCATGAATTTTAAAAACAGGGAGTGATAAGGAAGTTGCTTTTTAATTTTAAATAGTCCTACATGGCTGTTATCCATCGTAGTTTTTGTTCTTAACAGCAGAAAATGTCTTCATTGCAGCTTTTCAGATAAGAACAAAACATTTCCTTAAAAGTAGCAGCCAAGAGTCTTTGAAGTTGGTGCTTTTTGTTGAATCACTGAATGAACTGAGTAGTTATAGATAAAAATTTGGTAGTTTAATAGACATATAGCTGTTTACTGCCTATTGTACAGATGATAGTGAATAATTTAAAACAAGTCTTTTTTAACCTCGTGACTGGTGAACTTGTTAACGTATAACAAATCTGTTGAAATTAATGGCAGATGTCAGAAGCATGGTATGAAACGAGCTAGTTTTGCAAGTTTTCTAGCCTTTTGTTCTTGTTGCATTTGTGTTGGTTTCACAGCTGCTCCATGTTCTTGTTACTAAACAGAAGTTAAACAATATTAAACCAATGTAATGATGAGCTTGCCCGCTGCTCCTTAACTGTGGGAAGTAGGCAGAGAAGCAGTGTATGGAGGCCAGAAAAAGATTGCAGAATGATACATATGTGGGGTTTGTGCTTGCATGACTTACTGTGGAAGTTAGTGTCTTAGTACCTCTTTGCTAAATATATAATTCAATGTGTTAACTAGGTTTTGTCATTGCTAAGATGTTTTTTTCAGTGAATGACAGTGCAGTTTTTGTCACTTGTATAGACTTGAAAATATCTTGGCTTTATGTAGAATGTGGAAAACTTGTCTTGTGATTAAAGACTTCTGTCTTTCCTGAAATGGTTGTAATTCCATCTTAATGCCAAAATGAATATTTTCCTTGCTTTGTAACATAGCCTGAAGACAAAAATGAGAACCATAGTGTAAAAATAGAACCGAGTGTTTTGTGTACTGTGCTTTGCATATTGATCACTGAATGCATGCATTGGTAGCAGTTTAATTTTTAATATGTCGATTTTTATGCTGTGGGATTTAAATAGTCTTCCTCAGCATGAAACTGCACAATCTGGGGTTACAAAACTGTTTTAAGTGTTTTGGTCTTATACCCTCCTATGAACAGCAACTTGAGCATTGTATTTCAAACACAAACCCTGTGGTGTGTGTTGAAGAATCCCCTTTGTATTCACTTTTTAATAGCACATAGGATTTTTGACTTTTAAGACACATACCTCACTTTGTTAGATTCTGTTAATCTACCCACACTATGCATTAGCAGGCATTTGCTGAAAGGGCTTCTTCCTTCCACGTAACTGAATTTTTAAACTGACCAATTCTGCCACTTTGTGGATAATAGAAGGACATACATGATTGTTTTTTGCCTTTGAAAGCAGATGATCATAGACTTCTTGTTTCCCTTTTTTGTGTACCAATACCACTATTTCATTTCCAACTTCTGTTTAGTGGGCTTTTTTTATCCCTTATTTACTTCTATGTGTTTTGGGTTGGGATTATGGTATAGGTAACAAAGAATAGGCACATATACAAATGATACATGTGAAAGGTTAAATATTTTAGTCTTTGTAGAGTCAATAATATACTGAGTACACCATTAATTTATGACATGTGGCTATCTTCTCATGTTGAAAAGTGGCTTATTTTTGAAGATCAAAAGGAAGTAATCTGATCTGTTTGCCTTTATGATTTCATATAAAATTTTCTTTTTCCCCTGTTGGGTTGAAAATGTTGTTTAATGGTGATTCACTAGATGGCATATTTAGGAGTTCTATCTTGTTTTGGGTAGTTAACAAGAGGAAAAAAAAACTTTTCAGCACTCTTGATTTGCTGCAGTGAATGCTTCGTTCATACAAGATTTGATTCCTTTACTTTTTTTTTTTTTTGAGGCTGTATGAAGCAGTCTGAGTCCCATTTTAACACGTGGTTGATGGAGATACAATTGGATGTTTTTGGCTGCTGCATTTGGTATTGAGAGCTGAAGTGCAGAGTCCTACTACCCTGGGACTTCAGGTTACTATGAAACTGTCTCTGTTGTCTGATTAGCTGTTTTCTCTGTACTACATCAATGATTTTTACAGTGCTATGAGCCACATAATGACCAACTGTCACATTCGTGGGCAGAATTCAACCTTTAGTCTTTAAGCCTTATCAGTATGGCTGACTTTCCACATTAGTGATGATAGTAATTTGTCTGACTCCTGTGGGAAATTTACATCTGTCAACATTTGTTATGTCCTACTACGTAACTTCCAAGACCTGACATTCAGCCTTAACTGCTTCAAGGTGAACCTGGATCAAGCCCTGGGCAGTCTGGCTTAGCGGTGCATCTCCCTGTTTATTGCAAGGGAGTTGGATTAGACCACCTTTAAAGGTCCCTTCCAACTCTTAGGCTTCTATGATTCGACTTGTTTTAGAGCAAGCTACTTGAATGTCTTCTATAATCAAGGGTGGGTGGTGGTTATTCCTTGAGTCCTAAAAGGTGTCTGGCAGGTACTCATGAATGTACTTCAGGGGATTTTATCAGTGGCTGGGATCCTCAAATCCTTAGTGTTTGGTGTGAATTTCTTCAGTACTGAAAAAGTATGAAAAAGAAAACTTGGGTTGATCTTTTGTCAACATTACAAGTAGTGAAACAGCCCTTTTGTTTATGAACATATAAAATGTGGAATGTATTAGGGATATCTTATATTGTAAAAACAAACAATTAAAAAAAAATATTGGAATATGAGAACACAAAAAAGACTGCAGCAACCTAGGAACTGGAAGAATGTTCAGATGGCCCTAATATTTGTTGCATCACTGATGGCAGTGTCCCATTTTACTTTGCACTCAGCTCTTGCCTTCTCAATACTATGTATGCTAGAACTCAGATGTTGAACAGAAATTCTTCTCAGTGCCTTTAGAGGCAGCTCTTCAAGTGATCATATTTGGAGAAGCATCATTTAGAGCGTTGTTATGGAATACAGATGGAGGCATTGAATAGTTCTTTCTCTGCCTGCGTCTCCTGCCTCTTCAGGTCTTCTCTTCATACATGTAGGTATTTTAAGTTATTGCTGTTGCCAGTAATCTGGAAGCAGCTCATTTACAGCAGTATGGGAAAAACACAGCCTCTGCTTGGTTCCATCAGAATGTCATTCTGACACTGGCTTTTGACTTTGTGCCCTTTGAAGACTCAACATGGGGACCACGGATGTGTAATCTGGTATTATGATAGACTTTAAACTTTTAAGTTTCGGTATTTTATATAGTGGCTATCCTATCTATGAAAGCTTGAAGAGAGTCAGAATTACACAGAAGGCAACTTTGGTAGGTTAATGCTGCTCTTAGAAAAAATTTACTTTGCATCTCTGGTGATTACTTGATCAACTAGTGTAATTAGAGCAACTACATTATGGCATTATGTCAGTCTGAGGTTCTAGAAATAGTTTTAATGACTTCAATGAAATCCTGTTATCATTGTTTGTAATTCATGTAAGCATTTGATGCTCTGCTTTATTAAAGCCGTGCAAAATTCTGAAGAACATAATACTTCATAATGCAGCAAACTAAGGGAAGGTAACGATTAATTTTAGAAGGATGTTTGTTGTCATAAGAATACCCACAATATAACAGTTTATTTTTTTTACTTAATATTTCCCTTAAGTGAAAGAATTAGCCTGCTTACATATTAATGTAAGAAACTTTATTCTTTGAGTTTTCCATAATTAACTTCCTCTAGGGAATACTATAATTTGCTATAATTACTATTTTGATATATGTTGTGACACAACCGCAATCAAGATTTTTCTCAGCTAATTTCAACAGATTATTAGAGAAGACATGGTTTGTAGAAAATAATCTTTTCAGTAGATTTCCAAATGGCTGCTTAAAGATGACTATCATTTCTATATCATTTCTAATACTTTCCCATAAATAATAGCATAAATTATATATATATTTAACTGTACTCATGTGTTTTATATAGGACTTTTATCAATGTTTTCCACTCCTAATGTAACACTGACTTTTCTGTATGTAATCATTTTCTTGAGAACTGTTGGTCAAGCCCTGACAAATGTATTTCAGAGTTTAACTTGTTCTTTACTTTTGTTGTTGTTTGGTTTTTTTTAGAGGGTGAGGTGGAGAAGTGACATTGTGAATGTGTATGCAGTGAGGAAGAAGAATTTGTGGTTTTGGAAAAGTACAGCTACTTTAGAACTAAACTGACTGTTTTGGGGTTGCATAACATACCTCATTTTAGGATTGGCATTAGCATATATTAAATATCATATTGTAGATTTCAGATTAAAAAAAATTTCTTGGAAACATTTTCTTCCATAAAGGGGATTTTTTTTATTTGCACAGGGATTGAGGAGCAAAATATTTTGAATAAAGTACTGTACACAAAACTTGAATTATGTTGTCAGCGTCACAAAGTGTATTACTCTTAAGGAGTTAACTGAAATTTCAGAGGAGATAATATGGTGAATTGGTTTTGCCGTGGAACTACTAACTGCCTGCAAAAGCTTGCCTTCTGTCATCACTTGCTCACACAGTCCCAGTTAAGGTGTCTCTTCAGAAGCACAAAACTGGTCTATTTTTTTTTTATGGATGCCTCTCTCCTGGTGTTATTTGTCACAGCGGTTTGATGCTGGAAAGAAAATGTCTGGTACTCTGCTCTTGTCTGATTGCTATCAGGCAGTTGGGATTTGTACGCTAGAAAAGGCTTGGCAAGAAATTTTCCTTGAGTTCAGTGCATCTGTGATGCTTTCAGTCCAGCCATTTCTTGTGACTTTGTCTTTTTCTTTTTTTTTTTTTTGGGGGGGGGCGGACAGCGGGGAAGAAGGGCAAGATTGCTTGAATGTTGGAGATGGACAGGACATAGTATGGCAATTCCTACTTTTGTGGATCTTCATATATTATCCACGGAGTGTAATTTTCTTGTGGCAGAGAGATATCTGAAGGAAGGACTGTTTTCTTAAGAAAAAAATGTATGATGTCCTTGGCCAGGAGAGAGCTACCTAACTACTGAAAAGTCCTTGAGACTTGTTTTTGTGCCTCCCAAACAAGTCTGTACCTCTTTTCACCTCAACTCCAAATTTAAATGAAACAAGCTGGTTCACTGAATGTAACATTTGTATATTGTCATGCTAGTATGATTTCACTGGTGATGAGGACTGTAACCTTAATGAATTTCATTTTTCTAAAAGGGCTATAAAATTTCTGACATAGGATAAAATCCATATAGTGTCTTGAGTGGAACCTTAATGTTTTTCTGTAAATGGAATGTAGAAATAAATGTTGCAGATTTGTAGATATACAGTAGAATTTCTGAAAATTGAAAAGTTTGCTCTTTTTTTTTTCCAGAAAGAAAATAAATAATTAGCAAGAGGTGTAAACATGTATTACATTAGGGATGAAACCCTTGTCTAGAGAAGAGGGGTTGGAACTAGATGATCTTAAAGGCCGCTTCCAACCCAAACCATTCTACAAAACAGTGACTTTTTATTATGGCAGAATTGGCATGATGACTAGCTAAATCCAAGTGAGATTCATCAGTTCTGCGAACCATGAAAATTCTAAAGGAATATTTAGTAGTTATATAGACATCGTGGAAGGTTCTGATTATGGAAGGCTGATAAAAACACACTTGAAAGTGTAAGATTGGGAACACTGCTTTGTGTATACCTGTACTTACAATTCTGAAATCTTGTCAAATTCCCAACTTCAGGATTTTTTAAATGTTTTGTAAAGCTACTTGCTCAAACGTATTTTACTCTTGATGTGAAAGCATTTCACTGCTTGTTAACTGTTGACGAAACTAACCTCTGCTGTACAGAGAAGACAGTGAAATGAATACAGCTACTGTAGAGCTATTGCATAAATAAAGACCTCAAAAGTATTGAGGAGTTGAACACTTTTTCCTTCAGTTGTCACCATTTTTCTACAGTAATGGAAGTTGTAGCCTCAACTTATATTTTGGTCCACCTTTAAATGACGAAACAGAGTAGTTTTTTATAAGGAGTGTTGGACACCTATAGGTGATTAAATTAACTTACAAAGCAATATAGATATACCCATGATGCTGCTCCTGAATATTCGTTCTGGCTGCTGGACCACAGTTGTAGATTCAACTGATGTGGCTGCCAGCTTCCTCTGACAGATGGAATCCTGACACAAAAAAGCTATAGCATTGCAAGTTGCTGAGTGTTTCTTTCTCCTCTTGTCTCATGCTGCCTCTCTTCCTCTACCCCATTACCTGTTTATAGTGGGAGAGCTCTGTTACTGGACAGTAGTATTTAGGAGGCCTGTCTTAATAGGTGTGTGTGTATGTGATTTTTAGCTTCAAATAAAATTACTTTTGTCTTTCGAGCGAGTTGATTATAGTCAAGTGTTTAAGCAGCAGTGCTTGCAAATCACTGTATATAATGAAAGTGTTATAATGTTTACAGGTTTACTGAGTTGAAGCATTTTAAATCTTGTGTATAGTCCTTTTTTCTGTAAAACATCAATGCAAAATTCTTGTGCAACCTTTGTGCTTAAATATTAATACATAAGAAATCAAAAAAGTTTGAAAATAGCTAAATTGAACTTTTGCCTGAGCAAACGGTGTTTCCAAAATTGAGGCATATTAGTGATACAAAAAGATCCAGGTAACATTGCAAGAAAAGCTTTAACTTTTGAAATCTGTAATACAAAGTAATGTCTTTTCAACGATTAGTAGGTTTTTCCGTTGCTGATTTTAGCATTTGCTTTTGTGCTGAAGTTAAATGCATATATAGAAGATCTAATGCAAAGGATCTAAAGCTGTACTTTGCTTAAATAATTATTAACAGACTTGTGAAATGATGCACACATTTGATAAGAAGGGAGTCCAACTGGGAGAAAATAAGAATAAATCTGTAAAGCTAAGGATTAGAGCTGACAGAACAAATTTCCATTTCATAATTATTTTACCTTATCATAAAAACATTTCTCAACACCCTAGTTTTATAGAACATGTAATTTAAATTGTTTCCATGTTGGACCTTATTAGATAACTGTAAATCTAAAACATCTTATAGATTTTTTTAGACTCTAATTTCTATGTTTCTGTTATGTAGAAAACTCAAATTTTTAGAATTTGCAGTTTCTAAGCAGATTTTATTGCCATATCAATTTTGATGACAGTATGACAGTGTGAAAAATAAAGAGGATTCCAGAAGCCAGAAATAACCAAATTTCAAAATAAAAACATTTTCACTGAAGTTACAGTTAAAAAAAAAAAAAAAA
>VXAB01000697.1:664098-689247 GCA_013399175.1 Odontophorus gujanensis
AAAAAAAAAAAAAAGAGAGAGTTTTCTGCTGGTATCAACAACAGTTAGCATTTGGGTTTTGTTCAGCTGTTTCTTTCTAGCAACAAAGGAGGGAAAGAAGAAATACAAGGCAGGAAATTAAAATGTGGTTTAAGTAAAATGTTATCACCAACTTTAAACTAGTTTTTAAATAGTTTTTATAATAGCTTAGGTCTCATGCTGGTTTTTTTTTTGTGGAATGCTTTACCTCACACTTAAACTTACATTTACTAAGTTATATTTTCTGTCTCCTCACTCAAAACCAGTTTGAACTGTAGCAATTTAACTCTAAAAATCTTTTGTTCTTCAGAACTTACAATTAGATGGCTGAAGGGATATTTATAGATGATAAATAGGAGTGATGAAATAGGAGTGTTGTATTTTAAGTTTAAAATGACAGCAGTCTTGAGGAAGAACTTTCATTATGATAATCTTCAAAGGTGGCCGTGTGATTTTTATCTGAATGACTTAACAGTCCTAGAATACTTTGGTTTATGTGTATATATATATATTTTGAAGTTTTACATTGTCTGTGAATCTCTATCATCTGGTCTTACTAATTTTTTCTACCTGTATCTTGTTTGCTGCATTTCTTCTACCTTTTTGAAATAAGGACCTTGAGATGTAGGATTTATAACGACTTTTCTTTAATCCCTTTTTCTGGTGGTGTTCTTCTTTAGGATAACATTTTGTCATCTGCCTTTCCAAAGTAAATGGCTATACGTGGGCACCGAAAGAGGAAACATTCACATTGTCAATGTGGAATCATTTACTCTCTCAGGCTATGTCATCATGTGGAATAAAGCCATTGAACTGTGAGTGTAATCAAGTACTGTCTTTTGAGGGGAGAGAACAAAAGTGTCCTAAATGTCATTAATATCAGATGCAGAAATTGTATTCTTATCTAATATTAGTCTCACTATACCAAATAAATGGGCAAAGTACTTGGACATGTAAGGAACTTTCATTCTTGTAAAAGTGAAGTGATAATGTTAACATAAACATTAAGCCTATAATGCTGTTATTACAGTGCCAGGAATAGGCATAAAAATCTGTGGTTATTAAAGAATTAGGAAAAAATATATATATGTTAATTATGTTGTGTCTTACATTAGGATTTGCAGGTCACTTTCTACAGTTGGAGAGGAAGTTAAGTTCATATGTAGATTTGTTTTTATACTTGTGAAAACTGTTCCTGATTTGACTTGATGCTGTGATGCCCAGAACTCTGTGTAAAAGCATGTCTTCAAAAATAGTGCTTTAGTAATCCTTATAGCATCTTTCAGAGTGTAAAAGACATGCATTGTGACATTACTAATTTATAATATAAATATAAATAACCCGATTACAGGAAATAAAATGTAATTTTTACAGCAATTTTTAGGTTGTAAATAATATTAAGTTCAAGAAATAATTGCTTTTCTTATTTTTATTTTATTTTTTTATTTTTCTTCAGTAAAGAATTAATGGTTTAGAAAGCATAATATATTCTCCTGCCCTCAAATCTTCAAGGTGGAAGGATGAAGAAAACAAAAATGTATCTTTCTAGATAATGTACAATTAAAGGAAGCAAAGCTTTATAGAAATAATAGGACAGGCTTGGTCCTGCCTGTAGTAGCTATTGTTTTTGGAGTTAGATTGCATTTAGATAGTTTCCTGTGAGTATGCAGAAATACAGCAACATGAAAGTCTGCTGTACAATGGTTTTTGAAGAAAAGAGGCATGTGATATATGTATTGATTGAAAGACTACGGATGGGTTTTTTTTTGAGTAGTTTGTTTTCCATGCTCGGCTTCAGGAGGCTTTTTGGGATTAATCAGTGTGTTAGGTAATGTTGTTTCACTATGAGAGTACATAAATATATACTTTTTTATATTGTTTGTAATTATTTTATGAAATGCTATTTTGGGCATAGCTGTTTCTTTTCTTTTAATTGTATTTATTTATGGTTTAGGTCATCCAAATCTCACCCAGGTCCTATTGTCCACATTAGTGACAATCCAATGGATGAAGGAAAGGTAGGATATGATTGAAGACTATTCAACAATCTATTTTTTAAGTAAGAGTTTTGATTTCAAATGTAACTACTGCTTCTTTAAAAAGAAGGGATTACATAGCTTAGAGGCATGCTGCAAACATGAAGGAAAGTTTAAATCAAGATTTTAGGCTTTGAAAATAGCATGAAGCAAGATACAGTTATGATTTAGGAAATATTACTAGACTAGTTGAATGCATCCTGTAATCAGAAATCAAAACCAGTTCCATTCTATTTCTTTCTTTATGTTAGGAGGAGGAAGTTGTGCTAGAAAGCAATGGATTCTTAGAAATCCTCAGGAGTCTGTATAAAGATGTGCTTCAATTTGTGTTAGAACGTATTATCTATTTTTTGTCTTGTCCATTTCTTACCTGTTTTCCATCTGCCTTATTTCTGTAATTTTGTTGCATATTATAGAATCACTTATACATGATCAAGTGCATACAGAAATACATATATTAGGCTCTAATTCACTCTGTACTTTAGTCATGATTGCAAGACTGAGGCTCTGTTTCAGATGTCAGGCATCTTTTCTGAGTCTTAGGGAAGGGGTTGTATGACTCTTCTACCCTTTGAAGGATCTTCAGCTTTTTTTAGCTTTTGTGCCTCATATAATTATTCAGTAAATCAAACAGCAAATTGTGGTGGAGTCCTTCAGTCCATGTTAAAAGGGTTTTCCTTAACTTTAACAATGGGAGTAAAGTAAAATTTGCCAAAGGAATTTGAAGACTAGTCAGTACATGTCTCTTTCAAAAGTACATGGGTCCCTCAGAAGAGTATGGTTATAATTTAGCCAGATATACCACAGAGACCTTGATGACACTTGAAACGGATTGATTAATGACTGCCCTCTGCAGTATTCAGGCGTAAGTGATTGAATGTATTGAGAAATTAAATTCTGAATGTTTATTTCTGTCAGTGTAATGGCTCAGATATATCATAGAGTGGTGAACTCACAAGTGTGAAGAGCCTTGAAGGAAAAAGTGAAAATACTTTTCTTTCTCCTGTTCAGTGTGTATAGTAGAAATACTATTTTTATGCTTTTGTTCCTTTGGTTTGACAAGTTTGTGGTGGATAACAGTAAAGACATTAGGCAATGATAGTATTGTCTTAGCAGGGTTTGAATATTTTAATAACATGCAATAACGTAGCTTCTAACCTAGACACATACAGATTTGGTCCATAAAGAATTTCATGAGTACAGCTTTTCCATTCAGCTGAAGATCATTAAAGTAAGCATGTGTAGCTACTGGATTTCTCTGCAGAGTTATATCTGAATCACATTCCAGAGTCATGAACCATAGAACATAAAAGTAATTAAACTGTGGTAACTTTAGAAAAGACTAGTAATCTATTTAGTCAAGTCTACTGTACCCACATTTTAATGTTCAAATGTTGTCAATTAACATTAAAGGCTTATTGTTTTATCAATCAACATGTTACTCATTCTTTTAGAATGACCCTACTGTCCACTTTCTAATGGAGAAAATGTCCCTAAAAATAAACGCCTATGCAATTGCAAGAACATCCTGTGTACTCACTTAAAACTTTTTCAGGCTAGTAGAAAAACCATGATCAAGAGAAGGTTGAAGTTTAAAGTTAAACCATATTTTCTAGTTTGTCTATTTTATGGTAAGCAATATTATTCAAATTAATAGTACATATGATTCTGTAGTGAGGAAAAAAATATGTAATCACTTTCACTGTATCAAATGTGTTTAGTATTTTAGGGCATTTTGGTGCTACGTTGCAATGAAATAGAGGGAATATATCATTATAAGGTGTGTGGAGATACTGTTACTTTCTCTTTGGAAAGGACTGACAACTTTGAAAATCTTTATACTGAAAATTATCCATGTAAAATGGCTAGGTACAGCAGTAAACCATATTGATGTAGATCTCTCTCCGACAACAATGGCATGTATTGTGAAGACTGTTTTCTTGTAATATGAAGGATGCTCCACTGGGCACCTCTGCATGCATGAGTTGAGTTGTGACACTGAATAAATCTCGGTAGATATTATTCAATTTCTATATATCTATGCTGAGGGAAAAAGGTTGAATAGAAGGCCTGCTACTTAATGCTTGGAACCACTTAAACAACATTGTTGGAAGTTAGAGTAGATGCAGCTAATATGTAATAGGAAGTTGCACTACGTTCTTCTACTATATAATAAGTGCCAAGGCTGTTGCTACTATCTTATGTTGGCCTTGGTTTGTTTTCATTAAGAGAAGTGTCACTTAAGTTAGGAAAACAAAACACTTAATTACTCAGTGTGTTAGAGCAATTATTTTGAGCAATTTGGATCTTTGCTTCCTGCAGATAAGGTTTAGTTTTACTTCTTGAAAAAGGTGATTCCCTTTAATTTCTAACTTTCCTCTCAAAAACTAATATTCTTTGTGTTTCTTTAGACAATTATCTCTATTTGATTAAAAACTGAAGAAAGTTTATAGTAAGATTTTTTCCTTAGAGAAAATGAACCGTTACCCAGAACTTCAGGAAGGACAATGTGTTCTTCCAAATGTAAGCATAAGAAATTCCAGTGGGGAAAACATATGTTAATGAAGGAAAAGTGCCCCCTTGAACCCCAGTTTTCATTCTGAAAGGTGTACACTTAGGGAAGATCTTAATGTTGGGCTTTCTGGAACTCAAAGGGATTTCAAAGGACTATTCAGAAGACAAATATATCTATTTAATGTTGAATGAATTTCAGTTGTATTAGTATCACATTAGCAGAAAATCTAGGAGGGTGAAAACCATCCCAAGTTAAACCTCAAATGTTGAGGTCTTCACAGGTTGTCACTAATTTCTGTTGTCATAACCACTTGTAGTTACTTCACCAAGTGTTATGCTTTATCTTTATGAGAAAAGATCTGCAGGTTATGAAAATGGTACTTTGCTTGTCCCTGTAAAGACTTGATATTTTCGCTTGTTATTGCAGCTTCTGATTGGCTTTGAGTCTGGAACAGTGGTATTATGGGATCTGAAGTCAAAGAAGGCCGATTACAGATACACACATGATGAGGTAATTTTTTTATCTGCTTTGCATATTATGAGGACATCATTTACAGTTATAGGGATAACAACTTTATTCAGTTCTTCTGTTGCCAGTGAATTAATAAGTGGGTCTCTCTGAAATGGTGAATATTTGAAGTTTTCTCTAAAAGGGACAGAGGGTTTGTATGAAGAAGTGTTTGCTAACTGAAGTTTGTTGCAATGAACAGTGATATCGTTTAGCTTTCTCTGCCAATTTCTAAGGGGGTGAGTCTTTCAGCTCTTTTGTGTTGGTTTTTTTTTTGTTTGTTTTGTTTTTGTTAAAAAAGTGTGACTTTCACCTATGCTAAGTGCCTGAGTCTTCAGCTGAAATAAAATGGCTCAGTGATTATTATAATTTGGAACTTCTCATATTCTGAAAAGTGGAGAGAAAAGAAACCACTGAATTTCTTTTACTGTTTGGGTGGTGAGGCACTGACAAAAGCTGCCCAGAAAAGCTGTGATTGCTCCATCCTTGAAGGCCAAGGTGGATGGGGACCTGGGCAGCCTGAGCTAGTGAGTGTCAACCATGCCCGAAGCAGGAGGTTGGAACTGGATGGTTTTTAAAGTCCTTTCCTACCACAGACCATTCTGTGATTCTGACTTGAGAATGGCTAAGTAAAGACATCTGGTTACTCAATTTGTTTTCTCTGCCAAAGAGGTAATAAAGTTTCCAAGTTTAGATCCTTTGCTTAATGAGTTCTCATTAGTGAGAATGAACATAAAGTATGGTTGCCTTAATTAAAATAACAATAATAAAAAGTTGATAATAATTCACCATCCCTTGTAGTTTTTCTTAAAAGTTGAAGTTTGGCCTTTCTGTAAGTTCAGATTGCCCTTTAAGAAAAGTACTTTCTTTGAACAAGGAATTAATGTATGCAGTTGGTTCTCATCCATTCAATGTTATGTGACGAATGCTTTCTTCAGTGGGCAAATTATTTAAATCTAATCTTGTAAGAGGAAAGATAAAATAATGGCCCTTTTTGGAAGTTGGATTTGATACAGTTTCCGCAGTTTCTAGTTTAATATCTGTGCATCATTGCTCCTTGATAAGAGTTATTTTGAATATGGAACTGACAACCAGGACAGCAAGAGCAGCTTTGTTCAGCCATGGCATATTTGCAATCTCCTACTGCATGGCCTCTTCATACACAGGAAATGCTGTCTTGCAAGAAGTCTCCCTTCTTAATGAGTGAGTTGCAAAATAGGCTGCTGACATATGTCACAGCGGGAACATGATCGGTCAATAAGGCTTGCATATTAGCATAGGGAAAATATTTTCTGTCTTTAACCTATTGAAAATAGATATGCTTCTGATAATACTAGCTAATTGGGTAGTTCTAATTAAATTCAGTCACCTGTTGCTGAGGAGGTGAAGCATAAGTCTACGCCTGCTTAAAAATCCGAGTGCTCTATCTAGGATTTGGTCTTTGTTGTTGCTGGGAGTTACAGAATCAACACAAGCAGAGGTTGGTGCTGCAGCACAGCTACAGACTGCACAGTGTTTTACAGGAGGAGTGTGTGAGCTTCATAGCATTGCTATGTTTTGAGTGCTGCTGGCTGTTAATTGGTGCCTAGGCTCTATCTGATGGCACAGACAGAATGGTCAAGCGCATGTGTGTTGTAAAGACTACTTAAAAACTCTGCTGTTGAATTGCTTTCCTCTACTCTTTTCACTTTTTAACTGAAATTATTCTTCAGAAACAAATTGGAGTCAGTGCAGTCTACCACTATCGTTTATAGCACTTGACTCAAAATTTCACAAGTGTCCAGGGATCCAAATGCTATCCTTTGACTACCTTCCTCTAATCACAAATGATGAGATCAACCTTCCGGCATGATCAGAGGTTTGTAGGAAAACATCTGTGCAACTTCCTTGGGGAAAAAAACCTGAATCTTATTACAGCTTTTTAAACTTTTTGCTTGGCTCTATACAGAATTTTCTGGTGATAAAAGAGGCTCTCTTGAAGCAAATTCCAATGTTATCATATGACAGATTGATCTGTTGCCCAAAAGCTAGGTCAGTGAAATGCTATCCATATTTTCTGGTCTGAGCATGCATGCCTACCCGTTGCTCTGCACTGATAACTGCAGCAAAAATATAGGAGCACTCATCCCAAGGACAAGAATGTTTAAAGGGTGGATGACAATACCACCATTGCATAAAACTATTTTAACCATATTTCTGCTTAACCTTGGTTGGAGTAGGCACCTTTAGGTAGTGATTAATATAAGTGTTAGTAGTTGAAGTATTCTCCCCTGCACAATATTCCAGTTTACAATGGGGAATTCAGTTAGAATTTTTTTATGATCTTTTTTATCACAATTGGAATCCTAAACTATCAGATGTATATACTTTTCATTTTAGGAGCAATCAGATATAAAGACAACTTTTCAGAATTCATAAGAGTGCATAAATGTAACGTTATTCTCAGAAACCAGAGGATGTGATGTGATAGAACTACAGCTTTAAAGGAACTTGTCTCAAGAAAGTTTTCTGCTAATCTTTCCTGCAAACGTGCTTTTTTCTCTTGAACAGACTTATTGGAAAAAAAAAAAAAGACTGAATTATTTTTGCATCATTTTTAAGCCTTTTATGTCCAAACACTGGGGATACTTTTAAGTACCTTTTTCTCTTATGAAATATAGTTCATCCTGCAGGCATTTTCCTTTCTATATTTACAGTCATGAAATAAGTAAAACAAACTTCTCAAATGTAAGTTGGTTTGTAATAACAAAAATAAATAACAAATTGGAACCTTTAAAACAACTTGTTTTAGTTTTTAATAAGTCAGTTCTTCAAGTTTTTTGTTTGTTCTGATTTAAATTAAGCTTCGATGGCATTAATCAGTGTATTACTGATTACTGCTTTTAGGTTCAATCTTCTTGTACATGACTGACCGTAAGAAATTAGTTTTGCAACAATAAAAACATGTTGGAGTAGCCCATGGGATTTAAAAAAATAAAAATAAAAATGGATGAGGGGTGCACAACCTTGAAATGTGACTTGTTGGAAACCAAAGCATGTTTATGCAGTCATTATGGCTTGCAGATTCTGTTGCATCAAAATGAGCTCCATGAGATGCTGTAGATTATGTTACACTTAGTTACACAGGATCACAATGTCTTAGTGGTTGGAAGGAACCTCTGGAGGTCATCTTGTCCAACCACCTGACAAAGCAGACTGCCTACAGAAGGTTAGACAGGAAAGCACCCAGGAAGGTTTTGAATATCTCCGGAGAAGGAGACTCAAGACCTCTCTGGGCAGCTTGTTCCAGTGCTTTGTCTTCCTCACAGTGAAGCAGTTTTTTCTTATGTTCAGATGGATCTTCCTATGTTCCAGTTTCTGCCCATTGTCCCTTGTCCTATTGTTGCACAACACCAAAAAGAGCCTGGCCACATCCTCTTGTCTCCTATCCTGTAAATATAAACATAATATCCCTCTGTCTTCTACAGGCTTAATGGTACTAATTCTCTCAGCTTTGGTATCTTGCTGTTGCTTTTCAGGCTTGCAAAAGTTGTGAGTTGTGTAATGGTAAAGGATAGTGTTCTGTATGCACATTCTGCGTGGATAATTTATTTGAATTATTTTTAAAGTACATAAAACATCTATTATGTGTTAAATAATATTGAACTGCATCATTAGATTTAACCAGATGTTCTTAAAAATTAATCAGTGAAGTCTTAAAACCAAGGTGCCATTTTTCATTTTCAGAATTCTTTCCATCTTACCAGGTTCCTTGAAGAAATTGTGATCACAGTTATTTCTTCATTGTACTTAGTTTATTAGATCTCCTTATGTTCATAGACATTAAAACCACTTCCATAATAATAGACTGCTTAGATTTCTTTCTCTTGACAGTTTCCGTTTGTCAATTATCCTTCCTTTTCTACAGATTTCCTCGCTATTGGTTCTTAGATCTATTAATGCACAAATGCTTCAAGAATGGTTTGCACTGTGATGGTTGACTCCATATGGGAATCATTCTTATTTATTATATTGTGCAACTTCCTAGTAAAGAGAGATTTTTCAAGTGCTGTCTTACTTTAGATACTCTATAATTTCAAACTTGATAATCCCTAACTTTGTTACTCTGCTGGTGAAGTAGAATGTATTTTTTTCAAGATTACATTATATTTCTTTATAATTCCTGTTTTTATTTGCTAATTAAATTCTTGCCTCACAGACAAAGTAAATAAGACTTGGTCTCTCAATAAATCAGTGTAAGATGTGTAAGTTTCAAAGCTACGTATGTGTAGATATTATATTCATATACTGCATCTGCCTTCCACAGTGATTGCACCCATACAGGTCATAAGATTAAATTTGAATAAGAAATGCTAGACTTAATCTGCAGCTATCCAGACCTATTACCTTTTTCAATTGAATCAGTTTTTATTGAAGACTCCACGCTCATATAATGCAGTCATTTTTGTCTTTCATCGAGTCTTTGGATTCTCCCAGTCATGTTGCTGAAAGCTATCTTGTTCTTCTGTATAACATCACTAAACGTGATGATCTAATCTATTTATAATCACTTCAGGGGAAACTATCTTACATCTGTCTTCTATGATTTGCTCTTCACTAAGTAATTTACTGTCCACACTTCTGTTGGTTGGTAGGATTCCTTGCAGTGGAAATCCATATGTACATAGGAAATTGAGTGAATCTAATACCTGCTTATAGTTACAGACAGAATCTCTACTGAGGGTATGCACCCAAAAGGTGGTATTCTCCAGCTCATTAGCATTCACCTATTCAGCTCCTGCTTTCTACTTACTTAGAGTGTTGTCTCCATGATAAGTATTAAGCAAATCTACTTTCTCAACAGGGTCAAAATTCCATGTTTCTAGCAGGTAATACTTCTTTCTGTGCCATTTGAGTAATAGAGAAGTACTAGAGATTTTCATTGTTTATTGATATTTTCATACTATAAGTAAAATTCCCTTTAGTATCACTAAATGATTTCATAACATCTTCATCTACTAGCAGAGATGTTGGAAGCAGAAATGGCAACAGTCATTTAATCTTACTTAGTTGATCTCTTTATCTGAACTCAGCTTTATTGTTTACTTTTCTCTCACCTAAAGGAGTCAACTAGATTCACTTAATTGGGTTATCCTGCAGTAAGATTGTATGTGGCATGTTCCCTTCTTAATTTTATGTACATGAAGGCATTTCCGTATTTGTGATAAGATTTACTAGGAGCTTCCTCAAAATTGCTATATCACAATGCTTGCTGAAGCTAATAGTTTGTAATATTTTGTTTTATAAGTTTTTTTAATACATGAAAATTTATAAATTTTGTAAAGCTGAAGTGTTTAATTTTTTCCCCAAAAAATTCATAGATAATTACTTCAATTCTTATTCTACTTACATTTTGTTGTTTGTCTTTTCTCTCTTCTGCACACCTATATAGGAATCTCACAATTATATGTAAAGCTTTTGGTTAATAATCTCATCAAGATGATCTTTTATATGGGCAAGATATTTTGCCCAATACTTAGACATGTCAGTACAATGAAAGCAGCATATCTGATGGACAAAATAAATCTAGAAGAGTTACTTTAGCACTGAAATCTTACTGTGGATGAATTAGGATATACTAGGAGCAATATGATTTGATTAGTATTTTCTCTAATTTTCTTCTGTGTAATGTCATCAAGGAAGGATTAAGAGTAAAAATAATACTAAGATACTAGTCTACTACTCTTACGTTTTTTATCTTTTTTCCTTGCATAGGCTATCCATTCTGTGGCTTGGCATCATGAAGGAAAACAGTTTATTTGTAGTCACTCAGATGGTACCTTGACCATATGGAATGTAAAATCTCCCACCAAACCATTCCAGACAATCACTCCACATGGTAAGATTGAAAATATTACCATAAACAAGCCCACTCTGCTTGACAGCTCTTAAGACACGGTGAAATCTTAACTTTAATGGAAACATTTTATAAAACCAGGTATTAAACATCTACTTTTGCAGTGAAAGCAAATTTTTGTCACGTGAAGTTCTGATAGATTTCATATGGAAAAAAAGCAACACAAAAAACCTAGTTTTTGTGAGAAGTTCGAATTAATGTAAGGATATCTAAATCTCTGATCTTTAGGTTGTTTTTTATACAATGATATTGATCTTAAAGTTAGCTCCCCAAAATATGAAATGGTTTATTTTTGGCTTGACATTGCAATCCCAGATGTCGTTCGAAGTATGGAATTGTTAAAATAAGCAAACATCTGTTTCATGTATAAATATATAGATTAACATGGAAATTCTTTGGAAGATTTATAAAAGAATAAGACTGGCATCTGGTAATTTATTCACTCTTCTCAGGTAATTCTGCATTAATTTTAGTCTGGGAAGGTAAAATTACACGTTGTTCTGTGAAATTTACTTCTGCTCTTTAAAGAAGTTGTATACAAATGCAAGGCCTGCCTGTTGTACATGTTAAGTCATTTTTTATCAACTTATTTATCTCAGACTCAAAAGTGTGAATGTAATGATGAGGATCGTCTTCGAGGTTAGTTGTTGTGAGGTTCCTCCTGGTTTATTTCTCTGAGACTCCAGCAAGTCCCTGCTTACTACAGTGCTTGTGGGCCAAAGTAGAGGAAAGAAGCTTTAGCTTTTAGTTTCCTTGCGATCTTGTATTATTTTGTCATTGGCCTGCAAATCAAATTTTCTCCAGAATTTTACAGCTGCATCAACTTTTATCAATGTGCAGATAGAACATGTATATTTACACCATACTTAAGATTTTCCATGGAGATAGTAGAAATTAAATCTATAGCTTTAGTTGCAAATAATGTGAAGTACAGAAAGAAACTCTTTATTTCCAAACTCAAGTCTTAGCTCTTAAGGGTAGTGCTCGTAATAAACTTTGAGTTACTTCTAACTTTAGCAGTTTTAATTGCAAAACAATAGATATGAGATTTTTTTATATCACTCAGTGCTATTTTAAATTGCTATAAAATTACTAGGAGGATTATATTTGAAAACTAGTATTTCACAACACTCAAAAGCTATATTCACATTTTATATGAATTTTCTAGGTTGATTTCCTGCCAGTTTTTATGGTATTTCAAGGCATAGTCTGTAACCATCAGGTGTTGAATATATGTTTGTATGAGTGTTCTGCACTGTAAGTTGCAGAGTGAATTTTCTAATCTGTCATCATCATTTGGAGCGGTAAGATTGATATAAGAAAAAAATTCTTTTTAGGAAAGCAGCTGAAGGATGGAAAAAAGCCTGAACCCTGCAAACCTATTCTTAAGGTGGAATATAAAACAACTAGAGCTGGGTAAGACTTGTTTTGTATATGAAGCTAACATACATAAAATAAATTCTCTCTAAGAATGTCCTTTGTTTACCAACTGTTGGGATATGTATCCTGCTGACACTGAGCTATGGTTAAAAATAGCTGAAATTGTTCTGATAAATCAGATAGTGCCGCATGAACTGTAAAAACAAATGTGAACAGACTACATAAATCTTAGGTGAAGATACCACTTATTCAGTGTTTATGTGTTTCTTTTATGTTATTAGAAGTAACTCTAGATATTTTTGCTTGGTCTTCTGAGAACATGTATTGTTAAAGAAAAAAAGCCTGACAAACCACAGAACACGCCGAAATGCTGAGACCTGAAAAGCTGAACTTTGGAAAAATAGTGGCTTGTTGCAGATGCTCTGAATCCTGAATACATGTTCTTCCCCCTATGTTCTCCTAAAATGTTACTGATGGAACTGTTCTGAGAGAGTACAGTAATTTATGCAGTGAATTGTGTCTAATTATGCACATTGAAAATGTAACAAAGCAGTAATTGCAACACGAGGCTCAAATGGAATTTACAGTATCTTGAGTAGCGTGTTTTTGTTACCAAGACTGCATTTAGGATTGAAGAATTTCTTGAACTGCGTAGGATTTCTTTTCTTTATGGTTCTAAAGTGCTTTAAAACGATTGAGTATAAGGTGCAATATAAAGATAAAATGTATACAGAAAACTGCCTAGCTATTTACAAACGTTGACTACATTTTTTTCTTTAATTTTGAAGGTTTATATACTGTTTGCTTTCCAGGCATTCAAATCTATAGAATATCTTTTACTGATGTAATACTGATTTCAAATATATTTCAGTATACCTATACAGATAGTATCAGTGGTTCAGTGCAATTTTGTTTGCTAAAAGTGAGGTAAATAGAAATTTAAGGCTTCTGCTTAGATGTCTGAATATCTATGAGCAGTTGAAAAGTCATATTTTGCTAGCGGTTATCTACATCTGTCTACATATTTATCTCAATGGTCAGAGGTTGATCTAAATGATGATATGAATAACGTAAAGCAGTCTCAACTGCAGAAATTGTAATTGTAACTCGTCAAAAGTCTGGTTACTTTCCAAACAGTTTTAAACAGGTACTTACTCTAGAACAGTTTCTGAGGTAATGTGCCTGTCTAGCAAGACCATGTTTTCCCAGTGTGGATTTTTTTTCTCCTACTCCTCTGATCTTCCAGGGTACATTAAAACATTCAGTTTGGATGAATTTTGATTTCATTTCTCTTTAATATCTTTTTCTATCTTCAGTGTGCTTGTAAATCTGGAACACCATGTTTGTTGTGATGTTATTCTAGAACTTCAGTCAAAGTGCATAATGAATAACAGCATTTTCCCTGTGATGAGGGGAAGCAGTGCACTAGAAATACCTTTTCACTTACTGTTACGCGTAGAGTTCGCACTTTGATTTCTCGGTTCTAGTTGTAATCTTATTATGAGAATTTTAAAGCTTGGTTTACTACCTTTCAATACTTACTTTTTTTATAGTTTTTCTCCTTACCAATGGATATAGGTTAGGTGAAAACATGGCACAATGATAACTTTGCTAACCCTGTGTCATCTGTTGCTCATGGCTTTAGTTCTGTACTGCAGAAAATAACCATATTGTTCTTCTCCAGGACACACATCTAAGCTTGTCTAGATACTGAAAGGAAATAATTCTATAGCAGTCTGCTCTAACTGTTCTTCATAAAAAAAAAAAAAAATACAAGTTTAGTAAGACTTTAATGAGTAACTTTAATGAGAAGTTAAATTATCACAATTTTTGATTGTGAAACATAGCAGATATTCCATATTCACTTAATCTGTGCTCTACATGAAACATCATTATGCCATCCATTCTTACCTGCTCCTCCCTTATCCAGAGTGATCTAGGATCTGATTTTGTTTCACTGTCCCTACATGTAGAAAACAATTCATGTTATGTTCCTTGTAATTGTTTTCTTTATCGCTTTCAATTCTAATAAACAATTTCTTTTTGAGAAAAAAGTGTCCAGAACCATACAGAAGGAAGGAGCAACTGATTTACAGCCTGTACTGGAAGTTATAGTTACTATTCTTTCTATTGCAGCTGTTGTTGATACCTTCTGTAACATTTCCCCCCAGTATACACTTAGTAACGTGAAACTGAAGGAGAGGAAGACAGAAGGGCATGCTGGGGGACCTGTTTTCTTCTCCCACTTCATTGAAGATACTGCCTGTAATTTCCAAAACCTAGGTTGTGTTTACCCTGCAACAATAGTATGTCTGTAGCTTTATTGAATCTGTTGAAAGGTTACTATTAAGATTCCTTCTGTACCTGGGATAGGAGTTGAAAAGTCAAGTTCTTGGTGTATGCTTTGAATGAACTGGCAAAATGTTCCAATTGTGGAATACAATATCATCATTTTACAGCCAATTATTATATAATTATCAAAATATTCTGATTTTTGTAGTGGTGGTTCCTAAGATGGATTACCATCTAGAGTTTGCTGAGATGGTTTTGTGTTCTTTTCTGTCCAAAGCGTATCCAGCAAACCCCTTAATTTTGCTTATGCTAACTTTCCATCCCCAGATTCAGTTCCATTATATATTGGCTCTGTTTGATATTAGCATTATGGTAAAAATCCTCCAGCTTACTCTTCACTTCTGAAGTTCTGTTAATAGGAATTACAACTTGTAAGTATCCCCATTTAAAATAAATAAATAAGTAAACAAATGGTGGGTATTCTGTTGATAGCTAATGCAGCTGCCATGACTGACAGCACCTTTAAAGAAGATAAATATATATAATTGGGATTCCTAGGTTACAAGAATAATGAAAGTGTATCCAGATAAATTAAAGTGCTGGATTTTAGTTTGAATAGTATGATTCCATGTTATGAACTTGTTGACTGAAGAACACACACTTCCCAGAATTAATTCTTAATTTATTGTCTCTGCTACTTTTAAGACTTCCAAGATATATGAATTCTTGAAGACTTTACCACCTTTAGTACTGGAGCGTAACTTGACGAACTATACATACAATAGTAGATCTGAAGAAAGATCATTCACCTGTGGTTTGAAAGTAAACCAGCTGCTACCAGTAGCGTGACTTCTGTATTTTCTGTTCTGTCACATCCAAATTACTGATATTGATTGCTGAAAGTGAGTGCAGTTTAACAGTGTACTCTAAAACTGAGCAGAAACATTCCTTCAGGATTGTGAGCCACTGATCTTGGTTGTCTTAATGGCAAGATGTAATCCTGTTAGTTTTGAATTTTATTTTTCATGAAATGTTTCCCCTCCGTGTAGTAATGTCTTGGAGGATTTCCCCCAAGAAATCTTACATATTTAAATGATGTGCAAATTAATGTGAAGGGATTGCTTTCATTCCTCCTGAAGGAGAAATTTTTGAAAGAGGAATCTGTATTAGTAGCCTCTAGAAATGCTATAGAGTCATTCATTGTAGACTTGTCTGTTATGTTAGGTATTTTCCATCTTGTTAACTATTTCTTATAGTTTTAGGTAACTAAAATGTACCTATCTCATCTATTACATAAACTAGAATTATTTTCTTTTAAATGATATTTTTATTACATATTGTGTGCATTTGTGGTACCTTTTGATATGTATCACAACTGAAGGACTACTCTTAAAGCATTTAATAAAAAGACATACTACTTGTGTTTATTATAAATCTGGGGCTGCATGAAAATATGCAAAGTTCATATCCAAACCTGTTAGTCTTTCTGGCAGACTGAAGTCAACTTGGATTTTTGATTCATCTGTGAAAAAACCATGTAATCTGTTTTCAACTCTTCCACTCCTTGCTTGCATAGTGGCACAATCTCTAGTAAGCGTGCCAAAAGCAATAAGATTAACTTGAGAAATAAAACTAGCAGAAAATGGCATGTAATAATCACTCTTATATTTGAATCTTAGAAATTGAAATATATCATGTTCATTTTGTTAGATGGTCAAGGTGAATCCATAGAACCAGTAGTTACTGCAAATGTAAAAAAAATTGTATGAAGTTCCCATATGGAAATCTGAGGTGGAATGAACACTCAAGTTTCAAGGAAAGTACTTACACTGTCCTTATTCTTTACCACTTTCACTTTTGCTCCCTTTGGAGATCTGATCTTGAACTCAGTGGACCCATGGTCAGAGTTATAGTCATTCCTTTGAGATCTCTTCCATAGCCTCAGAAATCTTTGATTCTGTTAAGTCTTCTATCAAAATGCTTTCTGAAAGATCAGACACATGGCAAAATAATGAGAAAATGAAAGCTGTCCCAGTCTGCTTTGCCTTCAATACTACAACCACAGTGCTTGTTTTAGCCTGGCCCTTAAATCATGAGTGCATGTGTACAAACAGAACTCCTCATGTACAGTAATCAAGCTTGTTTGAAACACCAGTGAAAACCAGTTGGATCTGGGAAAGATGGTGCCATGGGAAAAGACAGAAACATAATACATCTCTATGGCTCACTTTCTCAGTAACGCTGGATAGTATTTTTCCCTATAAATAATCTCCAGCTACTGACATACGAGCTATTTCCACTGAAGACAAAACACAAACGAGGGTTAAGATTCCTGCCCCCTGAAGTGTGTTTGAAAGTAGTTGTGAGGAATTACACCATTTGAGTGCCTGGTTTTCCCTTCAGAAATATATCCTAGAATTGAAGTAGTCCATGATAAGTGAAATTTCTTAAGCATCGATGTACCTGTAAACAGTCCTTCTGCTCTTTAAAAGGTCTTATACTCTATTTTAAACAAACAATACTAAAATAGTTGTTGGCCTTTTTATAAACAGGAAATGAAGGAAATATCTAATAAATATATTTTCTTTATTTTAATAAATTTTGTATTATTGCATGTTAGAGAAAATGTGAACATGTTTTCTATTGTTTGTTTATACCTTGAAAAAAATCACAATTTAAAGGGAAGCTTATAACCACTTCTATCAAAACTCGAAGTCTTTTTTCTTTTCTCTACTCAGTCAAGTACAGTTGGAGTATAGCTTGACACAGAAATATTTCTATCAGTTTAGTGTGTGGTGATGGGAAAAAATAGATAAAATGTCTAGAGTAAATGTGTGATGAAAGGTATGGGCATATTCTTCTTAAAAGGCCTCTAAAGTTTGCCAACCGGCTGCTTGGTTCTCCAAAGTAACCATGTTATTGTGAATGCAAAATGATTTTGCACTTTTTTGTGAAATTATTTTCATTTCAACCTTTATGATCCTTCTGTGCAAGAAGTAAACTTATTGGAATTTTGATTCTGCTGGAATACCAGATATTGTAAATGAATGTGTCTTGGCAAATCTAAACTGCGGTTCAATAGAAGAGAAACAGTTCTAAGGTTTAACATAAAAATAATAATAACAATAACAATAATAAACTCATCTTGGCAAACAGTTGTAAAGGTGATTTAAATGAGTAGTTTAGAAAGAGTCTGGAAGAGATGTCTTAAATATGTCTGGGATTGTAGTAGTCCTCTAACTTTTTAAATTTTCAAATATACCCTAACATCTTATTGCTTGGACAGATGTTGCATTTTTCTTAATGCGTCTTTGCTTAATGATGCCTCTTTGAATTTTACGATAAAGCTGTAAAAACTGACCAATCTCCTTTATTTACATATTACTTTGGTTTGACGGTATATACCTCTGTTTTGTTCCAGGGAGCCTTTCATCATTCTCTCAGGAGGCTTGTCATATGATACCGTAGGAAGAAGACCCTGTTTGACAGTTATGCATGGAAAAAGTACTGCTGTGCTAGAAATGGATTATTCTATTGTTGATTTTCTAACTCTCTGTGAAACCCCGTATCCTAACGGTAGGCCTTGTAAAGATTATTCTGAGTAGTTCAATCGCTTCGCTCTGGAGTTTTATCCCATCAGAACATTCCTTATTATTGCCTTTCTGTTTTACCTCTGGGAATCAGAGTGCAGAAGCAACATTTGATATCCCTGTTATATGAGATCTATTTTATTTTCCACAACATCAGAATAGTTCAGAATAAAATCTCTTTTGTTTCTAGATAAACGGTTACTTGTCTTCTTTTATTTAAACTAAAGCATATGCAGACATATTGTTATAATTACAAGGTGCAGTTACTGCAGCAGATGTGTTCATTAATATTAGTGCACGTCAAACCTTTCCAGTCAGTGCTAAATTCTGGTTAGCATTTGTGTAGTACTCCTAACTTTAGAGTCTGTATTATTCCTTGTGATATTTGCATGATGTTCTTCATTAACTTGTCATCTCTCTCCTGCAAATGGGGATTGTTTTTTTGTCATAGATTAGGTAACTGTCCCACATTAGTGCTGTTATTTCTGTTTGATTCCTATGTCATTAGCTGCCAACTTCCACTGGAGTATTTAGGACTCCGTAGGTCGGAATTTGAGGTCTTTCTGAAAGATAGCAAGCCAAACTTTGGAAACTTTTAATTTTCTTATTTTTTAATGCTTTGTGATCCATCTTTCGTTTATTACTGTATGTGGTTAATTTTACTACTGTTGCTAAGCCCCACTGAATTAGTAAAAACAGTTCGAGGTTGGAGAAACGATATTGTTAGATAATAGTCTTCCTCTTGTCGTACTTATACAATTTCATCTGCACATTCCTTTTCCAGTCATTTGAGTTGTTCAAATGGTTGTAGCAAACTGGAAGGGAGATGAGGATAGTTAGATAAAGGGGGAGTATGACTTTTCTAATCTTAACTTGAAGTATTCAGGGGAGTGAGTGTTTAAATGTCTTTTCAAACTAGTCATCTAGTTCGCTTTTCTACTTTTGACTGATCAACTGCAAGAACCAATCACATGCTTCAGACTGTGCATGCGAAGAGCTATGTTTACCCATATCTAATGTTTTTTTCTTGTTTTTAGACTTTCAGGAGCCATATGCTGTAGTTGTTCTACTAGAAAAAGATTTAGTGCTGATTGACCTTGCACAAAATGGGTAAGAATTCTCTATAGTCTGTGTATTTTTGTCTGAAATGTTCGGCCCAGTATTTTGATCTTCAAATTTTTAATCCACTGTGATGCTTCTTGTGTCGACTTATAGTTTTGAATACAAAATATAAATGTCATTCAGTAGAAAAGAATATCTTTTTAGATCAGTTTTTCTCCAAGTTATATATGAGCTGAATACTACAATGAATGCTAATGTTTTCCAAACATAATTATCAGAATTTACTAACAGATCACTAGTACATTTTAATTATTACAGTTTATTTTAAAATCTGTTCATAGTGAGAGTAGCTTAGCTGGCAAAATACTGCACTAAATTTTGAGAAAAGGATAATAGTTAACAGTTTTTGGATTGGTTGGGTTATTTTGTCTGACACTGAATTTTGCTGTCATTGCGTAAGTGATTGTAAATATTGCTAAATGAAGATTTACGTGTTGCCAGATCTTAATTTAACAATATTTACATGTTACTTTGATGTAACTCACTACAGGTGTGATAAGTATCAGATACAAGATTTATATAGACATATCTACAAAATTAGAATGGTAACATTAATTTCTTCTTTTTTTAGTGCAGATAGAGATTTTTTTAATGTAGTAAGAAGTGCTGCTTCAGAGTAGTATTTTATTACAATTTTCACAATTATAAGTTGCCCTTTTCTCTTTGACTCTCATGTTACTTTTTTCCGCAGTACAGTCCATATGCTCTTTCAGGTGGGTCTTGGAAAATTTTATCAAAAATTTAGTAATTATTGACAACAGCAATCATTAATAGATTAGTAGCAGGGAACTTGGATAAGAACATTGTGATTTTCTCACTGTTATATGGCTATATGCTGTAGCCAAAACTGTTTAGTCATGAACTCACGGTAGTATACTTCCAACATTTTTATGATGGAAGATTCATGAAGTAAGATTAATAGACTTGAAATAAAAAGATTTGTCTTTTTTTCCTTAAGTGGACTAGTTGATGTTGAAACTTGAAGTTAAGTTTCATGTTTAAAAAACAATAATAGTTATAGTAACCCTTAGCAGCTGTTTTTTCCAGAAGACCTATATGGTCTTGGTCTCACTTGAATAATATTAGGGTTTTTGCACCTGGAAAAGGCAATAAAATACATAGATAAATGCTGTGAAATTTTTCCTTTTGTCCTATGCTGTTTTATGATTTTAGTATATCTTGTTAAAAACAAACATATTTTCTTTCTATGTTTAGAAGAATGTTTTAGTTTGCAACATAGCTTAGTATGAAATTGTTTGTATGCTTGATTTTTTTCATCTATTGTGCTAATTTTTCTATTAAAGGAATTGAATAGTTGTGACCGCCATCTCTCAAATGAACAAAAAAAAAGCATAGTATGCATTTCTCTGGATAGTGAAAATTTCCTTTCTGCACAGATACATATAGCTGTTTATTTCTACTGGCTTTTTTTCCTCATTTTTTTTCCCTAGTTGGAGTTGAGGCATTATATGTGGGTTTTTTATTTTTTGTTTTTTTAATTTCTAATTGGTAACCAGAAGTTGCTATCTGTGACTTTCAGAAAGTGACGCTGGAGTTGCAAGTAGATTATGAAATGTGTGGGACAAATTCCTGTCTAGGAAGAGCATAGTACAAAGTGAAAACTAGACTTTTCCTATTCAAAGAATAGATTGAAGAGTAGAAGTAAATTCTTAGCTTCATGTTATTACAATTAGGACTTGTTAACATAAATTCTTCCACAGACCATTGATACAGCAAAGTCTTTAAAGTAGGTAACTAAAGGGAAATAAGCGTTCTAAACATATTCTAGAAAGAGTAAAACTTTTGGTTCTGTGTAGAGATCTACAGCATCTTGGTAGAGTATTTGATGAGCAGTAAAGTTGCTTAATACGTTCACTCATAATCTTAAATTTATTTTCTTTTACTGTCCCCTGTACAGAAAGAGTGCGTTCTTCAGTGTTTCACTTATTCTGCATTTAAAATAAATAAACTGTTTTTCCTAGATTAATGATCTTCCCTTTTCATCTGTTAAAGGTACCCTATATTTGAGAATCCCTATCCTTTGACAATACACGAGTCTCCAGTTACCTGTTGTGAATATTTTGCTGACTGTCCTGTAGACCTCATACCTGCTCTCTATTCAGTTGGCGCTCGGCAGAAACGTCAAGGTTACAGTAAGAAGGTACAACATGTAGTACATGAACATGTGTTTGAAAGTATGGAAAATCAACTACTTTAAATAGCATAAGCACGGTCCTATGACCAAAGCTTCACCTGATTAAGTTATCCTGTCTTTAGCTAATAGCAGATGTCTCAAGGCTTTATGGCATGTGTCATGCTGTAGTCATTCTTTCCTGATGTGCTCCCATTGATAGCCATATCACTGGCTAATAAACTTTGAAATTTTGAAATACTGGAGTACCTGTAGTAATTTCTGTAACTTAACTGCACTTCATATTTTCTTCCTCAGTGTATTTGTTTCTATGTTCAAATTGCTTCCCTATATTTCCATTTTTATTCCCTGTATTGTATATGTTAATCTTCTAGGAATGGCCTATCAGTGGAGGCAACTGGGGTTTGATTACTCAGAGCTATCCAGAGATAATTATTACTGGGTAAGTGACACCTCAGTGTAGTAATGTATATTTTGGTCCTTTGGTCCTTGTATAGAAAACAGTGTTTCATGAGTGGTGTAATGATTTAAGAGATTATGTTCACTAAACAATCCCTTTGCATAATCTTGACAAGAAAGTCAAGCAAAACACAGAAGAGAAAGTTAAGAACTCTGTGATAGTAGGTGCTTTACATTTTGGTTTTTTTGTTACTGTTATTCTGATGTAGTATTATAATTGTCTGCTTGCAGCGAATAAATCCTGGAAGAAACTCCTCCTCTGTTCTTAACTTTTGGAAAATATTTGAGTTGTTTTAAAGCATAGGAAGTCCATTGACTTGTTACTGATTTGTTCATTTTTGAGAGAGATCCTTCTGACTTTACTGCAAGGTGTGTAAAGCAGGAGCACCGCTAAATTTTATGGTATTTTTTCTAAATAACTCATTAGCCCTACTGCGTATTACTGTCACTTTGTACTATGCAGTAGAAACCTTGAGAGTCAATCCTGAAAGATCTAGTTTCAAGGATAAATAAATAAGTTAGATGACATTTGCACTGAAGTAGTTAATTCGGGCACTACTTTACAATTATCCTGTCAGATAAGGCACATATATTTTTAAAAAAACACCGTAAATTATTCCAAACTACTTACAAGAAATGCAAACAGCTCAACTCAGTTTAAAATGAAAAATTAATATTAGTGCAGTGGAATTTCAGTGAAATAAGTTTATCACTTCTGACTAAGTGGGGCAAAATAAAAGTTTTCAGTAAGTTGTTAAAATGTCATTATAATAACTAATGAAAATTGAATGTTAGTCATATTTTTAATTGGTTAATTGCAAAGAGGTCTAATGCTCCAGCTAACAATTTTCTGATCTAACGAATTTTTTTAATATTTTGTAGGCATGCTGATGGGTCAATCAAGTTTTGGGATGCCTCAGCAAGTAAGTTTTTTCTGCAGAGATTTTTTTCTGTCAAACAGGAGTTTTCTAAATTTACTGATTTGTCTAATGGTATGTAATTGTGACCTAATCATTCTCATACTTCCTGCCCCATGTACAGTCATCCCCTTATGAAACTTTGATTCAAATTAAAATAATGCTAGCATAATTTCTTATTTGTTTCATCTCACTGAAAATGCCCAAGTAGTTGAAGAGCCAGGAAGAAGGAAAGAAGTTTGTTTTAATTTCAGAAGTAGCTTATTGAACATGCAGATAAATAACGGGCAAATGCATTCCTTTTTAGTACAATTAAATTCCAACTGTTTGTTTCAGTCTAAAAGTGGAGAGTTGTGTTTATATGACGCCAATTTGCTGTAACTTACGGTATCTAAAAATGAGAATTGGAGTCAGTTGTAATTTGTGCTCGTAAAATAATTTAAGCACTTGGGAAGAAAGGTAGGAGAATAATTAGGACTTCTTTAGAACACGGAACAAACCATGTTACCTGTCTCATTGGTTAAGAAGTCAATTGCATCTAATGGCCTACAGTGCTAAGAGTGAGAAATGCAGTGAGAATTGAAATTAGAATGAACTCTGAGCTAATTGTATCATCTGGTTCTGACTAAACTTACTGCTAGGACTTAAAAGCTGATGGAAACTATCTTGGAATCATTCAGTTTTTCTTGAAAACTTGTCTAAGACTGTTGAGATTCCAGAATGCTAAGGAGTAATGTGGGTGTGGGAGAGAACAGATGCAATGTATGTTTAAAAACTGGGAAGAGAAGTATTTGGAGTGTTACAGATCCTTAATTTGTTTGGACTGGGGGTGGAACTTTGAAAAAAAAAAAATGATTTTCTGTAGCTAAAAATAATATTCAGCGTGGATCAGTCTAAAGCAAATCCTGTTAAAACCATTTAGTATCCTTTTAATAACAAATTAGTAATTCCATTAAGGGAGAAGTTGCAGGTATCCTCTGTCTTAATTTGTAACAACAGTACAGCTTTATAAGTAAACTAGGAAAATTTGATTCAGATAAAACTACAGAGGAGAGTTAAGGATAGGTTAGTTTCTTGTAAAGATATAAGTAGTTTTGGTGTCAGATACTTGGATGAGTGACTAGGGACTGTGCTAGTGAAGTTTGAAGACAATAGTAAGGTGGTTTCACTAATGTTGGAAGAAAGAATTCCAGGTGAGAATAATACTCAGAATTTAATCTTGATAAATAAATAAATAAATAAATAAACGGAGGCCTATGGAAATGCAGTCTCAGTGTTTGTACAAGTAAAAATCTTTACGATGAGTATCAGTAAAACCAAGATCAAACAATTCTTACACAGTTTTAAACTGTGGTAAGGACTCATTAGGATGGGTCTGGAAACTGCTCTCTCAAGAGAAATCTGGATTCATCAGAAGGTTGTGTTTTATTTTCTACTCTCTGATCATTCAAGAAATTGGAGGAACATAGGAAGGAGGCCATGGATTTGAAATACTATAAGGAGAAAGGGGAGGATCTTTACTTTCTGTGCCCTAGGCTAAGTTGTGGTGTGGTAAATGTAACCAGATGTTACTGCTGTAAAGGGAACCTAATTACCGTTAAACTTGTGAAGCACTAAGGATTTAGTTTTTAACTTAAGCTTAACATGCATCTCTTTTAAATAGCAGAAGTTTTTCAAACTAGCTGATCCTGCATTGGGCAAGTCATAAACTGCATGGGTGGTATCAACACAGATACGCTCTGCCATCTTTTGTTGAACACGCTGACGTTCTCTATTACGCAAAATTTCTAAATTAGAAAAGTTATTGAGAAAAATATCTGTGTAAATAGAAATTAATTTGAATTTGTTTTGAATTGTTCCTAGTAACACTGCAAGTACTCTATAAGCTAAAAACAGCCAAAGTATTTGAGAAGTCACGGAATAAAGATGACAGGCCAAACACAGATATAGTAGATGAAGATCCATATGCTATTCAGATCATCTCGTGGTGTCCAGAAAGTAGAATGCTGTGTGTAGCTGGAGTTTCTGCACATGTCATTATCTACAGGTTCAGCAAGCAGGAAGTGACAACAGAAGTCATTCCGGTAATTTGTATAACTGTTTTTTAATGTTACAGCAATTGTCTATAATAAGACCATTTTAGCAATTTAGCTTCTCAGTGTTTTTCATTGTGTTACTCAAACGGACAAAATAAAATTGCCTCAAAACTAGCAAATTTCTTTGTCTATGGAAGAAAAGAAATAAAATTCAACAAAAAAAAAAAAA
>VXAB01000697.1:689326-703067 GCA_013399175.1 Odontophorus gujanensis
AAAAAAAAAAAAAAAAAGATTGCACACCAGTATTTTGGCTTCCATTGCCTCTTTCAGGTTTTGCTTCCAATACTAACTCTTTGTTCTAACTCTAACACTTGCTAAGTGTGAATCAAAACTTAGTTGCATCAGAGATGATTTGACAAGTGAATGAGATATAGTCAAAGAATTTTCCAAGACTTCAGTGAGAGGAGTAGCTGATTTTTCTTTCTTGATTCCTAATCATTATCAACTTTCTTCATAACAATTCTGCAGTATACCAGTTTAGAAGAAGAGTAGTATTCCATACATACCTTAAGTTCTGTCTGGGACTTAGCTGTCATGTTTGACTGTAAGATACAATTCTGTTGCAAGAGTTTAAATCCTTTGTTAAATCAAACAGACATGCAACTTCACTTATCTGGAATGGGTGAGCTAAAAGTTAACTTGAAGCTGGTTAGCTATCAGATAATGCTATGTTCTGAGTACTGCTTTTTTTCCTCTTATTTTTTCCACTTTGGACAAATATCAGTAAAGGAGATAAGACATGTTGGTTTCTTTTTTTCCTTCTAACATTTACTCTAATATTTACTCATTCATGCACGTTACCTTCTAAGGGAATGTTATTTTTCTAAAAGGTTTTTAGAAATCAGCAGTTAGCAAGCTGATTCAGTGCCAGGAGTGTTTTTAAAGCTACTGTTTAGATCTTTCTGAGTTAAGTTCTGTTTTGTAAATGATGAGACTAAAACAGTAGAAGAGTTTCTTTAAACTGTGATACAATTAATACTAATCTGAAATCATGATGAATTTATACTTTTAAATGTATGACCAAGCTTGATGCCATATTAAAAAATGAATTAAATAACGCTACTGAAAGCAAATCAGCCAAGTCCTATCCAAGTCCTAAGGCTCTTCTTAGTTTTTGCATTCCCAAAGTGCACAAAATAAGGTTTTTTCATAACTGAGTATGTATTATATGCATGGAATGATGCTTAAATGGGTCTTGTATCCAGTATTTTATTTCTTTTCAGTAGTAAGCTGGAAACTTTTAAATAGTGAAGAATGAGTTAATTTTCAAGTTTTTATGATCAGATATTAAATTGAGGACTGTGTGTGTGTGTGTTTAGATTGTAATATTTAAGATACTGCTTTTAAAGACAGGGAAGTCCTGGATATCTCTCTTAGGACTAGTATCTTACTTGCACTTAATCATACTTAGTTTATGAAAGACCGCCTTTTTTTCTAATTATTATTTATTTACGTTGCAGATGCTGGAAGTACGCCTGTTATATGAAATAAATGACATTGAAACTCCAGATGGTGAGCAGATACCACCATTACCAACTCCGGGCGCAAGTTCCAATCCTCAGTCCATTGTTCCCCAGTCTCATCCATCTACTAGCAGCAGTTCATCTGATGGCCTTCGTGATAACGTCCCATGTTTAAAGTAAGTGTATTGTTACGCTTTTGATGAGTGTGAAACTGCAAGAATATTTATACTGTGAGGCTATACATACTTGGAAATTATTGTAGAAATGCAAGTGAAACTCCAGTTTTCTGAAACATTTTCTAAATATCTTAAAGTTGAGTTCTGTTTCAAGAAATTACAATTTTAATCTTAATTTATGTAAAAGTCGTAATTTTGGGTGATTAAAAAAAAAATTGGAAGATAATTACCTTATGAGTCAGCCTGCTTTAGAAAATTTTACTAACATAGATGTTAGTTTTGTTATAGATGCTCATGCTGTAGAGCAAACTTTTAAATGGGAACAGTATAGTTAATTTGAAATCTTAGTGTCCACTGAAATGAACAGGCCACTTAACACTTTGACTCTCCTTAACTTCAGGCCAAGTATGTTTGAGTAGACTTCACCTGTTAGTTATCTGTATGCATCAACAGGGATCTTCATCTTGCATGGTACCTCATATTTCTGCAAGTGTAGGTTTTTAGAGCTGTTCGTTTTTTTAGCTGCTTTCAGTTTTTAAATTGGGAGATATTTCCCTTAAGAGTGTTTGTTGTGTTTCTATGTGTTTATTCCTTTGAGAAATTAAGGTTAACAGAAGACTAATCTATTTTGGCTTTTTTTTCACTCTTTTACAAGAGTGCATGTTGTGACCTCTTAGACTGTCAATTTTAGTTACAGAATATACACTGCATTTCATTTTCAGATATGCAATTAAGACAGGTATTTACTTTTCTTTCTGAAACTTTTAACTCCAGTCTTGGATTTTAATTCCTTGTGTACATCCACCAAGAAAATAATTAATTCTGAAATGTTTGTTTTTTCTGAGTGTTATTTTTTTGTATCTTTTTGAGTTGTGTGTTTTGAAGACAGTAATTTCTAAATAAAATTGGGAAGACAAAATGGATTTTGTAAAATAGTGGCAAATCAAAATATTAAATAGAAAAAATAAGAAACTCAGGAATTGGAGGACCTTTTGCTCTATACAGATCTTTTTTATTTTATTATAAAATATGAGAGAGTCTTCATACTTTCTGTAGGACATTCCTAAGTTTGTTCATCAACACGCAAAGTATTTCCAAGAACTTCTATCTCACCCCACCATCTCATCCTTGTTCTATGAAACTGGTGCACCATTATTTTTTTCACAGTTTTGCAAAAATTCTTAAGTTCAGTGTGATACTTAATTCAGTGAATTCTGCACCTGTAAGGAAAAAGACTCCAAAGAGTCATAAAAATATGATGTTTTGTGTACTTTGCAGAGTTAAAAGTTCTCCTCTTAAGCAGTCTCCAGGCTACCAAATTGAGCTAGTTATCCAACTAGTGTGGGTGAGCGGAGAACCTCCTCAACAGATAACCAGCTTAGCAGTCAATTCAGCGTATGGTCTGTAAGTATATTCTACGCAATTTTTTCAATACACTGTCAAAAGCATTTGCTACTAAAAGGTAATTCAGTGTGTGTTCACGTGAGCTACACTGCAGCACAAGAGATGCAACTAGTTTCCTGTGTTTCTTGATAGTTCTTTCTGGTGGCTTGTGGCAGTTCCTGGCGATGTGAACATCAAACGAATCACCATCACTCTTCCTCATGTGCCCTGGCACTTTAGAGTTAAGAATATGTATCAGTTAAGGCTCTGTTGAGTAGGTTGGCTCTTATAGTGGTCTGCTTTACTCAACATTACATGTTTTTAAAAGTGAACGTTTAAACAGTACTAAATTCTAAAATAGTAATTCTTACATGCTTTAAATTTAGAGCAATTTATTAAAAGGTAGTAATTGGAAAATATGAAAAGAATTGAAAGTCTTAAAATTCTGTTTAGCAAAAAATACTAAAACAAAATTATATTCACATTAGTATTATCATTCCTTCCACTTACCTTTTTCCAGAGTAGTTTTTGGAAACTGTAATGGTATTGCCATGGTTGATTACCTCCAGAAGACCATCCTCTTGAATCTTGGCACTATTGAACTGTATGGTTCCAATGATCCTTATCGTAGGGAGCCACGATCTCCCCGAAAAACTCGGCAGCCATCTGGAGGTGAGTAGCCCACAGCTTGTTGATAAACGACTTTGCCTATCTTCTGACCTCATCTGGGCTTTTGAGTGTCTGTTCTTTGAATACGTGTATGCTTTTGCTATTGTGGTTTCATCGTTCTTGAATGTTACTGTTGCAGGTTTCTTATTGCAAAAACATTGCTTAGTGAAATCTACTAATATATATATAATTGCTTATATTTTTATTAGTGTAATGTATGTTACAAAAAAAAAATGCAGTAGGGAAAGAAAAAATGTGTATAGCTGTAAGCTACAAAAACTCAATAGATTTATGCTGTTAACTTACCAGCACAGCTTGAAGTAGCCTCAATATCTTGGTATTTCTGATAATCCTAGTACCAAAATCACAAACTTATATGAGCCCATTCCGTTTTATTTCAACCTTTGTCTACAAAGCGTGTTATACTGTGAGTACTGTTATATTAGTTTTAGAGGAAGCCTTTGATATAAATGTACCAATTAAACTTTTTTGATAAAAATGACTTTGTTTTGAAATGATACTAAAGTAAGGTACTATTTTGCAGCTGAGGAGGAAAGTAATCTTTCAGTGGAAATCTCAAAGGTTTTTATTGATAGAATGAAAACTTAGAACTTTAAGTAACAAGGAGAAAATAGTTTGAGTTGATATTTTTAAGCTAATTTTTAAAACACCTGAAGATGGAAGTGTCAACAACATCACTGTTGCCTCCAAATTATTTTTATTAAATGGGAAATACACTGTTTTAAAAACTTCATGGTCGGTTTGTTTTAAGTGATTCAGAATAAAGTTCAGGCAGTATTATACTGAAGTGAAAATGGATGCTTCCAGACATATTTTAATAAATCTTTGATTTGAGAAAGATCTTGTTGCCATCTGTCAGATTATTTCAACTGGGGAAGCTGCTTTAAAAAATAATTAGCTTAGAGTGGAACATACACAGTTCTTAGTCTGGGACAGATGTCTTTTTCTACTGTAGAGAAAGATAAGTATTGAAAAAACAAAATGACATTCAGAGAGAAAGAAATAACTTCGCTGTTTCACTCTGGTAATGTCTCATGGTAGTAAAGGGCTTACCTTCTGCTTCATGCATTTGTATTTTAAACTGTTCTTGTGGTGTTAAACATTAATCACTTTGTTTTCTTGCTTTTTATTGTTTAATGATCAGCATAACTGTTACAACTGTGTCTCTAAGATACTCCTGAATGGAGTCCTTTTTGTTCAGTAATGTATCTTTTAAATGAAATCATATATTTGTCATCTTACGTTTTAATACTAATGATCTGCCTGGCATAAGCATTTTATAAACTTCATTATACAAGTTATTCAGCTGGCTTTTCTGTCTCAAATGTACTGTTAGTGTCTCCATCTTTCCTTTTCTCACTGCTGCGTAAAGGTATGCTGACTGTGGCTTCTTGCATGTGCGGCCTTTCTAACTTATATTCAGAGTCTGTGAAAAAGCTTCGCACCTCTTATATAAGTAAGTCATCTCATGACAAAATAAATATTTTTGAACATCTGAATTTGGTTTCTTTTGACTTACTGTTCACTTACCATGAATACTTTTGTTAGTCCATTTTAAATAATTGTTTTACTTTTAGAAACTGTTTTGAATCATACATCTATCATATTTCTTGTTCATGAAATCTTCAAAAGAAGCGGGAAGGAAAAAAAAAGGTGATCATAGCACTATCTGTATTAGTGGGAAGGATGGGAGGGAGAAGGAGAATGAGATCCTGTCTTAGAAGTTACTGATGTCTGTAGTCCCAAGATCTATTAGTCCTCTGAGCTCCAAGGCTAGAACCTTCCTTTGCTTGTTCTCTGTCCCAACAGAATAAGCTTGAGAATTCATGATAGATTACGGTTATTATTATTAATTTACTTTTTAACATTATAAAAGGCGATGATTTGTCTGTTAAAGTGAAAGCGTCCTTCTACTGAGATGTTGCTTATAGAGATAGAGAGTGGAGGTCTTGGTGTATTGCACAGCCCTGTAAGATTTCCAAACACTTTTGATGTTCAAGAGTACCACAGTAGGGTGGTAGATCATCATAAACGTGAGTTGCCTCAGGGCTTTTCTGATGTACTCTAACATTCACAGCATTAAAGAATTCGGAGCATATAGAGCTGATATCAAAAGTATAGCATGATTCCTTTCCCAAGCATGTCATTTTTCTGCAGCCTGACCTCCTTTATAAACAGGAAGTAGAATAAAACAAAATCCAAGTAACCTAGGTGGTGGTTGTGAAATGAGCACTTAAGGCTGTGGTCCAATTCTGTTAGTTCTGCTGTGTTTAGGTTTTTTTAAATTGTTTATTTATTTATTTTTACCAAACAGAAAGAGAAAAATACATTGCAGGGGTGGTAGGCTATCTTTGTCTTCCATCATCGTGCTACCAATGGAAAGAGTTATGTGTAAAAGGAATGCTGCCGCTTTGGGATTATACAAAACTGAAAGACAAGGTCTGCTGCTCTTTTGTCATTTTGAAGGGAAGGGAAGGTGGACAGTAGTCCCAGATTTACTTTCAAAAGCCAGTGACTGAAAAGCTAAATTTACCTGGAATATTTAATATTTTAGAACAGGTTTTTGTAAGAGTTGATCTCTTAACCAAGTCCTTGATGATACAGTCCCTGTTTGAGATCTTTGCTTGATGTGCAATTTCTGAAATATGACAGGATCATAGAACCATAAAGATGACAGGAAGTACTGCAACCAAATATCAAGCAATTCATAACTTTATGACTGCACAAAAGAACGTATCAATAGCCATTAGTTTAATAATTAAGTCAACAGACCGTAACTTTAACTCTTTTAAATCTTATTGTTGGTGGGAGTTGCAAGGTTTTATGTGATTTCTCAATTAGTGCAATGTGCTACAATTTTTTTATTTTTTTTATTTTTTTTTAGAAAATCTGGATACTTCTATAACACTTCATACGCGTTATTAGAAGCAGTTCAGAATTATTCTGACAAAATAGAAGCAGTTTTTGCATGCATGTGTCTTTTGTTTGATTACAAATCAAAGTCTTTTTTTTATTATTATTTTTAATGTAACCTACATGGATTTCAGAACTGGAGTTGAATCAAAACAGAAGCAAATACTGAAGTTGCTTGTTCTGGTTGTTTAACACATCCTCTCTCTCCTTGAACTGAATCTAGACCTTCACACTCGTGGGTTGTTTTTTTTTAAACTTATACCTGAACTAAACTAGATGAGCATCAGCAGTGACTAAGCCAAATATAGTACTGAATCATAAAGTTTGGTTGTTAGATTAGGAGGCTTTTTTGACTCTTTCAGGTCAATTGTTTATGATGTTTGTGTTTTCACGTCAAGCTAGTTCTAATTTTTATCAGACTTGTTTCAAGTGAAGTTGGTCTGTATGTGCCTGAAGGACAAAGCTCAATATATTAGTTAAAGCTGATTGTAATTCAAGGGAGTTTCTAATGCAACGCGGTATCTTTTCAATCAATAATAACATTATTTGATTTCTTTTAACTCATTTTTTGCGTTTATCTCAAGTTACTTGCTACTAGAGTTCAGAAAGAAGCTAAGAGCTTATTAGATTAGTTTTCTTTAGTCTTCGAATTAGGCTTCAGTTCTGAAACAGAAAACTTAGGACCAGTTGGCTTTAGAATCCCTTGCAAGTTATAAGCCTTGAAATCATAAAACTTAACCCAGAATTTAGTGCGCAAACTGTTTGTATCACTGCACTTAAGATTATAAAGTGTACAGACCTTAGTATTTCATAGACTCATCTCAGGTCATATTGAGTAATAGTAGTTAGTGCTATTTACAATAACTACTACATGAAAATATTTTTTCTGTCCCTTCCTCCTGTCTAATAATAGAGATAGCTATAATTACATTTCCAAAGTTTGTGTGCAAGAATAATTACAACACCATAATTTAGTGGGATAAATTTTATTCATACAATTAATGAGTAGTTTTATGATAAGAATATTTTGAGGTCTTCAGTTGGATCAATTGATGTGAGTTATTCATTGAGATCAATGATAAAGTTTCTATGTTTTGTAATAGAACTTCGTGCACATTAGGTATATGGATGGCACGCATGAGCACGGCACCAGGTCCAAGCTATCAGACTTTTTTAGCAAACACCAGAAAGCCTTAGGGAGCATGTTTTATAGTGAACAGTTTTAATTTTCAGATCAGTTATTCTAGCCTGTTTTGATCCTAGCTCTAGAATGACCTCAAAATTTTAGTAGGCTGGATGAATTGCTTTAGATGTATTTTCTTTGCACCTGTTTTAAACCTGTCTTAGAAAAATGCCTGAATTATTGTGCATATACAAACTGTGATACCGATGCATTTAGTTTAGTGTTCCAGATTTACTGTGTATAGGTGTGATAAGTAAATTACACTCATGGGTGATAACAGTAATTGAGTACCTCTTAGCTAAGTCAGAGGACTTCATCTTCTGAATTGCATGACTAATGCATAAGTGATTTCCCCTCAACAGCAGTCTGTGTACTCTGCTCTTTCTAGGCCTGATTGTTGACAACCAGGTCTAATTGTTACTATCACTAGAACATGCATTTTAGGCTGCTGTTGCTACACGGATAGCAATGAATTCTATTCAGTTCTTGAGCCCTGAGTTCAGACTGAAGGCTTGCGAAACTTGTGGGTATTCCTTTGTCATGTTGGCAAGAACTCCTTCCCCTCACACTTAAGAACAGTTCGCACCTGTGGCAAAGATTTTTGTTGGATTACTGAAAAGAAAGTAGGAGGTGGCAAGAAATGTCAGTCACTAATGAAAGAACATTAAAATGCCAAAGTAGTATTTGTTCTCTGTGGGTGAAGCAGTTTCTTCAGAAGAGTCCACATCAAAGGTTCAGGACATCTAAAAGAACTTTGCATAAAAAGCAACTTTTAATCTGATAAGCTCTGGTTGGCTGCTCCTGAAAATTTTTTATTCCTGTTAGCGTTGCCATAGCCTGCCCAGCAAAAATGTTCTGTGATGCCTCTGCTTTCCATCAGCTGAAAGAGTAGGGAGATTTTGAATATCTGTTTTATGAGAGGTGCAGACACTTCTTCTGAATGCTAAAAAGTGAAAATGTAATAACTGCATCCATGTAGTCTTAAAAGATACTTTTTTTCCCTTTGCCTCTTTCTTTTTCAGAAGCTTCCTTATCTGGTAACCAAGAGCAGTGTTTATTTGCTTGACTGTTCCTATTATAAAAAAATCATGTCTGCTTTACACTCATAAAGAAATCTTATCAGGATCTATCTTTATATCTTCAAGGCTATTGGGTATCATCAATGCTATATTCACAAAATTATAACCATGTACTTCCAAGCCATAATAGAGCTCTGTAAATTTCCAGAAATGTTAACCATAAAGGTCATTAATTCTAAGCTGATGTTGATCCCCCGTGTTTGGGATCAGTAGAGCTACTGAGTTCTGAATTTATAGCATGTGTTCTGCTCAGGCCATATTTGAGAGGATAACAAACCCTGAAATTGCCCTTAGAAGTATCCCTGACAATGATTTGCAAGAGAATACTTAAAATTATTTTCCACTACGGAGAATAAAGAAAATGATATAGCTTCCACCTGGGATTTCCCCATATATTTTCAAATTGAAATCAGTTCTTGGACTTCTGTTAAGTGCAGGCTTAACCAGTTCGTATGGTCGTTTGCACATCATTGTCATCACTGAGTTTTTTGAGGTGCAAGTTGCACACGCTCTCAAGAATCTTAAGAAAATCGAAAATCTATTTTGCATAAATACAACAATGAATGAATGTAGTGTAACAGTGATACAGTGTCTTGTTTTCCTGTAAGTGATTACGTTCTGTTTCAATATTACGGAAATCTTACACTTGGATAGAGGAGTACTGTTAATAGAAGAGGAAAATAATATGGGAACAATTATTACAGATACATTATTGAATACGTCCATATAGACAGGCTTTGCCTGAGCAATCTCTTGTTGCCTCAACTGTTACTCCCCTTGAGCTTTTTGACTGTATTTGAAATGCAAGCGTGCATGCAAAAACTTCTTATTTAACAATTATTTACTTACTCTTACTATAAAGTATTGCATTCTGCTTTACATTAGTTTCATATATGATATCTCTGAAGGAAAACAAGATTATATTAAGCATTAAGATGCATAATTGTCTTTTAAATACTAATATTAAACATTAAGATGCATAATTAGCTTTTAAATACTAATACAATGTTTTTCTTTATCCCGGGGCTGTTTTGCTCTCGATTTCCTATCAAAAAGGAAAATGGTAACATTCCTTTAAACTTCTGGTTCATGTCATGGAATAATTTTTAGGACCATAAAATAGCTCTCATCTTTAGCATCTGATGCTGAACTTCTATGCTTTATTTCCTTCACTGAAATGTAAAGAATGAGCTTTAGGGAGCACCCAAATACCCTAAAATCTTAAAGTGACATTTTCCAGTAGAACTGCTTACTGACCTCTGCAGTGCAGCACCTAATACAAAGCTCACCACTTGAGCAGGTAGTAAGCAAATTGTGAAAAAAACATTGGCTTTCCATATAATCTGAGGGTGGTTATAATCTTCAAGATCCTCTTTCATCTGACTTCCTTTTGCAATTAAACTTTTTACAAAACTAGGGTTTTTTTCAAAACAGAAATGTGTACTTAATATACATTTGTGGCATGGAATTAACTGTTCAGATAATTCTCATACTTAAAAGATGGTACTTTTTACTGCAATTTAATGTGGAAATATTTTGTAAAATCCATTAAGAAATCTTTTTAGTAGGATGAAGTGAGCGGCTTTACAGTCACTGCAACTGATGTCTAAATTTAAAACAAACAAACAAAAAAACCAACAGTGTAATACTAACAAATTCTACCACAACCATCTGGTTTGTATCTAATCCAATATCCAGTTCCTGCAAGGGAAGAAAGGATAATATAGCAACCATGTTTATCATTTGCTGTTTTTGTGTTCCAGCAGGTCTTTGCGATATTAATGAGGGCACAGTGGTACCAGAAGATCGCTGCAAATCACCTACTTCAGGTAATCATAACTTAGTCTGATTTCCAGATTCTTATTTGCATGGAAGATGGTGTGCTTTAAGTTAACACATTCTAGTTAACTAGTTACATAAAACTTGTGGTCTTCTCAAAATTGTTCTAACTCTCCTGAAAAATGTTGCTGTGTTGCATCGCTGTGGTGTTTTTAAAGCAAGATTAATTTAATAGATGCAATAGAAATGTCATAAAGATAAGTGAAGAGATAAAATCTGTACTATTTGTTGCAAGGAACATACTCCAGTGCACAGCTGGATTTAGAGTAAAAGTCAAAGATGTGGATTTACTCAAGTACCTGTTGTAATATGTGCACTCCTTGCAATGAAATATAAAATTATTATCAATGTATGAATAAAAGGATCGATTAATTTTCTAATGTAGCTTGTACTTCTCAAAGCCTGGACCCTCTTCTCAATTTCGAAGAAATGCAATATTTGTAGAATAACTTGCATTGTCTTGAGCGAAGAAGGAAGCTTTTTAAAACTGAAATGCAGTTAACTAGTATCTCGAAAAACACATTATTTTTGCTAAGATTAAACCAGATAAAATTATTCCGTTCATAACTCTAGGAGAAATTTTTTAACATTTTAATGTTCTAGTTTTTAATTATTAAGACCAACATCTGTAAAGAATTTGCTCTGTGATGCTGCAGTTGATCACTTCCTCTGTTAAGACTAGGGAGACTGATAAATCTTACTAAACTGTTTAATTGGCCAACTTAACATAACAAGTCCTTGCTAAGTCTAGTTCCAGATGAAGAATGATAAATCAAATGAGAATTGTCTCTGAGCAAAGAGGTGTCAGGTGTACAGGGAGCAGCTAATGAGTTGTAACTCTTAGTTTGCAGTGTTTTTGTTCCTGTGGTCCAGTATTACTCAAATGTGAACTTAAACCACTTCAGGTGTACTTAACTAAAATTCAAACCAACAATTAGAGGCTTTTTTCATGATCTTGAGATTGGAGTATAACTTAAACTACCATTTCCACTAACAGTGCAGTGGAAGTGAGTACTAAGACAAGTGAGAAGGTTTGCATGGAATAATCTTAAATTTAACAATTTGCCTACTCTCCCTCCCTCCTGTCTGAGTTGTAGCAGGTGGAGTAGGTTAAAATGTAATGCAGTTTGGGTATTTTTTTCTAGGTGCACATGCAGTACTTAAGAAATAATTCTGAATTCTAAAAATAGTGAATAGACAAAAGATGGAGCTGAGAAGCCACAGTTGCAAGCCCTATAAAGTAGATTTTTGAAGCAATGAGGTTGAACTTTGTCTTCCTTCCCTTAGTTCTCTCCTATCCACTCCGATTTTCATGAATGAGTATTATTTGTGTCAGACTTCTCCAAAGTCCTTGGAAAAAGGTACTAGAATGTAGGGAGTGAGACTGGCAAGCTGTCATCTCACTGGTGAGAAGTTAGAGTGCTCTGGGGAAGGTCAGCCATTACAGAGATGACAAGAGTTACAGTTCATTAGGTTTATTTTCTAAGTTGTGTATTTTTTTGGCCTGTGGTCACATGACTGGTACCTTCTGCTACAGAGATAAGAGAGTGTTTGGAGAAATCAGCTGCGCAATACTGTTGAGTTTAAGATGCAGGACAGAGTCCAGATTTAAATGAACTTTTTCCAGAATGGAGTTGGCCACCGAAGAGACGCTGACACCAAAGGTTTACTTGTTAGCTACTTTCATTTTGTAGGAGTGGATTGACTGCACTGTTGGCATTGACTATTACATGGTATGGCCTACAGAGCAAATCAGTCACTATTCAGGTTGAGTCTGCATTTGCTCAGATGATCTAGTTCTTCTGCCTCTTCCAACTTTGTGTGAAGAGGAAGCTAACTTGCATTTAATTTCCTCCAGTTGGTGATTATGCATTTTAGAAGAATGTAAAATGGACTGCCTATTCAATTGTATCCTACTGTTTTAATAATACAGAATACTAGCAGGGGGTGGGCTGGAAAGTAACTTTATCAGCTGGTTTGTTTTGTTGGGTGGTGGTTTTTTTTATTGGTTGGTTGGTTTTTTTGATGGGGGATAGGGGGTTGGTGTATTTAACTTAAATTAAAAGATAATAAAGTGAGGGCTCTGAGGACATATCTGACCATAAAACGTGTCTCATCCTAAACCACCATGTTTTTATATTTACAGGCATCATTGTAACTCATTTTTAGACTTTCACAAATTAATATCCAATTAAATTTTCCATTTTTTGTTGAATTTTGTTCTTATTTCATGGAGGTAGGAAACATCAAACAGTGACTTTACAGCTGCCACAACTGACTTGGCAGTATTAAGGATTTTGAAAAATCCCTGTTGGCAGAAAAGGACTGTGGCTGAACAATGATTTATTACATCGGAAAGAAACAGATTTGAAAAACTTTCTAATTTATTGGCAGTAGTGTTTTCTGTGATTCATACTTGAGGTCAATTGTTGTCTGGAGCCATGATTACAAGAGTAATCCAGTGATTTGATGTAAACATTTTATTCAGTGATGGAAATATTCCTAGCAATATAATTTCTGCCTTGCACAGAATAGTACCTTGCATTAGTTTTTTGTGGTTAACCTCAATATAGCAGAATTCCTGACTCTCAAAAATAATTTGGAGTCCACAGCATCTAGTACAGCTACCAGAGAATACCAGCATCAGATTTTGATATTTCAGTACATCTTTTCTGCCTTAAACTGAAAGCTGTTATTAATACATCTAGTATGCATAAAAAAATAAATGTATATCTATTTCATTCTGTCTTTACTCATAGGTTCTGGTTCACCAAATTCTGATGATGATGAGCAAAAAATGAATAATTTTATAGAAAAGGGTACAGTATTTTTTTTCTTCACTCTTTTGTTTTTCTTTTTTTCTTTTTTTTGCAGTTCATCCTTTGATACATAGATTGACTATTTTTTTTTTATTAAAATACTATTTACAGTGAAGACCAAAAGCAGGCAGTTTTCCAAGATGGTAGCCAATGACATAGGTAGGAATTAGATTCTCTTCTGCTCCTATGTATTACTCTATGCAACACTAACCCAGCAGCAAAAAAAATAAATAAAAAATTAAAAATAATCAAATTTCAATGCATATTCAATTAATAATTTTTCATTCTTTATTCTACCTGGTAATTCTGTGGGCTGCCTCTATACTAAATATACCAGGCACAACGACTTACAAAAATAAAATAAAATCAAGGATGCTGGTGGCTTAAATTCTATCTTTTTTTTTTTTTT
>VXAB01000697.1:703118-724626 GCA_013399175.1 Odontophorus gujanensis
TTTTTGGCAAATGCATATTTCTATTTTCTGGTTGGGTAAGATACTAATCTGTTCTAGGAGTTCAGTCTATGCAAGTCACAACATTATTCCACTACTTCTGCAAAGGTGCACATGGCTGATGTTATTTCTCTTGTCTTACATGCATAGCCATATGGTCAATTTTGTATATTACTGAGATCAAGACAGAGGTGATGTCATGTTTTCTTTTAATCATTTGAAAAATGATTTGGTCATGTATACCAGGATGCTCCATTACTGTTCCAGAATTGTTTTTATTTTTCTGCATCCAACAGTGACGTAATCGCCTATTAGCTCCAGACTTGTCTTAAAAATTTGATAACAGACTGCTTTGGAATATGTTGTATGCAGGCTATAGATTGAACCCTTTTCTGATTGGAATGAAAACTAGCTCAGCTTATAGCTATTTGGTCATTAAATAAATGAAAGCTAGAGGCTGTGTGATTTTGGGGAGAAGATTCTTCTTTTTTACTGGGCATATGGTTACTTTCATTTCAGAATCACTGTTAATGTTTCATTGTTTTCATTTGTTACATGAGTATATCACTGCAGGAAGGCTTAATTTTGTTTCCTTTGTGAGGTCAAAAATCATACAGTGAAAATGTTTGCTGAAGTACTACTTCATAGATAGTGTTGAGCTATAAGTTACAGCAACAAAGGAAGTGTTCTTTTTCAATATTCTCCCTTTGATTTGCTGTTTGACAACTTAACTTTTAATCTTAATCCACTAATCCATTTTATCTCAATTCAACCATCAAAAATTGTTCAAAATTCAACAAGCTAAATGTGAGTGATGAAACTTCTTTTGATATCTGAGGCACAACATGAGGAATGTGCTCTTTGCTCAGTACGAAGTTGGGCACTGCTTGCAGTGATAACAGGTTAAGAGGAACCCTGAGAGTGGAAACTCAGGCATAAAGAAAGCAAATGTGTTCCAATAATATATCATTATGTCAATTCAATTTTTATGATTGGAAAAACTTGAGTATGGATTGCATTAATATTAATCAGTATGTTCTCCTAAAGGATTCAGGCTACCTGGAAACTTATGTTCAGCTTATTTAATGAGAAAAACAACACTAAATCTTGTGCATACTCTGTCAATGCCTGTTGATGAGGTATTTTTCTTTTGTCCTGAAACAGTCTCCTGAACATATTGTTCTTTTGCACAGAATAGGAGATCATTCAATATGACTATGATTTTAATTTTCCCTTTTTTTTTTTTAAGAGTAATATCCAATAATAATAAAACATGCTAACAGTAATTCTGTAGAACTATTGACATCTGTTTCAGCTTGAAGCCTTACAATTGAAAATATTGTGAATGTTTTTCAAAACTAAAATGCTGTAACATCTGCAGGCAAAGCCTTCTTCGGGTTGTAAGTTAAATAGAGTTGAGACTACAGTGCATTTCATATGTAACTCATAACTGTTTCCCAGTCCATTCCTGCTGTGTTTTGTGCAATTTGCACAAATCATTGGAAATGTAAAGAGATGATTATTTTTCTGCATTTACAGTTTTAAGTAGCCAAATGCTGTGCAAGGAATGTCTTTCCAGTTTTTCTCCACTGCCATGTTTTCTGTACCGCATATCTTTCCTCTGCATGTTTTTCTTAACTTATATTATTAAGTTCTTCTGTATATGCAAATAAGACAAAATGCTTTACCACCTCTGTTTTTTAGTGATTGCATGTTTTTACATTTTTGTTATTTTAAATGGAAATGTCTGCTAGATGTGTGAATGGACAATGAGTTTTGTAATTTGTGAGTGCCAGTTTGTCATTAATTTTAGTCTGAAACAACACCATTTATCATCAACTCTGTTCTCATAGATAAATTTGTATGTAGCATGGTTGTAGTTGTAGCTCTTTGCGCTGTCATGTAGTGCAATTAGTTCAGTTCTTCGAGGTCTTTGTGCATGTGTGAAAACAACCTCTTGAATAGGTCACAGAAATAAAAAATTATGGAAACAGTTAACTTTAGTTCCTGTAAACGTCTCACCTGTGTTTTTTGTCATATGGGAACATAAGGGAAGACTGCTCCTTGCAGAGTGAGAAGCAACTGTGTCAGTGATGGATCTGTAAGCTGGTAACATAATACATATCGGTTTAGAAGAACAAAGCTATTGTCATTTTATAAAAAACTTATTTAGAGCGTTCTTAATTACTACTAATTTTTATCATTAGTGAAATGATTAGATAAGGATTCCTGATTCATTAAAAGATTAAAAAATAAAAAAGATTACTGCAGTAGTGTAAATCAAAGTGCAGCTTTCTCACAAACCAATGCTTCAGCTTTCTTATATATACTCTAAATACCCAGAATTGTGAATGTTCCAGGACAGATGTCTCATGGATGTGCTGTTTTTCAGTGATGTTTCCCCTGTATTTGTATCATGGTCAATCTTAGAATAGTTATAATTACCTTAGATACCTAGAAATACTTGGCTTAATCAATTATTTCTAGGAACTATAGCAAATACTGTAGCTGTTGCATAAAACAGATGTTTTTCTTAAGACTGGCAAATATTTGGAAGTATAAATAATGTGCTATCAATTATTAATAAAAAATGTGCCATGTGTAGATGAATTTACAGGCAAAAAATATGTTAGGAAGTATTTAATTTCTGAGACTATGTCATTTTTGTAGAAAGGCGTTGTGATTTAATTTCAGGAATTTTCAAGGACAAGTCTTTTGTTATTTTACACATTTTGATCAGCTAAGTATTTGGTACAATGAGCTTTATGTAGTTAAATGTATTCATTGAATCAGGTCAGAACATGAGGTGTTTTGCATCTACTTCTGTAAGTAGCTTCAGTAAAGGGGTATGCAAAATATTGTATACTCCATTATCTCTCTTTGTAACTGTCCCAGATGTTGTTTTTCAGCAAAAATTGTTTTTATTTCTTTTCTGGAATTTTTAAGTTTAAAACAATTGCAAACCATAGCTTTAAGCACACACATGCAGAGTAGTTGTAATTCCTAATTTCTATACTCTCCGTGGTTACTAACAAAATTTTTAACATTTTAGACATTCTAAATGTACAGCTAAATTTGTCCAACGAAGCTAAAACCATTGTTTTTTAACATTGTTTTCACAACATCAAAGCTTTAGAGCTTCATAAATTTCTTAGTTACCCTAATGCCAACTTCTTCCAACATTTGTAATATTTTCTCTGATTTTATTTGGGATATACAAAGTAGATCTATTTTTGCACATTCTCTTGTAAAACGGCTTCATTAGTCATAACAAATTTTGAGATTTCAGCATTGATAGTCTATTTCTTTTAACTGTCACTAGTACAATATTTGACTGTTCAATCATCACAACATTAGTAAGTTCAGTAATTTTTTACGTTCTATGTAGCTGTCAAACACTGAATCATTTTGGGACTTTGACATATCTAAAAAATAACAGGAAGAAGAAAAAGACAATTCTATGCTGCTTATACATTTCTTAGGAAATTTTGAATGCTTTATGCTCTGTGTAAACTATTATCTCCTCTGTCAAGACATGAATACACTTGTCTCCCTTGCAATTTTTAGAGAGTTTTTTTAGCAAAGTGATTCCTTAAATAGGGAGTATATGAGAAAATGGTATACGGCTTTCAAATTAATGTGCTATACAACATCATGCTTTGTAAAGTAGCTTGAGATAACCTGCTGCAAATAAGATACAACTATTATCTTTAAGTCGCACTTTCCCACGTTTCAGATAGTCTGCAGGTTTTCTTCATTGTATTGATTGAGCTTGCCATACGGAAGTACAGCATGCTTGTGCTAAGGTAACCTACTACATCTGCTCCCCTCAAGACAAACATGATAAATCTCTTAAGAATCCTATGTGTTGGTTTTGGACAGTTGACTAATCTTATTGTCATGTGATACATATTTGGTTATTAAATCAGCAAAAGAGTGTATTTGCCTATGTATGACCTTAGGTTTTCTATGTTAGAAAAGTATGAAATGTAGAATTAAACACAAGGCAAAATAGTCATTGCCTGGAGGAGCAATCTGGCAAGAGCAGCAAAATGAATCTTTAGTTCATCTCCTTGTCTTGCACTGGTTGCAGAAAGACAGCCTTGGCTATAAATGGGGCAGCAGTCACTATCACCACAAAGTGATTCAACTGTGGCATCACCGCTACACCTTGAGGTCAGCTGCACCTAACAGAAACAGTCACCATCACCATTGCTATGTAGTTCAACTGGAATAAAACAACCAGTGTTGAGAATATTCTCTGTGGATCTCAATCCTGTTGGGTTATTTTTTCCCATTTCCCTGAACAATTGTTCTTTCATGTAGATGATGTCTGGCAATACTGTTTTTCTTTCTGTGGCATGGCAAAACTAAATTTTCTGAGACTTTTAAAGTGTAAGTCATATATGAATACTAGTTACACCAAACGATGTTAGTTAGAAAATGATTTATCTGGTGAAAAATACTCTTTTCTTATAGCTTTTTGAAGCACTTTTCCGTCTAAACACAAGATGGCAGTACTGCTATTTAAATTGAGTCTGGTTTACTGTTTACATCTGAATTATTGATCTTTTTGACATATTTGTAAGTGTAACTTCTCTGCATAACATATTAATTCACAATTTCTAGCAGTGATGTTCTTTTAAGAAGTCATTTATTTTCTTGTTCTGTTAACGGGGAGGCATTTTTTTTAGTGTTTACTAAAACATTTGAAGGGCAGGTTTGTTTTACCTCATCAGCCTACTTCATGCAGCTGGCCTTTCACTAATGAGTAGAAAACTAAAAGTGAGAATTGACTACTAGAATGTATCACTGCCAGCCTGTATTTCATGTTTCCTGTTGCCTAAATATCTTTTTTGCCATTTTTTTTGCCCCAAGTCGTTAAAATTGTTAAGCACTTACGTCTGAGAAACCAGAAGTGACCACTGTGGTTTTCAAAGTGATTAAATGAACTAATCAATGCTGATATTCACACGTAAGAAAAAAAGAAAAAGTAACTGTATTTGTGTGCAGGGTTAAGCTTTTCTTAAGTATCTCAACTTTTTATAATTTACATGTCTGAAACAGAGAACAAGATATAAGATGAGGAACACTTATCTTGTAATTCATTGTTTCAGATGAGGTATCTTGATTTTTTCTTCAAGCTGATGCAAGTTAAAGCTGACAGCAGAGAGAAGGGTTCCTCGACACTGTTGCTGTGGCGTACCAGTTTTCTATATGCATAGCTGGGCGCTAATCTGAATCAGAAGTTAATCTTGTTGAAAACAATCCTTGTCAGAGACTTAATTAAGATAAGTTTCAGCCTTATCATTATAAGCCAGGCAGCAGCCAACACAAGGTTGAGGGCAGGAAGTATGTATGTAGCTGCAGAGCTCTTTTCAGTTTCAGCTTGCAATAGATAGAGTATGTTGAAGTGCCTAGCGTTGTGGTCTGAGTTGAGTTAAATTTGACCAGGATTTGCTTTGTAACAGTGACACATGAAGGAAATGAGAAGATTATTTCTGGAGTCTTATTCTCAAATTTTTGTTATATATGACAGGAATAAAACTGCTCAACCATTCAGTTAACTAGACTTTGCAATATTAATAAGCGTAATTGATGATACAGTGAAGTGCTTTCATTATTGAAGGAGTGGAAGTAACTTTAAATCATGCACTCTTTTTTAGGAGATGTAGAAAGCAGTGATTTTTGTTTAAACAGATATCTAGAATGAGTGAACCCCACTTTAAAGTGAGAGGAGCAAAAAGATTCAATCCTGCCTTTATGTCTTACCTATTACATAGTACTCCTTAAACTGAGACTATTCTCAATGTCTGTTTTAGGTAAAGAAGTGTTTCCCTTATAAGATAGTGAAGAACTAAAGAATGAATCAAAATTCTGGCACGTGGCTAGGAAATAAATTCTAATTCTAGTGCTGATCTAGTAGTTAAGCTACATCAAATTTTTTCATTCTTCAGTAGTTATTGGAATAAAAATGAAAGAGGGATGTATGGGTACAAGACTACTAGTGACTCTATTCTAGAAGTGTGTTAGTTTGATGCATGCTTTATTTCCTCACAGTTATATCAGAATTTGATTCTTTTTGAGTGTTTAACTAGAGTTTGTATGCTGCTGATTTTGAAATTCTTCGTAACTTTGTTCTTCAAAGATAGTTGATTGCTTCTCAGATTACTAGCTTATTTTACACATACATGTTAACATTTTAGAGTAATTAAAATTTCATCTGTTCTCTATTTTAAGTATCTCAGGTTTGATCAGGAAGTAGGACAGAAGAGTAGGTAGGATGTGAACTTTATGAAAGTTTCAGTGTGCGCTCGTGTAGTAGCTTAGAGTCTGCATTATCTCTTTTTACCTGAAGAGATAAACCTTGATTTTGAGCCAAAACAAAATTCATCCAATATATCAAGTTATTTCAGACGTGTAAGGGGAAATGAAGTTTGGCAAAAGTAATAAAATGCTATATTTGGGGATTACAGTAGCTTCCATGTTCTACTTTGCATGCCTCACTTGTGAGAGTGAGTTTCTGCTTTAGCAGAAATCCTGTTAAGTACTGCAGTTAATGTTATAAACAATGATACATTAAATAATTGGAAAGAGGCAAATGAAGGCCAGCAGAATTGTGTTTATTCTTTTTAAAAAAAGGATATACTTCACTTTTCAGCAAAGATGTCCAGGAAGCTAAGTTTGCCAACTGAGTTAAAGCCTGATTTAGGTAAGTTTACATAGTTGATTTTATATTTACTCAAATTGTTTTACAGAATGTGAATACATTTAAGTAAGAATCCTTGATTGTGTAAGCTATTGTGACTGAGTTGCTTTATTTGAACTGTAGAACTTAAATTTTAATTCCACTTTTTGGGGGCCTCCATGACACTGAATGTCATTGCTGTCATTGCAAGGTAAGCCTGCAAATTTTGTACATGGCTTATCACATTTTTGTGGGGTTTTTTTAGGCATCTTTCACTCTTACAGTAGTACTGTGATAGAAAAAGTGTGAATAAGCAGGTAATTCGTAAGGAAAATTGCTTGCCCATTTGAAACCATCCAATACTTTTCAAATTGAATGATACAGTATTTTAAGAATGACAGGATATGCTGGGGTTCAGTAAAAGGTTGAACGTGTTTTTACAAATGTTAATGGTATTAAGACCACTGTCTATAAATGAAAATAGTGCACAACTGTTTGCTGGATGGATACACAGACTGTTTGCCAGTCTGAGAATTTCCTTTTTTTTTTTTTATTTTTTAAGTTCTATTTTTACATAATAACAATTTCAGTTATGAAACTTGTATTGCTAAAGATCATGATATTGCATAACTAAATCAGCATACAAATGAACAGACTTATTTTTATTACTTTGTCATCAGAAGTTGACTGCCAGCTTGTATATCAGATCCAGCTCCCCAGCCTTTTTCTCTGAAGATGATCAGGGACAGCTGTAGGACCTACAGCAGTAGATGCAGCCTGAGTAGGAAAGCTTCCTTCTGCCTGTTATAGCTCCTTCCTGCAGCAAAGTCCCTTCCACAGCCCAGTAGAATACAGATCAGGATCAGACTGGTAGGTGCAGAAGCATGCATTTGACAATTACCACTATCAGCTAGAGAAGAGTTGATGATATTGGAATATCCTGAAACTTCAGATTTGGACCACCCTGATTACATTACAGCTTGTTTCACTCATAGGAATGTGAAGCTGTAAGGAGCTCTCAGAGATCCTTTAATCCACTATGGCAAAGATCCAAGTGTCTGACAGTTTAACCTCTCATCTATTCATGGGTCTCCAATAAATAAGTTTCTAGAAAAATACAAGAATACCAAGCAAAGTTTATGGTTTATAGTCAGTTCAAATAAATTTTCTGTTATGCAGACAGTCTTCCTTACTTCCATATTCATTCAGATTTTTTGTCTTGTCCTTGCCACAAGGAACACTGATAACTTGTTCCATTTCTTTGGTGGACATCTTTATAGCTGTTGAAAGCTATATGACTAATCTTCATTTTTGCAGACCGTTGTAAATTTACACTGACTAAATCTGGGTTGGCTTCTGGTAATTCTTCTGAACACGGAAATTTTCTTCATCTTTCTGAAACTCTTGTAGCCTAAAACTAGAAGGATGGCCTTGTTGACACCAGTGAGCACAGAAATTCTGTTTGTCTTTTCAGTGTGTGTTTGTTCTTCCTTACTACCTTTACTGACAGGTTAGGGATGATGTCATTTTACTGTGAATGTTGTCAGACTTTGCAACTGGAACACACTAAAATATTATTGAATTCATTTAATTCATTTCTTTTTATTTGAGATTCTTCGGTAACAATAAGTAATTAGAAACAGATTTCTGTTTTTAATTGAAGCAGGAAGAAAGTGTTCAGTATTTTCTGCGTGATTTTGCTGTTTTTTTCTAGTAATACAATGAAACTTTAATGAACTCACTTCTGGAGAATTCATAAAGTATCTTTTACTGTCTAATTGTAATGATCTTTGACTGGTTTTGCTTGACTATACCCATGTGTGGCTATCTATACTTAAATATCTTTTTGTTTAAAAGTGTTGTTTTTTTTAATCTTCAGGTCTATAAATAACTTCCTGAGATGATGATAGTCTGTTTTTATTTTTATTTAGTAAATTTTCCCCTAGTGCAATAGCTTTTACATACTGTTCTTTAGTAACTGTCAACTGGATTGTATTTTTTACTTTTTTGGACAGTTATGTGACCATATCTGCTGGCTCAGAGAGACAGCTGAAATGCCTTTCTCCCAAGTTCAGTATCTTCATCATTTTCTCTCATTTCTTTCCACGACTTCTTGAACCTTGATCGCATTCACTCTTTCATAAGCGCTTTCTTTCAAATCACTTTTCTGTCTAAATCTCTGACCTACTCCCTTCCTCCCTGGGTGGCTAGAAGAGAACGTATTTATGCTCCAATTCCTAAAATAGAAGTTAACTTCATCATACTCTAGTCTGCATTATACCATTACTTTTCACTGTTACAACCCAACTGGTTACTACCATTAGGACTAAGTCCTAACCTTTGGTTTATCTGCTCAGAAGGTCCTCATCTTTCCTTCCTTCTGATGAAGTGGTGTGTAGTGAGCCATCACACCATTGTTCATTCATCTTCATTTGAAACTATTCCATTAACAATCCATAGATTCTTCTGTGACTTCAGAATAAACAAATATGTGTTAATGCAGTTAAAGCTTATATTCCATTATCCTCTCTTGAGCAAGTTGTCCACTCTCCACAATGCCTGTATTGTCTAGCCAGTTAATTTTTTGTTGTTTTTTATTTCAATACTTCTGGAATTTGTATACATACTTTTCAAATGCTCAAGCAACTGAAGAAATGTGCATGTTATGCCTATTGCATTGTGTATTTCATGGGAAAAGGAGAAGGATCTTACCTGAAATAAGGAATACAGAAAGAAAGTTCACAAATCTTAAGTCAAAAGTATAGAATTAAAGAAATCACATGTACCCTGAAATTCTAGTAAGCTACTAGGATGTGGGTTAGCTTTTATGTATGCAAAACATTTACAGCTGAGTTGCATTTTTATATTCTGAATGGATCAATACATTCCAGCTTCTTTTTTTTACCTTAATTTGATTTACGGAGCACTTCAGCTTTTTTTTTTTTTTTTTTCCAAAATAAGTATTTTAATTTTAATGACAGCAAAATTTTTAAGTTTTACTATATTCAGAGTTATTAAATTTGAAAAAGCAAAAAACAAGCAAATAGTCGAACCTGAAAGAAGCAGCATCTTAAGACATTTTGGTCATCAGAATAATTACAAAGCTCAATTAATCATTTTCATATAACTTTTTTTCTAGACATTGGTTTTAAATATGAAAGCTTGATGACAGTATCTGAGTGTTGACCTTGTTAATTATTGATATTTTACATTTTAACTAAATAAAAATAAGCAGGAGAATAATTTTTCTATCTTTGTTGGAGAGAGAGAAATCTCTCCTGAGTTTTTTATTTTATATTTTTTATTCACTGTTTATATTTTTAGATGTCTGTATTTAGTCAGTTTAAATGTTGTTTATATGCTTTTTCAAATGCAAGTTTGATGTTCTTTGTAGAAATTTCTGCAATAATTTGAAGAAATTAATGTATTAGTACTCTAAGTATGTAGTTAAATATTGCTTTTTCTTAGTCCTGCTTCTATTATTATGAAATATCACTTGCATCCATACTCCACCCAAGGATCCAAAACAGTAACTTAGTTTTAGGAAGTCATCATATGACATGCATCAGACTTGTGCTGTTAAAAGCTGCCTTCTGCTAAAATTTTGGAATTATGCGTTGAGGAAGTAAAGCATTAATTAGAGGGTGCACAGATAGTTTCAGACATGCTGATATATTAAGTATCTCCACAGGTGCAGGCAGCACACGGCTAGAATAGAGCAGCATGATTTGAGGTTTTTTGTTAATACATGAATTCACTCTGTTAAGAGAAACTTATTTGCTAAGCAAAGAATAAGACATCCTGAAAAGTTTTAGTGCCATACTGTACTGGATACAAAACAGATTTTTTCAGCTTTTCATACCAGTGCCAAGTGACATTTGGTAGTCTTCAGTGTTTCTCTGACCAAAAAATCAGGTGTATATTAATAGCCTGAGACATCCTCTGGACAGTTTCCTGAAGTGGGACAATATTGAGAGTCTTTACAGATTATCAAGCTGTCTGGATGTCATTGTAGTTCTTAAAATAGCTATGTCTTCATAAAATCATTAAACTGTGCTTCATGGAAGCCAATGTTTTTTAACTTGATCAATGAGGTAATTGGCAGACAGGTATGAAATTCATTTTTTTAAAAAGAACTCTTATTTAGTGATAACTGCTATTTCTACCTTGCGATAAAAAATATACAACAAAACTGAAATTAAATCTTAATTTTCTTTCTACTTTTTCTTTCTAATTAATGCTGATTTATTTTCAGATGTTAAAGACAACTCTTTCAGTCGATCCAGGAGTTCTAGCGTAACTAGCATTGACAAAGAGTCACGTGAGGCAATTTCAGCTCTTCATTTCTGTGAGACGTTCACAAGAAAGGCTGATACATCACCTTCTCCATGCCTGTGGGTTGGTACAACCTTGGGTACAGTGCTTGTCATTGTACTGAACCTACCCCCAGGAGGAGAGCAAAGACTTCTTCAGCCAGTAATTGTTTCTCCTAGTGGTGAGTACAAAGTAGATGGGCTCAGGTGTGCTAAGTATTGTTGTTGTCCATGCTTTTTTTTAATAAACTTTTTCTCAATTATGGATTAATTCGAAGTTAGTACATGCTAGCGACTAAGTTTGATCTAGGTTTCTTGGTTTAATACCAGAATTTTAAAGCTGCCAAGTTGAAAATATGATCTCATAAAGTATAAAAATATATGTATGTTGAGAAAAGCAGACTTTCTAGCTTTCATGTAGTCAACGATGATGATTAAACAGTGGAGGCGTGCATTTTAAGTATTTTTAATTGTGAGGTAAGAAGATTTTACTGAATAATGAAAAAAATAAAAACCAGGAGACATGCATTTTTGTACTTTAAATATTATTGATGAAATTAGTCATGAAATATTCCTTTGAATTACTGTTACCTTGTTTTGTTTTACTGGTACACAGCAATTGATTTTGTTGTAACTATATATTAACAGTTATTTGAATGATACCTAAGCAAAGATAAAAGCTGAATAAAATTCTGGTAGGAATAGGTTTGACTTTCGTACCATCACAGTGTCATTGCAGGGCATGCAGCTCTGCTCCGCGTTGAACCCACAGGTGGTACCTTTATGTGAAAACTGTGCCACTATTTGACTGAAGTAGTAATGTGAGTCATATCACTAGACTGTGTTTAATATTTTACGTTGAAGACAAGGCAGCAGACTAGACAGTGTGTTAAATTGCCAGATCTGCAGCATGAACCTTACGGAATGCTGCAATATTTATAATTTCTCACATATTTAATAAATTTTCATGTTTCTACTTGTGTGTGAATAAATGAGTGAAAGGAGAAATGTATCAGCCTATGACTGGACACACAAAACAGTTGAAAAAGAAAACATTTTCTTTCATTTGGTAGTAGAGGGAGGTGGATTCAAGTGTAAACTACAGGAAAAAAATAAAACAGGTTGCTAGTTTCTGAACCTGTTTTTGAAGGAAACGTTCTCACCGTTGACTGGTGGCATTTATGGTAGATACCGAGTGTACAGTGCACTGCTTAAGAGAGAATGAAATGACTTGTGCTTGCCACCAGAGTTCAATATAAATGCGTGTTCTACCTTGGTTCTTCTAATAAATGTATACATTTCCATTGATATTAATGGAATGTATGCATATATATGTATTTAAATCTTGAAAACTAATTTATTTCATATATGTGTACATGCTTCACATCCAGACATCTTAAGTCTATTTTGGTAGAGGTAAGTCTAAGTTCTAGTTTAGTTTTCATTCTTCTAGCTTCTTAAATGAGTATTTTTTATTTTTTTTTTAGTCTGAATGACAATTTTTGTTTCCTAGGAACCATCCTGAGGCTAAAAGGGGCAATCTTGAGAATGGCTTTTCTGGATACTGCTGGATCTTTAGTCCCACCTGCACATGAACCCTGGAGAGAACACAATGTTCCTGAAGATAAAGATGAAAAAGATAAATCAAAAAAGCGACGACCTGTCTCAGTGTCCCCCTCATCCTCTCAGGAAATCAGTGAAAACCAGTATGCAGTGATATGTTCTGAAAAGCAAGCAAAAGTTATCTCACTGCCATCCCAGAACTGTATTTATAAGCATAACATAACAGAGACTTCTTTTGTTCTCCGTGGAGATATAGTATCATTGAGTAACAGTATTTGCCTTGCATGTTTCTGTGCCAATGGACATATTATGGCTTTTAGGTAAGACCTGCTTTATAGTAGTGTATATGAATATATACATATATATGATGAGTCTCCTGCTAGATGAAGATTTCTTTTCCCAAAAAGAATAAGAATAAAATGGGCATTCAGTTCAGTGTTGATGAACCGCTAACATCTGTACCTCAATATTTTGATTACATATTCCTATTAATTTTGCCTTTAACACATGAACAAGTTTATAATTTTAACTCATTACCATAATTCAGCAAGTAATTCCAAGTACAATATAGGTTCTTGAACTGTTGAAGACGTATTTTGTGGAGCTGTTACAATCCTATCTGCTTCTCAGTCATGTCTTGAGCTTTCTGTTCTGTTCTGTAGCTTGCTCAAATCTCAAAGGTGAGATTAATTGGTATAAAAAAGTCATAAATATTAAGAGGTTTCATTTATTAATTAAAATGCATGAAAAAGTAATCTTGAAGGTACTGTCATCTATGTAATTTTTACCTATCCTTTTTCTTGAGTTTCATTCTGAATAGTAATAGAGGGAAAAAAATGCTGTGGCAAACTTAAGTTGAACTCTTACTATTTTAGTCCTAGGAATATTCCTACTTTAGATGCATGCTGGGCAAATGTGTTGTTGCTGGTAATGTGTTTGTAGAAGAACATTGCTTTTTCTTTCTTACCTGCAGAATTTGCCTCCAAAGTCACATTATCTATTCTTCCTTTTCTTTGTGAGTCTCCTGCTATTGGACAATACACTGTCTGTAAAGTGCAAGCTTAACATTTAGAGGTCTCAATATCATTGTGAAGCAGAGTAGAAGACAAAAAACTTATTTTTGCTTGTATGATATTTTTTGTATATCAATCATTAGTTTCAGCTTCTATTTTCCCCTTTACTGCTTTTTTGGTCATAAGAAATAATAATCTTAAGCAAATCGTATCTGCAGTAGAAGCTGCTTAATATCTTGCTGATAAATTTGCTGCTAACATGTGAATTCTATTTTTACAAAAATTTCCCAGGGAGTATTTTTGAGGAAGGGGTTCATTTAAGGTTCTGTTTATCAAGGCATAAGGCGTTCAGTCACTTCTTACTTGCATTTAGTGTTTCTTTGAGGGAGAGAAATGTTTGACAGCTTGAGCATTGTTACAGCATGAATGTGTAGCATCTGTTCTTCAGTAGCCTAATGTAGTAAGTTCAGTTATGCATTTCAACAATGTATGCAGAAAACAGAACAAAAAAGATAAGCAAAGCAATGCTTTAAGATGATTTCACTTTAAATATACGATCAGGCATGAATTCATAAGGATGCTGTTTGAGGTTACTGAATTTTCTTTTCCTTTGGAAGAACTGTCCCTGCATATTTCCCTGGGTTATTGAGGACAACACTTTTAGACTCTAGTTTTAGTCAAGAAAATCGTCACTTGAAAGAAGGGGCAATTGTATATGAAGGGGAAAAAATTAGATATTTATTTAAGTATTTCATTAGTGATTATCGAATAATGCTTTAAGTATACCTGAGATTTATATACCCAGAGTATGGTTTAAATGATGCTTTCAAATGCAGCTGTGATGCAGATGTCTAAGATTCTTTTGAGATTTTGCCTATTTATGTTTGAAGATTATCTAGTTGTATTAAATGATACCTTGTTTATACTGTACTTCTGTGATGATGAGGAAAGAAATAATGCCACATCCTGTTACATTTAATTCTTCTTTAATGTCTTTTTCTTAAGTTTGCCAAGTTTACGGCCATTGTTGGATGTGTATTACCTGCCACTCACTAATATGCGAATAGCCAGAACATTCTGCTTCACCAATAATGGACAAGCACTCTATCTTGTCTCACCAACTGAAATACAGAGGCTCACTTACAGTCAAGAAACATGTGAAAATCTTCAGGTAAGGAAAAAAAACAGATTGGTTATCTTTGAATGTACCTGTCCTCCAAGTAGTTCAGTTTTAAGTTTACAGTGCCTATAAATAATTAAATTTGTCATAACTAAGTGTTTCAACTTTTATGCTCTTATTTTTCTCACTGCCAAGACTTATTCAGGGTGAATCATTTCCCCCGCTCTTACGTTGTACTGTTATCCGTCCTCTTGTATTTGAAATGTGTCTAACTTAATTTCCTTTTTAGTCTACATGAAATATCTTTGTTTAATATGTACAGTTAATAGAACTCTTGTTCAAATAATTCTGGTGGAGATGCACACACGTAATTTGGGAATACTGAGTCAAGGTACAGGGAAGCTATTACGTTGCCAGGATATTAACAGTTTGAACAGATTATCAGCAGTGCTTCAACCTGGAAGTTGTATAGAACATGGTTATAGCAGATCTAGTTCTCAAACTCTGCTTTGATGCTACCCATGCATATAATTATTTGTAGATACAGTTTCAACAGAACAAGATCAAGAGTGTTGCCCAAGTTGAGGGGAAAATACACAGCTTTACTCAAACACATTTCTTTGCAAATATTCTTGAGCTATAAGCTTGCAACTAGCAGAACAGATGGTTTGGACAGATTTCCTAATAGGTTTTTATTTTTACTTTCTTAATAGTGTTAGCTATCTCCTGCAGAGGCAGATGCACATTAAAGCATACTCATTTTGAAATTCAAATCCACAACACAAATGTCCAAAGTAACAGAGTATTCTATTGATTTGTATGTGAAATGACATGCCTTCTTGTATCTCTTCATTGCAAAGGAAATGTTAGGTGAGCTCTTCACTCCTGTCGAAACACCAGAAGCACCAAACAGGGGATTCTTCAAAGGCCTCTTTGGAGGAGGGGCACAGTCACTTGACAGAGAAGAACTCTGTAAGTCTTTTGAACTAACTATTAATCTGTTATTTCCACCCTGAAACATATTGCCTGTGTTAATAGGACACTCAGTTTGCAAAGAAGAAACTGAATAAGAGAATGTGGAAAAATACTTTAATACTTTCTTATAACTTTATATGTTGCGCAGCTTACCAACAAGAGCAGAAAGCTTGTTATTGTTTTATCACAGACTGCTTTATCTCATTTATTCAGAATTGGATGATAAGGCAATAAATGGGACAACCAGTCTTATTTATCCTGTGTATAGTATTGTCAGTAATTTTTTTAATACTGGTAAACTGAAAGAGTCTGGTTCTAGAAAGCACTGTTTTGTATAGTACCAAAATACTCTATTATACTTCAGTTAATTTCCTAGATCCTTTTTCCTTGTTTGGCTCATATCTTAGGAATGAAAGAGAGAGCAGCACTTTATATTTCATTCAGTTCTCTGTTCATAGGACAACAGATTTTACAACAGAATTTTATTGCTTTATCATTTTCTCATTGCTTTTTGAATACAGATTTAATAAATCTTCTGTTGTGGTTGTACGCAACGTTTTAGTATGTTTAAGGGAAGTGAATGAAATTCTACTTAGTCATATACTTGCCAGATTAAGCATTATGTAATATAATTTTTATGAGTTTACAGAACTACTTCCTTTTCAGCATTAAATATTGTTATTAAACAAACAAGATTCCTGACAATCTCTCCTATTACTAGGTAGATCAAAATAACCTATAAAAATTAGTCGTTATTTCCTGTGCCCGTATATTTTGAATATATGTATCAGTTAGAGGTATTTTCCAATTTAAATGTTACATTTGTAACTGTATACATGTATTACTTTGACAGGTTGGTCAAGTTACTTGATTAGAGAAACTTGCGTGTAGAAGTTACATATCTAATTTGTGTATCTAGGACAGGAAAAAGCTACCCACTCATGGTGATAGAAGAGCTCACTTCAAAAGTTAACTTTTTACATCACTTTGAGTTTCCACCATGTTGTACCTTATTTACATTGACTCTTCTGACCTATTTTTAAGGAGATCTGAAATGGTTTTTATAACTGTCTTAGTGGTTTTCAATAGAAAAATCTGTTTTAACTTAAATTGTCAGAAGGAAAATACTGAACAGGGAGAAAAGCTGGATGAATTGTGACCTGAAAGTGAGTTCAGTGACAACTGAGACATCTGAAAATGTCTTTAAAGTATTAATACTTAACATGAGGGTCACTGCAGAATCTGCCTGTCGTAAGTGAAATGACTTTAGGTATGTTTCTCAAAAATAAAAATGTTTGTAGTGTTAGTTGAAATGAATTTTTTTTGTTGTTGTTTTTTTTTTTAGAATCATAAATCAGAAACCTGAAATACTGCAGTAAGACTTGTTAGTCACTTCTTGTTAGAGATGATACTGTTTGGGTACTATTCATTCAGGGTATTCACCTTACATCACTCTACAAGTGTTCAATTCAGCTTGTGAGAGATTGATACCTCCATTAAATGTCTTGACTGAATAAAGGTGACTGATGTCCCATTCAGAGCAAAGGAGGTGTAGTCAGTGCAGTCACTGGAGTGATAGCTGTTCAGCTTACTAATTATGTGTTTACTTTTGGATGATCTGATCTTTTCATTATGTGTGTTACTTTTTTTTTTATTAACATGGTCGTTACAGTAATGGGAGCTGTAATATCTAATTTTTTGGTGTCTGAACCTGACCTTCCACCAAAGGAAACTTATGCTGGTAGTTGTACTCTCTGACGATACCAGCAAAGCATTTAGAGAACTGATTTTGCTAGTACTGCTTGTATTAGCAAAGTTCTTCTGTTTTGCTGAATTCCCAGCACCCTCCTTGTGAAGCAAGCTATGTTGTTTAAAAGCTGCTTTGCCAATACAACTCTGTTAATGACAGCGATGCCACCGCTCGTGTGAGAGTTTTAATTTCACACTCAAGTTTTGACAAGTTTAAAATTGTATAACATGCCTGGAAGCTCTGAAATATGCTTTAAAATCTCATTTTGATTAAACAGTAACAGTGAATATTCCTCATATACATGTTTATGATGAGGCCCATGCAAAAAAGCAGCTTTTTTATAAATTAGTTCCATTAATGTTTTTGTAATAATAAGAAACCTTACTTTTCTCTTTTTGCTACCTTGAAAATGCCTCCAGTTGGAGAATCAGCTTCTGGGAAGGCATCGAGAAGTCTTGCCCAGCATATTCCAGGGCCTGGCGGTATTGAAGGTGTCAAAGGAGCGGCATCTGGTGTAGTTGGGGAATTGGCACGAGCCCGGTTGGCACTGGATGAAAGAGGACAGAAACTAGGAGAACTGGAAGAAAAAACCGCAGCTATGCTTTACAGTGCTGATTCTTTCTCTAAACATGCTCATGAGGTAACTTCACTGCATGTTAAACTGAGAGCACTACATTGATGGACTATTATAAGCTTTACTAGTGACTGACTTCTGCTTTAAAAGGCATTCTAAGGAAGTCAAAAGGGAATACAATATCATGTCTTATCTAGCGGTTGTTTCTCCTAATAAATATTACGTTAAGCAGCTTTGCCTTTTTGCACAGTGGTCTGGAGTGTGCCATCTATGTGAGTGGTATGTAGACTTCCAAAAGGGCTGCTTGTTTCCCATTACTTAAAGAATTTGTCACTGAATTAGATAAGTAATTAAAGTGAGACTCCTGTGGTTCCTAAGTAAGATCCAGTTGTATGCAAATTCTGTGAATCCAAGTTTGTTTTTTTCCTCAGTTAGTAAAAAGGATAGCTATTCCCTTGTGTGTGTGTGTGAATCCCTTTCCATCCCCCACACTCATGTGCAACCTTCCTATTCTCCCAAAATTCTTTTTCTGTCAGAGGCCAGAAAACCAGCAATGAACTCAGAATTAGAAAACGTATCGTGTTAGAACACTCACTGTTCAGTAATGCTGCTTTGTAAGTGTATAATTTGTATTGCTGCACTTTCTGGTGGATAACAGAAACGTTAATTAGAAATTTTGTGTTCTTTTTTTTAGATGATGTTGAAGTACAAAGACAAGAAGTGGTACCAATTCTGATGACCCTCATTGATTACATCGTTTAATTTTGTCCTGATGAAAAAGTCTTGGTTTTCATTAATTTTGGCAGGAACATTGAAATTTAAAGGAGTATTCAACATTGGATAATGTTGTTTCCTAGCACAAATCACACACTGTTTTACCTCAGTCATGGCTTTAACTGAGGAGCTTTATGTATGAGAGAAACACAAAGAAAGAAAACATGAGTGTTTCTTCACTGTTGGATAGCTGAGAGTTGGAATACAGAGCAGGTAATTGGAATATGTGGAAAAGAGGTAAAGGAAGAATGTAGTGTGATGGGCAGGGGCAATTCAGGGTCAATCCTGTGTTAATATCTCATGCCAAAAGTTTTTGTGCTGTTGTACTTGCTGCCAGTGTTATACCCTCCCTGTGAGGAGAGGCAATAAATCAGGGGTCCAAGAGCTGGAATAAAGTTATTTGTCTTGCTGGACAGTAGCTGACTTAGGCTTACCCTCTCTAGGACTCACTATATTTACCGTTATTGTTGGAGAAGAGTGGAAGCTTGCTGTCATTTCTTTCACCAGAAAACCTGGAAGCTTGGAAGATTTCATGTTGAAAATTGTATACATAGTTGACCTGTGCATAGTCTTTTCTTGGACCCCAATCTAGTATTCTTGTATTCACATCATATTCTGTGAAGTGCAAAACAAGAGAATACACAATTTTTGCATTAAAAGAAGTCAAGTGAATATGACTGGAATGTGTCATGCTGGGAGTTTTAATTTGTGTTATGGAAGTGCAATGTGAAATGTGGTAACATATTCATTGTGGTAAGAATACTTCTGTTTAGTTACGTGTTACTTTTTTGCCAAAAATAGTTACTGGTTCAGTTTGTGTAATGTTTAGAATTGGCTGTGAGTTCCATTAATGCTGTGAATTTTTATAGAACTTTAACAGAATGTATCTTTACAGCCATTAATTAAAATAGCTGGGATAGTTTTGCTTAAAACTTAAGATCTGGATGCCCCTTTAATCCTTTACTATTAAATTGGATAATCTTGTACTCAGGTTTTCAATCATTTTTACACTCCGTGGAGGTACTGATGCATGAATAACGGCAAGCATCTTATATTTAGGAATTGTCAGAATATTGTTCAGCTGATTTCTAAATCCTGCTTGTAGAGCTATTTAACAAGTACCTAACTCAGCCCCACCAAGTGCTAAAGGTAGCTTACCTAAGGTTCGGTTTCAATCTCTAAAGCAGTGTTTTCAATTATGTGGGAAATAAGTGTCCACTAAAACTTCAGAAATTGGTGAAATAATCATCGAGTTGGGTGAGGTAAATAATTTAGCTGGATGAACTTGTTAGTGGCTCCTGCACTGAAGCCGTAACGGTGGGGTTGAGCAGAGGTCTTTGAAAATGTTTGCATTTCAAAAATGAATTTGGCCTTCATTTTCCTCAAAGAGGCAGGAGCAGTAACTGTCTGTTTTTATTTTACAACAGGGAATTCTTAGAAGATGGTAGGTAATTCTGGTAGGTCATTTCTTGCAGTATGATCTGAAACCATTTGAGTCTGTTTATCCAAGTACCACTTTCTATGTGTGTCTTTTCACACACATTACAAATATTGCTCAAGCCAAACATGGGCTATGATTTGTATTTTAAAGCTGTGTTTTCAGGTATGTAGGTGTGTGATCCTTTCAATACATTATATAAAGATGCCAAATAGTAAAGTTAATGATGGTTCTTAATTCATTTTTTAAATTTGTCACTCATCCCAGCAAGTGGGTTTTGGGTTTTGAAGCACAAATTTGATAAATGTTATGATTTTATCAATCATAGAATAGCTTGAGTTAGAAGGGACCTTAAAGATCATCCGATCACCACTCTTACTGTGGTCAGAATTGCAACAAATTAGATCAGGTTCTGGATCATGGCATTTGGTAAAAATAAGTGATTTTTTTGTTGTCAGTATGAGATAATAAAATATCATGTGATCTGTTCAAGGACCTTGACATATTTGAACATACTACATTATGATTTCTTGATGTCTCTGTACCACATCTATTGCGGTAGTGTTAGCTCTGGTTACTCAACTCAGCGTTCCACACTTTTATTTTGCCTCTGCCTGTTGTTTTATGTCCAGCAAATGCATATTTAAAACAATGATGATTTTGTTTAAAGCCCAGGTAAACTATGGTCATACAATTTACAAAAGTAGAACACCCTTCCTGACATTTTACATCTTTCCTTTTCCCACATTCATAAATTGAGATGACTGATTATTATTTAATTTGCTGAAGGTAAAACTGTATTTCAGAGCAATGGAACCGTTCTGGAATATTAGTCTGGTTAATCTCTGGCAGAGAAGATGACAAAAATACTCGTTAGCAAATTCTCTAATAAGTTCAAAGAAAGACAGCCTTGGCTTGGAAGAAAAGCATACTGAACTTTCCCATTGAGATGCATTTGTTGACCACCAGCAAGCAAAAAATGAGGCAATGAGAGACCATGTGCCAAAGGAGAGTTAGAGGTTTGTTTGATATTATAGAATCTGTCGTAGTTGAATCTTTTGTTGCACGTGTTTCTAGGATTGAAAACTAATGAAATGAGAGCTCGTGAGAACCATAAAAATGGTTCTTGGCCAATAACAGGGGCTATGTACAATCTCAGTCTAAAATGTTTCTTTTTCCTTCCCTGTGGAAGGAAGTTGATCGTACATGTATCTTAGTCTGCTCTTGGTGGTGCACCTTTTGTACAGCAAAGTACATTAAAGTCCTTTTGGGGAGAAGCACCCCTGTTGTTTTTTTTTTTTTT
>VXAB01000697.1:727023-791384 GCA_013399175.1 Odontophorus gujanensis
GGGGGGGGGGGGGGGAAGAATCCGTAAATTTTTCTAACATTGCCCACCTGTGGGTAAGCATGCTTGAAGTGTAGCAGTTCTCGTTTATGTATATCTTAGTGTGTACATGTACGTTTTTTCTTTGTTCATTGCAACTTATTTTCGTTTAAATCTTGCTGAGCCCCACTAGCTCTTCTGAGGGTGATTACTGGAATATGCATTTTTAGGTAGGGTTGCAAATCCATCTGTCTACAAATATAGTTTCATATGAACTGCAAACTGTACTGTTACAAACACAACTATGTTAGATTGCATAGAGTTATTTTACTTACATGTACTTGAACTGAACTATGTCATCATAACAAAGTTTAAAAAAAAAAAAAAAGAAATAAGTATGGAATATTTTTGTAAATAAAAATACCTGTGCAGCTGGTATTTTAAATTTAAAATGTATTATACATTAATGTTTCAGAAAAAAAAAATGTTCATATATGTGTATATGAATGTGTCATTATGCTGAAGGGCTCTGATTGGGCAAAATAAACTATTCAAATCTCTCCTGAAATGAGTCTAACTTGATCTTTTTCTTCTTCCCTCTAGCTGTGTGGAGCATGCAGTAACTCTGAACTTGACAAAAGTCTTTAATTTTGCTTAAGATTTTGCTGTCCCTTATAATAGGAACATCTTGCAAGGATAGCCTGCAAACCATTAAATTTTGTCTGCTGTTTTGGGAAGGAACCTTGTAAACATTCTCTGAATGATGCTGAATCTGAAGAGAGACTGGGACAGTAATTCTGAGATTCATTCTTTGGAGATTCCACCTATTGCTGCACCTCGGTGGAATTCTTCTAATCCCACGATGCTGCTTCAAGTAGTAAAATATTTCAGTGCTGGTTGTTTTTGATGAACTAATGTAGTGAGGACACAAAATTTCATCTGTGTGAAAAGTCTACTGGTGCCAAGCCTTTACCTCCATCTTTTTCATCCCCTCTAGTGCCTGAAACTTAAACTGCGTAGGACATGGAGTTATAAATAAGATTTAAAAATATATATATCTCTGTTTTAGCAGCAGTCCAATTATACAGAAGTAACTGTCGTAATCTTCTTCCTCATCAACACTATGGCAAAAGTAACTTCGTTCTCTCTGTGAAGCTGTGTGACTGCACATGGCATCGATGGAGTGACCGGAGGAGGGAGGGCAGCATCCAGCTGAGGCTGAAAAGTAAAACACTTTGATGTAAAGAAAGCCAGGATTTGATGAGTGCTATGTAAAATTTGGTCCTTCTCACATGTGTTATTGACAGTTCTGCTAACAACTTACTTTAAATGAAATGCATCTAGGTCGCGCTGCCATGTGAGGATATGCCCATTAGAATTGAGCTGTGCCACTCTGGGTGTATTGCAGATGCAGATTCTTCATTAGAAGTGGTCCCTGGATAACTCTGCATGGGATTTTAATGGAAGGAGGCTGGGAATTCCCATATCATCAACGTGGCAATTGGCAACTGAGAGTCCAGTGCTGAGGGGCAAGTGCAGATGCAGCCATCAGTGCACCAGAGCAGAACTCCAGTTTGCTGGCTGTTTTTCATAGTAAGCAATTAATGTTCCCTTAGCATAGGCTGCGTATGTAATTCATTGTAACAGCAGAGTTCTTTGCGTTTCTCCATAGAAGGCTGGAGTGGGTCTCCCTAGCTCCTTGCTGGGAGCTACAGCAGCATACTCTGGCTGGCTGAGACCTGTGGAGCACTTCTTCAGCCTTCAACACTCACTTGCAACTGTTTGACTCTAAAACTGCCCAAAGCGGGCGATGGAGGGCTGTAGCAAATCCAGAGTCAGAGGGAAGGTGGGAAGAAATGTGTTCTGCTTTTGAGCATTTCTGCATCTTGCTGCTCACATCAGTGTGGGCAGGGTTCCTGGTTTGATGAAGGACTTATGCAACCAAAGAGTCAGACTACGTATTATTGTGATAAGTTTACCAATGCTTCTGCTAATTAAGGAGATATTATAATGATAAACTTTTTACAGCTGTGATTTGTGGTGCGACAGACTCTTGGGAAGAATAAAGTGGAATGCAGTCTTATCTATGGGTGTGAACAGAAAGTAATTTCAAGCTGCTACTTCCTTATTCTCTGGGGTACCTGCAAGTTTATCATAAAAGGTGCTTACTGAGGTGATGTGTGAATGTCGGCAGGTCATCTACAACTGCAGTGCTCTTTGCTTTTCCAGAATCAAGGAGTGCATAGTGCATTGGGCCAGATTGCACGTGAAGCTTCTCTTCATTTATATTTACCACCTTGAGGCATGCATATGCATATCGTTTTTGATACAGAACCAGCAAAGAATATATGTAGCCTTCCAAAAAATAAGCACTTTCCACCGTATTGTGGAAAGCCAATTTCAATCCTGAAGACTTAACATGGGGAAGAAGCAAAGCTGACACAAATAATGGCTGTTTGCCATAACGCTATCTGTAGCTGATGGCAGGATGTGGCCCCAAATTTCTGTTTAAAGGAATTTATGTTCTAAACTATAAGGCTGGGTCAGATCATACGGTGCATGCACTGCTACATCTCTGTGGTTCCTAGTCAGGGTCTGCTCTCTTCTTGTTGCTACAGGTGGTGTAATAAGGTGGGGGAAAAAATGTTGTTCTGAGCCTGACCACGTAGGCTTCAGCATGGCAAATGAATAACTGGTGTGGCTCATATGAGGTAGAACAGAGATGGGCTTTGGCTGAGCCAGCTGGCAGAGCACCTGCTGACTTTTTGCTGTATTTTTGCAGCTACTGGGGCAAAAGAGAGCTTGTAGGAATGCACTTCAAAAGAGACAGAATGTGGCTGTTCTGGGTTTTAGAAGGATCTGCTTCCTGACGTAAACAACAGTGTGGAGAGAGAGGGGCAGCACTGATTGGAAAAGAGAAAAAAAGAAATCTGACCAGAATTGGTGGTGTTTGGCATAGCTATCCAACAACGTGAGATCAGGCATGCTGCTGTAGCTCTGATGGGGCATAGGGTGCTGCCCAGGCAATAAACACGGAGACAGTCAGCACATGCATGCTTCTGAGAAGAGTAAAACACAGGAAGTGGGGACAGCACAAGAAGAGAGCACCAGCACAATGCAGCGGACGTCCAAAGTGGTTCCTCAGAGCTGTGCTGTACGAGGAAACAGAGCCAAGAGTCTGGCATTGCTGCCTCCTCCATCACATCCACAGCACGGCTTCAGCCCTCCTCCAGGGGATACAGGTGGGCCTGCTTTGCACGGGGCTGCTGCTAAGAGGAGAGAGGAGGTTGGGAGGCCTGAGGCTGGGCTATGGGGATGGCTGATGTGTTAGACCCTGGCTGGCTTTGTAGGATCCCAGAGTGCAAAGGAGGGAAGGGGAGCAGGGAACCAGACTGGGGGCACCTGTGTTGTGAGAGGCAGCAGGAGGGACTGGGGAAGGGAGGTGGCTGCATTGGCCAAGGGCAGTGGGAAGAGGTCTCTGTGGGGAGAGATGATGCTCTGACTGACAGTACAGCAAAACCCAGCTTTGCTTGCTGGGGCCTGAAGTTTTGCAAATATGAGGCATCACTGGAGACCCCTGAGAAGCAGCTTGTTTCCTCTGACCATTCCTGCTCACACTGTTAGTTTTCCATTTAAACTTAGCGACAGTGTACACCATAAGATGGCCATCTTGGCAGAGCATCTCATAGCATCTCACCTTTCTTGGACTTTGAGAAAATCCCTGGGGATAGGAGGAACAGCACCAATATGTGTGGGTCCTTTAAAACCCAGGTGAACCCAACCCTCAGGAACACTGTGCGCCACGTAATCCTTCACATTGCTAGCTTGCATTTGTGGGAAAATTCACTTTTATTAGAGGGTGCTTTACGTGGGCTGCTGAAATGAGGGGCTGAGAGTTGTAGCAAGGGGGGAAACTTTCATCAAGATGTATCGTTAAGGCAGCAGTGTGGCTTTTTTTACCTAAGCATGACTTTAATGAATGGAGTCCTGGATTATTTAGCAATTATTGTGGATGATCAATAGTAAGGATGGTACAAAATGAGATTACCCAGCTCCTCTGCATTAGGATTTCATAGATGACAATGTTTTCTACGTTGCCACAGATCTGATACATTCTTCCCAACCTTTTCTAGCACTGAACATACGTGCTTTTGTCAGAAGCACAGGCTTTGGGCTCCTGGTCTGTTTTCAGGCACCTCAACACAGTGGTTTCTCAGGAGTCTTAAAAATAAAAACAAAATGCCTTAGAGTAGGCTTCTATTATAAAATGTCATTGTGTGTAGATTACAGATTTTGCTGGAGTTTAACAGTCAATCTTTTCCATATGAGTGCATGCTTTTGGCTGGGAAAGCTATTATCTGAATATAATGGCTTTCTTTTCAAGCCAAAAACTAAGTGTGGAAGGCACATCCAACTGAAATGAGAAATACTGCATTATTTCAGGTTTCTGTACAACTGCTCTTATTTCTGACAGTGGTTTTGCTGAAGACAGTCGTTTTGCAGAAGAGATGCAATCTTTCTTAAATAGCCTATAAATAATAACTAAAATCTGAATTGGAAGCAGAATAAATAGAGGCAATTAATTCAGCTGAGCAAGGCTAATTTTCACTCTGATTACCCACAGCAGCATAAAATCAGCCTGGACCAAAAGCTGTCCCCACTACAGAGTGACTGCTGGGTCTGTGTTTCTCCTCCTAACTCCGGATAGACAGAGAAGGAATCAGATTTTGTAGATGATTGCTTTCTGTCTGATGTGAAATTTCAGCAAAATTATAGATTGAAGATTAAATTCAAAACTAGTTTGCTTTGTATAGACAGGCTATATGAATGTGTAAAGCTTTTTCTCCCAGAGAAACTGGGCTGAAGACCTAGCATCAAATCCTCCACTATTTGGATCAAATGGTGTCAAGAAAGCAGCTCTAGAAGTTCTATAAACAACTCTACCTTTAAAAAAAAAAATAAAAATCTAAATCTTAGTACTAACCAGTGCGCATATGTACCCTTAAATTCTGCTGTTAGCTAGCTCAAAACTTTTCCCACCCTATTTTTTAGCTTATCTGTAATCTGTATAGACTCTGGGAAGGCACGTTAGCCTCTAGGCAATGAATATGATTTGTTTACTCAAAGAGCTTCCTGAAATCACAACACTGCAATGCAGTATGTTATTAAAAGATAAAAAAATGTATTACTGTCAGGTGAAGGGTCAATGTCACATCCCTGTTATATCTGTAAATTCAGATTTAAAGCCAAAAAGAGCCTGGAAGATACTTAAATGAAGGCATCGTGTTCAGCAAAAATATCTCATGATACCACGATGCTTCCTGTGCTGGGGTCCACCTGGTGTTGTCAGGGGAGAAATATCACCCTTCCATGCAGCTGCCTGTCAGCTTACCTCTCTGGTTACCTACAGTAAATTACAGGTCGTACAGTAATGGAATAAATTTAGAGGAAGCCCATCTGTACAGCGCGAGTGCCTGGGTGCGGGGTGAGCAGGGCTGTGCAGGTCTGGAAGGATCACTGAACACGGTGTCCCTTTCCAACCATGAGATGTGGTTCTGCTCTGAAAGGAGACTTTTAAAATGGCATTGGTATGTGGTGTATCTCAAGGGGGAAAAGGCAATAAAAGCCATTTATGTCAAACGAGAGCGGATGTGACTGCATGTTGTAAGGAGCTATTCCATCGGAAGTCAGAAGTCATTTTTACATGACTGCATTCCAGAGGAAATATTCTGTAAGTTTTTACTGTGGGACTTAATTAACTTATACACTTTGTTTACGTACCTGTATTTTCAGTCAATTTAACCCTTCAGGAGGTTTTCCATAAAGCATTTCTTGAGATTATGATTATAATCTGCAGAATTATTATCCATGCTCTGAAAAATTATTGGAAAAAAAAATAGAAATCACTTCAAGTGCGTTTGACATGCGAATTTCTACTCCATGATGAAGGCAAAGCAGCACAACTGCAACTTTTTATTGGAACACGATGTCTATAGAGTTGAGTGGTAGGGGGAGGAAGCACAGCAGTGTGTGCGGAGCACGAGGCAATCTGTTCTGCCAGCTAAATTGTAGGAATCCATCACATTGCAATGAGGTTCTCGGAGGCGATTTAGGTAACTTTGTTTGATATACTTCTCAGAACAGTAATGGTAACAATAAACCACAGAGAAAACAGTTTACCCTGTTTCTGACAATTATTCTTTCAGTGTTGTGGTGACCCCATTAAACAGCTGCGTGCGTTAACAAAATCCAGTGTTTGAGCCAAGAATAAGGGAAGACTAACAATGTCTAAATGGGTTCATTCTGAATCTAATAGCCAGTTGAAAAACCTATAAAGTTTTTACTAAGCTTATAGATTCACCTAAATAGGCAGTGTTCTTACTTATTCTTTCACTAAAGAAAAAGATGAGATGCTAGATGAGATGCTTAAATCCAAGGACTTTTCTACCAAGGGCTTCAATGTCTTTCACAAATCTTAGCTACTGGAAACTGCTTTTGCAGTGGCATTTCTCTGGCAGCAGAGGATCAAATATTTAAAATACGTGTTTTTATTATTTCACAACCAAACAATTTTTCTCCTCCAGAATTAACCAGTGCGAATAATTACTTATGCATTCCTGACAAAAAAACACATGACTTCCCCCCCCCCCACCATCTAGTGAGGCTGTCCAGCCATCAGGTATATCTCCTGCAATTGTTCTCAAGAAAAAATGAACAGCTTTCAGTGTTTCGGTACAATAGCGTGTAATATCAGCAGCTTATGATAAACCCCATTCTCAAGTGATTTTGCTGAGACAGGAGTTCTGCCAGTTTTCTGTATGAGTGCTGCTCACGGACACATTCCTCCCACAGCAGCTCCTGCAGACGTTAACAAATCACATCTTGTCCCCTGTGATGGCTGGAGCCCAGCAGAATTCCTATTATGTCTCTTGGCTGCTTAAGCCCACCCAGGCATTATACTTGAGCTGCAGCTCCTACTCTCTCTTCTGCCTCTAGAAACTTGCAGCTTCATTTCAGGATGTCCTTTTGCAACGCCAACTTCATTTCCATAATGTTGTGCTTTATGGTGGAGTTTTTTATCGGGTAGAAGACAAAAAGGGAATAGATTTATTATAACAAATATAAAGTAATTTCTTAGTGGCAATTCTTTTCTGCTATGCTAAAACATATCCTATAAGGTGTTTAGAGTTTCACATTTCTCCAAGTGTAGATGTGACAGTGAATAATGAGCAAGAATTCTTCAAATCCTATGACAGCAGCGCACAACGTTTGGAGAAGCACAGATCATTCTGGAGTGTCTGTTAGGAGCACTGCAGATAACAGCAACATGACCAGTCACTGCTAAAACAGCACAGTCCTAGGGTTTGGCTCCATCTTATGCTATGGTCCATGTCATCACACAATTTGGACCAGGTGCTCAAATATATGGCTGCTTGATGCTCTTTGAAATTAGTGGGAGCTGGGGTTCTGAGCACAGCTTTTGTGCTTGTTGCCATGCTTGAGTGTCTACGTATCATGAAGACTCCTGTCTATGGAGCTATGATCTCATTAAATCCTAGAAGTTAAATGTTATCACTGCTGTTCTATCTCCCTCTCTGGGAGAGGAGGGGGCAGGGAAGTAGAGAATGCAGATAGGAGGGAATGGTGGGGCCACCACTAGCTTGGCTCCATTCCTTCTCTACCAGTACAGCCCATGATGCCCAGTACTTGTTTTCCTCTATCATGGCATAATTACTGCATAGAAACCAAAACTATGCAATAACTCAATCGAAGATCATTACTGAAAAGCAAAAACAGAATCAGGATCTGTTTTCAGAGGCCAGTTACAGAAATAACTTTATGTAACCTCCATTTTTCCCTCTCCCGGGATTTGATGCTCTGCATTAAGTCTTCAAGTCAAGCGAAGTGAGTGTTTGTGACCTCAAGAAAATGACTGTGCAGGCATTTTATGTTTTTATTGGAATTCTCCTTGTGGTTTGGAGCCAGACCACTGTGGCATGGTGGTATAGATGTTGCACTCTCTGCTAGAGCATACAACCCTGGTAGGGCCATCACTGCAAAAAGCAGTTTTCCCCAGTTTGTCTAACAACAACAATGGTAGTGGGTGGGTGGGCTCTCATTACAGCTGCTTTGCACTTTTGTATTTGTGAGCAACAATCTACAAACTGAATGTGTTAGTTGTCTGAGAATTTTTTTCTTAGAGTTGGTCTTCAAAACTGTGTTATGATCATTATATCTCGTAATGTTTTCCATCTGCCAAGATACTTCTGATTTCTGCAAAACAGAGGCAGGCGTTCTGGTTCCAGTCCACCTCACACACCACCACTCTCATCGTACACACCAGAGCAGTCTTTTCTGTGTCAGGCTGAAGGATTTGTTGGCAGCCCTCTGTCCAACAGTTGTTACCAGTGTATTTCTCCATATCCTGGCTACTGTACCCTAGCTTGTGTGTTCACAGTATCACTGACAATTATTCATTCAACTCTTAGAAGTATGCAACCATTTGGGAATGTCTAAACTGATGGCAATCAATGTGTAACAAATTAAAGGCCAAGGAAATAAAACCCCATGTTGATAGAGAAGCTCAGCCTGCTGTCCATTTTCCAACAAATTCCCCCCAAAATCTGCTAATCCAGGATCAGATGCAGGAGGTTTCCTAGTTACCATGTCTCTTTTTCTCTGCACTTAAAAGTTTCTAGGAAATTTAGTAAATGCAGACATAATGGCAGTTAATGACATAATGGAAAGTTAATCTACTTCAGGCCACAGAGATTTGGGGCAGATGAGTCAGCAAGGCTGATTCTGAAAGAAATCCTTTCAGGGAAAACAATTTGGCTTGAAACAAAGACTTTATTTTTTCTTTCAAATCTAGAACAGAAATACAGACAGCTATGAAGGAATGTTGAACTTCAGATGTTAATTTATGCTAATCCTTTATGTTTTATGCATAAAAGATTTATATGTTTTTATGCTAGCCTGCAAACATTACAAATAAGTCGGAGCAGATGGAGTTTCTGTTTTGGATTGCAAAAATCTAGGCCACTTAAGACAAAATAGGTTTGATTTGGATATGTTGTATTTTCCCCTTGCCTGTTCCCACCACTGCTGTCCCAGCTTGCTCCAGTGCCCCAAGTGCTGCTGAGGACCACTGGCCCCACAAGACCAGAGGTTTGTTGCTACCGTACCCATTCATTCTCCTCCTTTTGCCTGCAGCTCATCTCAGTAGCTTCCTCTGTTGTATTTCACGCCTTCCAGCCACAACCTCATCTCTCCTGTCCCCTCGTGCCAAAAGGACTCTGGAAGTTCCAGGCAGGATCCTATTAACTGTGCTTTGTGGGGTTATCCTCTGTCTCTGGCATCTATATCTTTGCTAGGCTTGCACGGACGGTGCTCCCTCTCTATTATCCTTATCTGTCATGCTTTCATAGTTTCCACCCACACAACTTCTTTAGATTCTGCTGAAGGCTTTCTGTGTTTCATCTTGTTTCATAGTCTGGTGTCATTTTCCCAGCCACAGTTAACCCTACTACGATCACAGAAATGTCAATCTTCCAGCAGAGTGCCTGCTACTAAGTTTGAAATGCTCAGACTCCTGCTTCACCCCACCATGTTGCATGGCTTCAAGGAGATGGGTCTAAATTGGCCCGGGGGGAAAATCTGCTTTTTGTCCACTTCATTAAGTGCTCCATATACCTATGTCCTTTCTGTCACTAAGCCATAAAATTGCTTTTGTTGCTTACATTGTATAAGCACATTGAGCCGCGGCCTCAGCAGTTTTCTGTGCCATTGTCTCACCATGTATTGATTGACGTCCTTATGCAGATGATTAACATTGTGATATCTATGCACGTTCTGGAACTACTGAGCGTAGCAATAATGTGTTTACCTCTTCCACTAAACAGGAGTTCAAATAATTGACTTATGTTTTTAGCCCTAAAGATGGCGGGTGTGTTAATTGCCTCAGTACTATTTCGTAGTGAGCTATAGTCACCAAATTCCTGAATTAACTAACAAGGAAGCAGAAGGAAATGTGGGCACTCCTCCAGTTCCACTGTTAGTAAATAGAGAGCGCTCTGTCTGGAGAGAATTACAAATTCCAATTCTGTTGTCTGTTGGACCATACAAATGTTGGACAAACAGATTACAATATGTTCATGAAATGAGATGAATCAAACTTCTACTTTGAGTTGTTGTGAGATAAAGAATTGTAAAAAAGGGCGGGGCCTAGCACGTTTTCTTTGGTCACCAATGCCAAATTTACTGCAAAGAATTCACATTCGTATTTCAAAATTTCACTTAAAAACGGTGTTTGTCATGTAGCAGTCTGAATTCAACAGGAAAATTGCTGCTGCATTTCCAACTGACAGTCAGGTCAGAGGGGCTCTACTCTCCTTTCTAGCAAACTCTCCCATGAGGCTGAGGGCTGAAGAATACCTTAAGAATTTTGATGGACAGGTAATCCACTAATGCCATTTCTTTCCATTTCAGACATTTGTCAAATATGATAGTCATGTATTAGTTGGGATTAAGCATTTTAGAGTTTCTACCATAAATACGTCTGTTCAGAAAAAAAAGAATATAAAACACTTCTTTTCTGCTATTGAATTTCGCCTTCCTGAGAGCAGGATATCCTCACAAATAAATTTTCTACATTCATTGTTTAAGAGCTGTCTAACATTCAAGAACTTCCAATGTCTTCCCCCAGAGACAAAATACAGAACACAAAAATATGTTACTGTAAACATACGTATTGTTTTGTATCGCGTGGTCAGTATGCATTACTCTCTTTTAGATTTGTTTTCATATGATGTACATAACTACCTCTAAACCTGATTTGCTTAACCTTCCCTGAAATTTTTGGACCTTACTTTTGGGCTAGGTCATGAATAAGATGTCTCCTGAAGGTGAAATGCATTCTGGACATTTTGTGACTATTCACTTCTCTTCTGGATATTAGGGCTGTGGTCAATAAACGGCTGAAAATTATCTGTCCTTTCAAAAGACCGACAGATCTTAGTGTATTCTTTGGGAATATTCTACGTGGTGCACCTAAACCTCAGTGTTTTCTCTCTCTTAAGGTTTTTATGTACTTTTAGTTTACCTTTTGAGATTTGGTGACCTTGTGCCATACTCAGTCTTTGAAATAATATGAAGAAATGGACAGTGAAAATGCCATGCTTTAGGACTGGGATTTGATTTCAGAGATCTGGTATTATTGCAGTAAGTTAAGCACAAACAACAACACTGAATTCTCTCCTTCCTCACCTCCCTCCTCAAAAAGCAACAGCTGTGACTTCAAAAACAACACACAGCTCCAGATATTAACTCAAGTTTCATTTGAACTAATTACATGAGCAGTGTTCCAGGGCCCTGTCTACATTTCTGAGCTTCATCCATTTAATTTCTTCATTCTCAGCACTAATCCATGTCAACAGCAGATGAAATGCAGACCGAGCAGTAGTCTTGTTGTTCCAGTTGTTTTTATTTAATCTTTCATGAAAACCAGTCTTAAAGTTTTCAACATTTCTCATCTTCTCAGCTTGAAATAGATCTTCAACAGTTCCCCTCTAGTATAAAAAAAAAATCTACAGAAAAACAGAAAATTAAAGGACTGTATTAACCCACTTCAGGAAACAAAGGAGAGCTGATGAACAAGGACATGCCACCAGTGGTGTGATTTTCTGCTCCAAGATAAATACTTGTATTGACTACAGACTTCACTGGCACTGGAGAAAAGAGAACTGCTGAATTCTGCAAATAGAGCTGGACATTCAGTAGGTATTTTTTTACACTTCTTTTTTTTTTTTGTTCTTTTGTTTTTTTGTTAATGTGTAATAAATTCTGTTTGCCATAGTATATTCCAATAGCAGTGACTTGATAGTTTGCAACTGACAGAATGGAAATTCTCAAGAGATTTTCAAGAGACTTAGAACATCCATGACTTTGAGCACTCTGGTCATTCTTCCTCTTACTGCCTTCCAAAATACAGATTTGCAGTTAAATTTATGGTTGTTTTTTGTTGCTGTTGTTTTCTTTGTTTTCTTTTAAGCAACTGCAGAAGTTAGAGAGGATGTCACTGTTGAAATTCCAATCCTCTGGCTGGGAGTCTGGGATCTTTGACAGATCCTACATATCCAACCTCCTAAGGCTGCACCTTGTTTTTGCACCCAATATTGTTTCCATTCACTGCAGATTTACCTAGACAGAGACCTAACTGCAACTTTTGTTCTCCTGCTGGCAGTAAGATCCTGTCATCAGGTCACTGTACTTCAGAATCTTTAAGACAATCAGCAAATTTTGCTCTGCTTATTGTCATTTATCCACCATAACATAAGGGCACTTAAACCTAAAACCAGGTCCTTCTTCCTTGTGGTCACAGAAGCTTCACAGTTACTATAAATGAATAACTTATGAGGCTGTAGTAAACCTGGGCCAAAATTTAGTGTAGTTACGAGGAGCGACATATTCTCCCAAATAACTGGAATTACATAAAAACACACTTTCATTAAAGTAATTTTTGTTATTGTGTTAGTTATATTTCAGTAGCATTAAGAAGCTCTTTTTCATTCACAAAACTCCAGAGCGAAGGTATCTTCCTTGCAGCTCAGTGTTTTTTTCGGGTGAGCTCTGCAGTGTGTGGTGATAGGACAAGGGGAATTGACCGCAAACTGATGCATAGGAAGTTCTGCACAAATGTGTGTGGGAACTTCTTCACAGTGCAGTGACGGAGCACTGGCACAGGCTGCACAGAGAGGTGGTGGAGTCTCCTTCTCTGGAGACATTCCAGATCCACCTGGATGCCTACCTGTGCAACCTGGGCTAGGGAGCTGCTTTGGCAGGGGATTGAGCTAGTTGATCTCTGGAGGTCCCTTCCAACCCCTACAGTTCTGTGATTCTGTGTTTTGCTCGTGAGCCCCTAACATGAGGATATTCACTGACTTAATGTTCATTGCACTGAATATGAGCTTCTATTCCAAATCTCCTGTGATTTAGCCCTGATCATGCTATCTCTAGCTTAGCAAGCTGGGCAGAAGCAGAGGGCTAAATTCTAGCACCAGTTTTTAAATGCAAATATGCAAATGACCTTCAGTTTGTCCTCCTTTGTGTACATCTAAGCATAGCATGAATTATCCCCAATATTTTGACTGCTAATATCATGCCTTTCTCCAAATCTCTCATTAGCATTTGCTTCTATGTTGTTGCCTGCTAGAATTAATTGATATTTGTAAGGCACTGGAGTGCAGGAACATATGGTGCCACACTGTGTGATGTACCATATGAAACACTGCTGCTGTAACTGCTGAATTGGTACTCTCCTCTGCAATGGCAGTAGCTCCAAGACTGACAAGTGGAGAAAGTGAAAATATCATCTTAGAGAAAAACCACTGTGGCTACAGACACATTAGATAATAGAATTGCCCACTAGAAAGTTGTCTGTAGAGAGAAACACTCAGCAGTAAGGTAAAGACCAAACTTGCAGACTATACCCAAGTCATATTCTAGCCCCCTGGACTGAACACCAGTAAGCAGGTGAAACACATTACTCGTGTTACTGGAACATATATTTTGGTTCAGCATGAACCATAATAAAACCAGCTCTAGGGTGTGCAGTGCCGCCCCATGAGCAATTTCTAAACTCTATCACAAATATCAGAATGGTAAGCTGGACAAGTTGCTTCAGTCTGTGCACTCCTGATACAAGCTGAAACACAAATGTAAGCACACTCTGTGCATGCCAAACTTCTAATTTGTAGCACCAATGTCATATATGTGATCTAATTACCTTTTCATTTCCTTGCAGATGTCCAAACTGTAAAATGTTAGTTCATGCCCTGGCTTTGAAGTGGGCTGAGCTGAATTCCATACTCCATGCCTATAGACCAAGTGCAGATGTAAACAAGCTGACTCTGACAAAATCTTCCAAAAGTACCCCAGCAACCTTTTATGGTCAATTTCACAGATATAAATCAGTGAATGCACATCTCAACATGACATGCATGGAAACTGGACTGTAGAAGTTGCCTGTGGTGGGCTGTGAAGCAGCCAGTCATTTCTGTACCAGTGACCAAAGGACACCGTGCTTTGATGACTTCAGAATGCTGGTTTGCAGCTGTTGTGACTCAGACTTTGCTTCAAACAGCAATATAAGAAGGCAGCCCAGCAAATGCTTGATGTTGATTTTTGCAGTAACAGTGTAAGGTGCCAATCCAAACACTAAGAAGCAGCTTACCTGAAACCCATGAAGGAGAGTACAGCCACAGTGCAGCAGAAAAAAACTGCCCTTATTTTGGCATGGTGATCTTTTGTATATCAGAGGTTCTGCTTGCAACCTTCATAAAAGTTTGTGGGACGTTAAGCTCTGAAACCCTGCTGAAAGCTTCTCAGCAACTGGAGCAGTTCATTCCTGGGGATAAAGGGCTTGTTCTGCCCAGCCACCTTGGCCGTACCTTACTGAGACCTTTTCCAACAAGAATGCCTCCCTGCTCACAGGTGTTCCTGGTGTCCAGCCTGGCATATGCCTCCTTCTGCTTTCAGTCAAAGGTAAGCTACAGGGAATGATATGCCACCAGATACGGATGCCACAAATCACCATACAAATGTTATTTCTTAGAAAACAATTGTTGAATTCCACAGTTATTGACATGTGGCTGGTGTGGGATCTGGGTATCCGTGTTTGTACTGCAATTACCCTGTTGTTTTTTTTTTTTAAATTGTTGTTATTGAGAGACAAGTGTTGGTAATGTAAACGTACAGTGTATTGCCAGCCTCCTGGCTTCATTGCAGATTTTTCTTTCAATCAGAAGAAAAAAAATTGATAAAAACTCTGAAAAGCCCTAAAAGAAGAGAAAAAAGAAAACATGGTACTCCCACCAAAGCAAAGTGAAACAACAGCTAAAACAACAATGAGCTCCTCGCTGCATGAAGAGATCATGACTATTATCCAGGCGGTGCCTGGAAACCTGAGGTACTGAAAAAAATGAATTGGCTGTGGCTTTTTGTGCTGATTTGGCATATCTTGCTCTTAGGTTTTCAGCAGAAGGATACTAGTGGCAGAGCTGAGGAGGCAACCCAGACTGTTAGTCCCAAATGATCCAGTTTAATCCCCTCTTAGAGAGGACACAAGCATTGAATGAAAGTTTATTGTTTTCAAACTACACTGCAGACTCATCTGAGATTATTTTTTGCTTTATACACTTAAATGCATGCAGGTAGAATGTTGGGTACATGTTTTTCTCAGCAAGGAAAACTATAAATTGGTTGCATTTACTGTCAGAAAAAGGGGCTGCTAAAGCAAACATTTGATTTCCTGCTGAGATGCCGTGAATGATAATGCAGAAAACAACGCAAACTGAGCATTTATTCCTTTGTAAAAATACTGAGGGGAATTTTATGCCTAAAAGAAATTAAATGCACTGAGATAGTATGAGACACTAATCTGTTGCACGCTGAAACTGTGTGTTTTGGATCACTTTCCACTATATTCCCTTGAGCAGCCGGACATTTGAGTTGTTGAGATTTTATCAATTTTCCATAATTAATATAGGACTGTTCCAAGGGAATTGTTTTTCTAATCATATAGCAAGGGATTATTTTACTTTGTTTATTTTACTCTCATTTATCTTCGTATCTCTCTCACTGACTTTATTTCAGCACCTTTTGCTTTTCATGGGTCTTGAGTTCCATTAAACATCCAGCGTTAATTAGACTCTGTTGTCTAAACTGCACCAAACACTTCACTCAAAATCAAAGAGCATTTAATTAGTTAGTCTCCAGGTTACACCCTATCTTGCAACGTTAACACAAATGAACAGTTGAAATGCTTGTTACGGCCCAGCGAGAATATAAAAAAGTTCTTTAATGGTAATCAGGATTTCCTTGTCATTATTGATGAATGAAGGCATGACAAGTTCTTGCTTCTCAGAGGGCTTCGGGCCTGTCTGTGGTAGTAGGAAGACAGGAGAGAAGTAATGTCTGTTTCTATACTTACCCAGAAACAACTACACAGGAGAAGGCCCATGCTGATTCTGAGCACCCATGGGAACACAGCTGAAGGGGGAAGCCTTGGCTTCATGTAGCCTTCCACTGCAAATGGCAGTATCAAGTAGCTACAGAACTCCACTCCTGGATTTCTTGGTGCTTATTCTGGCATTCCGAAAGGAGTCAGTGAAGTACAGAAACAATTGCTGATAATATCTAAGTTTTTCTAATGAATATATCAATAGGACACTGAAGTTCAATTTATCCATTTTTTAAGTGTTCTAATGTCTCTGAATACTCTGAATATGAATATCGTGCTGATAAACTCTACCAATTACTTGGTATTTAACTCATTTTTCAGAAGGAAGGTGAAGTGTCCATGCTGAGTTTGAGGTACATAGACTATGGTGACAGCACACCATCAATTTATCTATTCAATCCTCTTACCATTTGAAAGCAGAAAAGGACATATGAAGTCCAAACAGACAAAGTAGACCAAATTAAACTCATCATATGTCTTAAACCTTGTATCTCTTCTTCCAGTTTGGGCAGGGTGGCAATGACTCTGATAAAATTATCCATGTTTAGATGAGGTAGGAAGAATTCAACTATCAGGTGCTACCAGATGTGTCATATTTCCTTGAAGCCCACAGTAGATATGATGATGAAATGGATGCTCAGCAGATGCTGGATAAAGTGTCCTTTAACTGAAACTCCAGTTTTGTTAAGTGAGTGATTACATGAAAATCCCAACTTTCTTTCTAAACTCCTCCTCCAAAAAAAAACACACCACCACCACCACAACAACCCACAATTCACTCTCAGTTACCCCTCCACTGAAACAGCCATCTGTCATGAAAATTAAATTAAGTGTTCTCAAACATCAGATACTGTTCATGATTTCATAATATTCTGGATTGAAAACATATTGGTTGCTACAGAAGTGAAGAATATTATGGTGTTCACTTAAGAATGATTTAAATCTCTTGTGTAATTACTATTCAACTTGTTAAAACCACAAATAGCAATCGTCTGTGTTCTCTGATGATGCTACATGTAGCTGTGTGACTATGTTGAAAAAATGACTGAACAGAGGGAAATACTTGATGTGAAAGTGTTTTAAAACAGTATTATCCCTGGAATACTTGCAGAAAAAGATCTGTTCAAGTGAGTGAGCAAATCCTTCTCAAAATATTCCAGAGCAGGGATGTGTGGTAACATTTCCCAGGCGTACTTTACCTCTCCATTTCCTGCACTCAGTAACAATCCTCCAGCACCAATTTGAAAGAAACTTCTCTCAGGATAGAAGTCTGTCTCTATTTTGAGAGATATTTAAGTGCCTGTTGAAGAACAGCTCTCAAAAGGAGTCTCTTCTTGCAGATTGATCTGCATAAGTCATCTTCTCAAAGAAAACTTGTGCTGAAATATGCAGAACTGTCAAGATGTACTTGAGATAATTTGCTGACGACATTGGGCCAAGCAGCTTTGTTTGCAACAGCAAGCTTTGTAAATTAAATAGGAAAGTAAATTAACTGAACTGCTAGATTTCCACTTTAAAAACTGGAAAAAGAGAAGTTTTGATGGAGGAAGGAAAATTATTGGAAGCAAAATGCAATCAAATTTCTAATGCTTATATCAATTCATTTCCGTGATTTTCAGAATGCTACACATCTCAATCACCTCCTTTGATCCATTAGCATAGCTGAATATTAATTGGTGGAGGTATTTGTGGTAGTTTCTTGTGGGAATCAGAAAGACTAAAGACAATATTGCTATTGCAAGTTTGTACTCATTATTATCATTTTTATGCTGCACTGCTATCAAGAAAGATTGCTGCAAGTCTTCCCACTTCCTATTCTTTATAGGGGTAAAATTTGAGGAAATCTGGAAGCTTTGCCATTCCCCCTCATGAAATAAATTTCTCCAAAATTATAGTAAATATTTCCATTCAATGTACTGTTGGTTTTTGTTTCTCTGTTTACTTTTTTGTTTGTTGATTTTTTTTATTTCTTATTTTTTTGTAATAAAACCTGGCTATAGCCATCTTCTAATACAATTAAACTAAGTGCAAGCAGACAGGCTCTGCTTATACTGCTGCCACCTCTAAGGGAATATTTCCAATGCAGGTACAATTCCCCAACTTTCAAGGCACCAATTCTTGAAGAGACAGTATGTAAGTAAAGTGGTAAGTAATTCTTTCTTCTTATTTTAAATATAAAACAAAACAAAAAATCCATGTCTTACGAACAGTTACAATATTTTAACAGAATAAACTCTTTCTAAGCTATGACTAGAATTAGCACTTCAGAAAAACAAGTATCAAGCATTTCACTGATAACTGCTGCAATGTTTTAGCAAGGGAACTGCAGAGCATATTGGAGCATATGTCACATCAGCCGATATTAAAAGGGCAGCCTTTGGTTTCCAGTGGAACAGACGCTGTTTTCTATTTATACTTTGGACAGAGGCAAAATGAGGACCATGTGGTATTCCATCATTACTCTCTAGAGATCTGAAGCTCCTAACTTCTTCAGCCTGGCATCTATAAATAGCCACCAGTGTTCTACACTGCAATTAGGAGCAAGATGGGGTTCTAATCTGGTTACTTGTAGAAGTTCAGTGAAGTTTGGGTTCTAACATAGCCAAAGTTTATGCACTGGCATTGCAAAAATCACCTTCAAAATCTCATCAAAATTATTTATTAAATTCATTTTTTGAAAATAAATAAATAAATCACATTTCTATGTGTTAATGTTGAATTTCTAGGGAGACCAAAGAGATGTATAGTTTTCTTTCATATCATTGATAGCCCCTCTCTTCCCCAGCCTTTGTGTTTCTTACCCAGTTCACTAAAATTGATCTTTACGATCTACCTTGTTCTCGTTTGACTTCAGAAAATGTCATTTCCAAAGAGCTACTATTATGGTAGACACACATCTCCACGGAATAATTTTATGAATGGTCAGAGATAAAGACACATTAAACCTCTACGCAACTGTAATTGATTCTGAACGAAACAGGATTTGCCCTGCGATTTGACCAATCCAAATTAAGCTAATACATCATTATTTTATCAAACCTTGGATCTTCACTCCAAATTAGTCTTTAACTTTTTGAGGATATATTTTAACCTACCTTGAATCATTATAGCAAGGCTGAAACCCAAAGGCTGCAGTTAGATGAAAAGATGGGTGTGCTTCATGGCACACTTCTATGTTCTGGTCTCTCAGCCATTCAAATCAACGTCCATGCTGACTACTGCTTTGCGTGGCTCTTGTTCTTAACTTATGAACCCATGCACAAATAAATACCCAGGTGCCAAGAACTTGATCTGGTAGGAGGTTGTGACACAGCTGAAGAGTGCATCTGGACAACTGGGAGCTCAGAAATATCCTTGGTCCACCCAGATGAGACACAGCCTTTTTCTGATACTTTGAAGGCAGAGTTAGAGTCTTAAAACTGCATCTTCTGACTTGACATGGTGTTAAAAAAGAGGATGTTGACAAATGGCAAGGTGATGCCACTGAGGCCATTTCTGAAATATGCATCAATGCCAGAGATTGTGTCACAGTGTGGATCATCTCATATATGCAGTCCTTTTCAAATACAAATTTATGTACAAATACAACAGTCGACTCCCAGTGTGCATGTTCCACTGCAGTGGGTGCAATATGAAAGCTTAAAGAAGCCATAGAACTGAGTTCTGTGATTCTGTTGCCCAGAGATGTTGTGGAGTCTCCTTCTCTGGAGACGTTCAAGACCTGCCTGGACGCCTACCCGTGCAACCTGGTCTAGGGAGCTGCTTTGGCAGGGTGATTGGAGGACTTGATGATCACCAGAGGTCCCTTCCAACCCCTACAATTCTGTGATTCTGTGATTCTGTGACTGGAAGGGATAGAAATATTTTTTATATCCATCTACCAACAGTTTCAAGGTTAACAAGTAGCAGCAATCTGTCATGTTGTATTTTTGGAATTCATGAGTTGTTTACTCTATAACTCTTCTTTCTCCTGTGTTATCTCATCAAAAGTGCAGGGATTAACCTGCTAACCTTTCAGATCTGTCTGTGTCTCTGCAACTGAGGTCTGTGCCACTCAGCATTTTTCCCGAATTCACTTCCAAACAAGCTGATCGTGAAAGATGGATGAGAATTCACTCAAATTAGTGATGGTAAGTGTGTGGATATCACATGCCTGATGCAGAGAAATGAAGAAACAATAATGCATAAATTAACATTCTGTTGAGCTACTGTTTGTGCAAAAACAAAGTATAGTACATCAAAGAAATAACACTGGATATGTTCCTTGGAGATAAAACTCTTCATCTTGATTTTGTATCAGAAAAACTGAAAAAACTCAGGCTTCTTTTATCTGGCATGATTCTTTATAAATAAGGAAAAACTGTTCAAAAGGACAGTAAACACACATTGCTTCTTCCTTTTTCTTCTTTAGATTTTTAATTAGACTGTTAGATCAACTGTAGCAGAAATATGCCTGATGTAAATGAATTCATGATTGTGGGAACATTTGTTTGTTAATTCTCTGATCTTGTAATATTCTGCTAGTCTTGTATCTATATAGCTTAACAACTAAGCTCCCCCCTAGATGCACCAACTTCAGCTGCCTGCATCAGGAATATGCAGGGTATCAGCTGCAGGAATCAGCCCGACTTCACATAGTGAAACCGCAGTGCTGTGGGGTGCAGGTGGGAGAGGTGAGGTGGGCACGGTGGGCTGGGCCCCTGCAATCCCTGATCGATGTCTGACAAGCCAGGGGGCTGGGGAGGTGGCTCAGCTGGAAAAGAGACCCCATCAAAGGTGAGAAGTGGGACGTGGGGCTGCCTTCAGGGAGACTTAGCTGAATGAATGACAAAAATCTATTATGGAGGAAGGGGCGAGCATGACTAAAAGGTCTCACAGCACTTACTCTGACAGGATGATTAATTTCTCATTACTCATCCAGAATGTGACTGTCTGAGGGGAATTCAGGGAAATGTTTGATTCTTTCAAACATTGATTATTTGAAGAGGAGCTTTTTCATAAATCCAGGCATTTTTTACCATCTTTGTTTTGAACTGGCACAGTAGGATCTTTCTGATTCCCAGGTGGAGCCTCTTCAGAATCTCAGCACTATCAGAGCTCCTTTATTCAAAGCCAGGAGCCAATACCTGAGGCACCCAAGAGGGTCTAACTTACTCAGCTCATGATGTACCCTTTGACATCCAGAAGTTCCTCCTCATCCTCTTTGTGTGTTCTGGTGCCTAGAGATCCCACTGACATGCTGGGCTCAGGTCTGTAAGTGGAGAAACAATGACTGTAGTTGCAGCACTGTTTGGCTCCAGGGACTTTTACCTGATAACTACCAGATAACAATATGACTTCTTCCTACATGAGGTACTTTATTTTGAATAAGCTCCAAGAAACAGAACTCTGCTTCACTCTTGATGACATCTACCTCACATGGCTCCAAGTTTCATGGCTTGTGTCTCACATGCTATTCAGGAAGCTCTGTGTGTTGATGCCACCTACAGCAGCTGAGCCTGAGATAAAGAGGGAAAGATGGAACAGTGCTTCCACCCTTCAATAGAAATCACACGTATCAGTGGCTACACCAAATCAGATGAGAAGTCCTTCTAGTTCAGTAAGCAGTCTAGGTAGCAGATGCCTATGCAAAAAATGTCAGCATAAAAACAGGGTAAACAGCACAAGGAAATTTTCCAACTTGGCTACTTCTGTTGGAAGGGGGCAGGAATAAGAACAGGACACAGTGAGGAAGGGAAAAAGCACCTGTGACTGAAGAGTGTTAACAAAATGCCATTCAGCTGTGAAGTCACAAGTGAAAAGTAAAGGCGATGTAGAAATAGGAGATGATGGAATACATAGTCCATAAGGCAGACAGAGATGCAGGAAATTGGTAGGGATACTAGACTTGTAAGAGGGATGGATGAAAGGAGCAGCTGGAGAAAGAGCGCATGGTCAAAGCAACTGATCACATGCCAGTAAGTAATGAAAATTGCCAGTCTCTACCATGAGCTATGCACATAAGTGAAGGGAATTTAAGAACGCGCTTTTAATGCTTATGTACTTAGAGAGTTGTAGCTTTGAGTAATTCTAAAAGGCTCATGATTTTTTTTATCCATCTTCTCGCTACCTTATAAATCTGAAAATTTGTCTACAGCCTCTAAAGAAAGGCAGAGTAAAAGCAAATATGGGAGAAACTACGAGCTGGCTGTCAGACAGCAGCTTTTCCAAAAGCTCTGTAAAATGGATGGGCAACTGCTCCTCAGTCACACGTTAAACTCAGTTGTTCTAAACTAAACAATATGGTGTTTTTCCTAATTTCCCCTGGGGTCAGAATACTGCACTGTGGCCCTAGGGCACTGGAGAAACCTCTGTGAACCGAAAGGATGATTTCTGTAGGGTTGAAGGTTTCCTCCCTCCCTGATACACATTTCCTGCCCCACAGTAATTACAGCTGTGCAACATTTTTTAAGGCAAACTGTACAGGCTAGCTGGAAATGATGGATCAATTTATGTTTATTTTATTCAACCCTTTTTTTCTCCACAGAATGCTCTTGTGTCCTGGAAAGCTGGTGCCTGATGTTTGCGGGTTTTCAGAATGACTTTGTGTAAGATATATAACTCTGCTGACTGTGAGTTCAATTTTATTAGACAGTAACAGTATGCTCTAAATTCAATTTCTCACTGGAAAAACAGAACAAAAACAAGCAAACAACTTGAAAACTGTGCAAAAACTGCTGTTTCATGGTTTGTACAAGCCTCTGAAGAAGGAGTTCTTCTTGATGAAGTATGCAAAACATCTGTAGAGAAAAGGAGACAGAAGGTCACAGCAAATATCCAAGAAACCAAAGCTTTCAGCTTTTAGCTCATTATGATTCCAAGGCAGTGTCACATGGAAGTGCTATACTGCAAGTTGTGCAGATGTTTATATTCATTAAGTTTTTATCTACTGTGTTGGTGTTCAGATGATATTTCCAGGTACTGCCACAACATAAGCAGCACTAGGAGCACTACTGTTTGTAATAATGTAGCACTGCTTTTTTCATTTACTTGCAGTAAGTATTTAATTTAAACACCATACAGCATGGAGTAGAATGTGAATTTTACATTTACCCAGAACATCAGCCTTGTTTCCTACTCAAGGCCAACAGCAGTGAACATTGGTCACTGTTGAAATTTTGTAAAGAAAAACTGGCTCTGAATTATTGTAGCAAACTGTTTCATTGCGAAAATAGCAAAAACTGCAGTTACATTGTAGGTCTAGAGATAATGTCTTTTTTGTTGTTTTAAGGACTTTGCAATGAAAGGTCAGGAAGCTCTTATTGGTTTTAACTCTTAGTTGCAAGTGGCATACAAAAACACGTTAGGGGCTTACTGGTTATAAAATGACGTGCTCTGTGGGAGAAAGGGGAAAAAGAAACTACATGTTTAGATTTAATCCTGGTTAGAGAACTTAGTCTGAGGAAAACAACAGCCTTGGCTTAGATATTTATTTAAATCCCTATTAAATTTGCTTCTCTATTGCACTCAGAAAGTGATCTACTAATCAGTACCAATCTTAAATTAATGTCTTCATATCTTTGTGGGAAAGGAGATGAGAGCACAACAGTAAACAAAGTAGTTACTTGTTTGAAATCACATTTGAAACCACCAAATAATTTTCTTTTTATGACTGAAAAAGCAGAAATGCTTCATTCAGCTAGATTCTCTTTTTTTTTCCCAGTTAGATAGACTCAGTGAGCATTAAATTATTACAAAGGTGGATATCACAAGTATATTAGGGGCTTATAACAGAAGGTTATGGCTTTGTATATTTAAAGATTCTAAGGTTCCTTTAAAATTAAAACATTGCTTTGTTTAGGTGAAATACTGATACATTTATTTCTGTGAAAAATACAATTTTTACATTTAGATTTAAAATGAAATTCCTTATTACAATGTTTTCATCACTCTCCTTTTCATATTTGTTTCCTCTGCGATATAGTTTTTGCTTAAATACATCTCCATATCTCACAAGTAGCATTTTTTTCAAATGTTTTTCTACTAAAAAGTACAGGAGAGGAAGTTTAAGGTAGACATGAGAGGGCAAAGGGAACCAAACTGCAGACTTTCAATACCTAAGGGGAAAGCTATAGAGGAGGTAGAGCTGAAACCTTCTTAGAAACGCTCAGCAAAAGGACACAAGACAAAGGTCACAGTTGCTTTGACCAGACAGGATGACGAAATTCTTCCTGGTAAGAGTGGGCTGGTGTAAGAGACTGCCCAGAGAGAGACTGGGGTATCTCTGTCCCTGCAGATTTTCAGAAGTCAGCTGGGCAAACCCATCTGCAACCTGATCTGGCTTTGAAGCTAGCCCCACTCTCAGCAGGATATGACTTCCAGGCGTCTCTTCTAATCCTAAAGTAACATACTTCTCAAAATGGTACTTAAAATGATGACCTTCTGACTTTTTAATTTTTTTATGAAGACAATTCAATTTTCAGAATACTTAACAGTCAGTACTATTCATTAGTACAGTTCATAAGAGCTGACATGAGATATACTATTTTTTTAATTTCTAACATCGGTATATAAGCTTATTTGTTTGCAGTTTGCATGAGCAATTCTTCCTTTGAATGCTGAGTTATGTTGCCATATGTTTTTTGAAATTAACACTCTAGAAAAAGACAAGGAGTTTTTCCAAACTTTCACCATTACACTCCTCAGGAGTTTTTGTCAATGTACTCCCAAGCACTGTAAATTAATTACAACATTTCACACAGAAGTACAAGGAGCTCTGTTTACCTTAACTAATAGCCCAATTCTGCAAATATTTGCCTTTGTATATGAGCAGTTGGTTCCATTCATTGTAGTGAATTATTCACCTTCTGTCATAGTGGTAACCTTAGAAAAGTATTTGAGAATTTGATTCTGATTTTTAGAAAATTACAGAAGTTTTAGCATGCACCCAATGCATTATTCATTGCAACAGTCATGTGCTATTCCCTAGTACTGTACGTGAATCTGAGCTTACTTTTGTAGATGAACAACTTCATAAATATCTTACCTAAATTTCACTCATTTCAGACAAATTCCTCCAATTCAACTGTAAGGGTATTGTTCTTCAAAATACTTGTGTTTGTGTCTAGTTTTCTTTCAACCATCAAATGCATCAGTCTGAGGTTCAAAACACTAAGAAGTACTTAGCTATCCAGAGCAAAGGCCCATACTGCTTCTTTTATTTGTCAAAAACTGAGCAAGTGCTGATAAAAATACTGAGAAAAAAAAATACATCTAAGGATTTCTGAGTAGCTGTGTGTTAGCATTCAGCTACACTTTTATTTCACAAAATCACAGATTTGTAGGGGTTTGAAAGGACCTCTGGAGATCACCTAGTCCAACCCCTTGCTAAAGTAGGTTCCCTACTGCAGGTTACAAAAAGAAAGTGTCCAAATGGGTTTTGAGTATCTCCTGAGAAGGAGACTCCAAATCCAATTTGGGCAGCTCATTCCAGTGATCTGTCACTCATGGCAAAGAAGTTCTTCCTCATGGCTCCTATGGAACTTCTTATGTTCCAGTTTGTGCTCACTGATCCTTTTTCTATCTCTGGGCACTGCAGAAAAGAGCATGGCCCCAACCACTTGAATCCTACCCATTAGATATTTATAAGCACTGATACTCCCTCAGTCTTCTGCAGAACTGAAGAGCCCCAGATCTCTCAGCCCCTCCTCATACAGGAGATGCTCCAGATACCTCATTATCTTCGTGGCCTTCAAGAAAAATGACTATATCCCACATCTCACGGCACAGAAAATGGGTGACCATGGCTTTGCAAAATCTACCAAATATTATTACTATTTGCTTACATAATCCATTAGCTAAGTATATATTTTAATAGCATACACTTCAAAACAGATGCTCAAGAGTGAACCTATTTTCATTTATTACACTGAATACTTACACAATGAATGAATGCAGGGTGTCCTCTGGTTAAAGGGTACCTAAAGCAATGATTTGGTTGAAGAAACCTTTGAATTTGCTATACAAACCTATAATTGCTATGATGTATCATTTTTGCAGTATTTATTGAGTTTATGTGGTATGACATGAACAATACAATCTGACATGCTGTAACCTGAGTGGAATCTCATTTTTTTCCTCATAGTGGGCCTGCAAAAATGCAGAAAAAAAAAAAAAACATTAGGAAAAATTATATTTTCCTGCTGTGTATCTCATCTGGACTTGATTCCCTTTGAATACAAGTCCGAAATATCTTCTATCTGTTTTGCCAGAAGCTATTGCAAACTTACCTTGAAAAGCAAAAATCTGGTTCTTACCCTCCAGTACCAAACTGCCTATGAGAAAAATTCTGCTAGGAACTTAATAGCAAACATTTCTGGGCTTGCCCCCCATATGTTTCTATGTAGATACTGGCTGCAACACTGCAATCCTGTATGATCAATGTGACTTGTAATATATGTTCCCACCTTTACTATCTGCCAAATCTGAAAATCAAAGTTAAGACTGAGTTTGGAAATGCTGGAGATGATCCAGTCATACGGAGCTCTACAGAAGTTAAACTCATCGTGTCATATATTCCACAGCCCACACAATTCTAATAAATTCCAGTCAGACTGTGGCTTGATTAACTTTGCGCAGAAAGTAGGGGCCTTTATTTGAATGGTATGAGAAGGGGGAGGAGTGCCCTGTTCTCACCTGCTTATAGCAGATAAGAAAATCTGACTTGCTGAGCATCTCTCCTAGGACAACACGGCTGAGATTTTCTCTGGGAGGTTTATCCTCTCCCACTTCATCCCTTGGAAGGTAGACTCCACAGACCATTGCATAGCTCAGAGGAGTGTTTGCATAGTAGGAGTTGGGTATGACACCTAATGAAGGAAGGCATGACGTGCAGTGCTAGTTACTCCCCACATTTTATCATGGAACTTTAAGGCAGATTTACCCGTGGTTGCTTTATCTCACTCCCACTAGCAGTCTGTTCATGTTCCTTTTATTTAGAAATTGCTTGTGCTTCAGCTCTTTGTTTAGGCACCACCTAATTTCAGTGTATGTCAGGAAATCCTATATATTGCGGGAAAGCTTCTCTCATCCTGAAATATATAAACATATTGATTAATATATGTATATAACACAAGTATAAATAGTATACTGTAGAGATAAACTAAAAGCTACATGAAAGTTGGAATACAGCATCAACATTCACTACTGAAATTAATCTGCAAATATTATAAGGAATATTCTTAAGTGTGTTTCTACTCCATTGATTTTAATACTTCTATGTGTGTGATACAAATGGTAGATGGGGCCTTAAAATTAGTCAGCACGCTCTTAAGTTCCAGCTGGATCAACACTGTAGTTCAACACTTGGTGCTGCCTGGAAACTTGCTGAGGGCGTCCTCCTCCTTGCCATTGAGAGCATCAACCAAGATACTGCACAGCGTTGGCCCCACTGCCAGTCCTTGGGGGACAAATGTCCCTTGTAACGAGCCAACAGTGCTCCATGAAGACTTGGCCCAAAGTGTTCCCAGGGACTGATATAAGGAGGACTGATTTTATGTTCCCTGGATGTTTGATTGGACATAACTTTTCTTTTTCAAGGTCACCTGAAGCTCTGCTGCATTTGATGCGAGGGGAACTCATTTTGTGAAATCAAAGTCAATGCCAAACATAACCAGAGACAGCCTGATAACGTTATAACCTGGGGCTGATCTCTCCTGCCCTGTGGGTGTACACAAGCTCTGAGAGGAGCTCAGGACCAGACGGAGACATGCAGTTTACCAAGCCACAGATGAAACACAACATTTGCATCACCTTAAATGCCTTCCAAGACCCTTCTAAAATCCATGCAAAAGTGATATAATTTGGTATGCACTGTCAATAAGCCCAATAAATAGGGGCTGTTGCAGTCATTTTTCCTATCTACCTCCCACACCGCCAGCTCCAGTTCCTGTCCTCAGAGCCTCCCTGCTGACTTCTCTGCTCCTGTCAGTTTGGCAAGGCCTGTGAAAAGAAGATAATTGCTGCTTCAATCTTTAGCTCTGGGCTGAGAAGGGAGTTTGAAATACTGCACAGCCTGGAAAGAAAATAAGACACTGAATAAGAAGTCTTATGGAAGAAAGTTTTAAAGGGAATAAAATGCTGTTCCTCTTTTTCTTGCCTTTTAGCATATGAAAGCACAAATCCGTACACTTTATATCCAGAGGCTGCATTTTAACCACTTGCAAGTATCTAACTTTCTCAAAACACCGTGCAGTGTAACACTTTGCATGAGAAATCTGCTGCACTGAATAAACCTGCAGTGAGCTGCTATGAACTCCAGAGCGCAGGTGTGGGCCCACCTGCTGTACAGGTCCTCCAGGAAATATGTAACAAATAAAGCTTCCCATGTGACAACAGTGAGTGTATCCCTCTGGCACCTGTGCTGCGGGGAGGCAGGATGGGTGATTTCACAGCTTGCCACCAGCTCCCCGCAGGCTGCTACGGTCTCTGTGCGTATCAGCGTCAGTGGGCACAGCCGTGGCAGGGCCAGGAGGGGAGGGGGGGTTTGTCACAGAGGACCCTCTCTGCCCTTTGTGTTAGGGCTCCGGGATCTCCAGGTGCTTTTAGTGAGAGAACAGCTCGCGGCGTGTCCTAACTTCACCCGGCGGCGGGACTGCGCCTCGCCCGGGGCTGGTTAGGGGCAGCGGACCGGGAGCGGGTGGGGGCCGCACTTCCCGCAGCGGCCTGGAGGGGGCGCTGCGAGCCCGAAGTTGCGGGCGGAGCGCGGCGGGGCCGAGCGGCGCCTCTGCCGGCCGCGGGCAGCCCCGGGTCGGGAGAGCGGGGCCAGCGCTTCCCGCGGCTCCTCGCGCAGCCGGCGACAAACGCTCCCCTCTCCGCCTTCGGCCGCGACGGCTCTCGGTGCCGCTGCCGGCCGTGCGGTCCCGCGGCCGCCCCAGCGCTCGCCCAAGCCTCTGGCTCCGGGGAGTACGCGGCAAGCCGGGCGAGCGTGCGGAGCCCGGGCAGCCCCCGCCCTGCCCCGGTCCCGGGCACGGTACGGCCGTCCGCGAGGGCTGCGCCTGTGCCGAGGGAGCGGTGTGACAGCGGGAAAGTTGGAAGGGCGGCGGGGAGAGCGCGGGGCAGGGGCTGGCAGCGGGGCGGCACCGGGAGGAGCCGGAGGAAAGCGGCTGGCGGCGCGGCGGACGCCCGAGGGGGTACGGGAGGACCGGGACCGGGGGGAACACCGCCGCCGTGCGGGAGGAGGGGGCGGGCAGCGACCTGCCGCCAGCAGCCCCGAGCCGCCGCCGCCGGAGGAGGATGAGCGGAGCGGGGAAAGTTGTGCCCGCCCCGCCGGGGGGGCTGGAGCAGGGCAGCGCCGGGAGCGTGGCTCGGGGCTGGATGCGGGCGGAGCGCCTCTCCCCGGCATCCCGGGGATGGAGGGCAGAGGGAAAGTAACTCCGAAAAGTGAGGGGGATTCCTCCTTATCTTTTTATTATTATTATTATTTTTCCCTTCTTTTTCTTCCTAATCCGAAAGGACCCATTTGAAATGGAAGGGACGGCCGCCGTGCGCTGACAGGAGAGATCCCGGAGCGGAAGGCAGCGCAGCCGGCAGAGCCCCGCGCTGCGGGGGAGGGTGCGCCATCCCACGCGGGGTTCCCCCACCGGCGCGAGCGTGCGGCGAGGAGCGGCACCGGCTGAGCGGGTCCGGCACGCGGCGGAGCGCAGGAAGGTGAGAAGGGAACGGGAACAGAAACACCGAAAAGAAGAGGGGGAAAAAAAGACAGCCGGCTGCGAATTACTTCCACTGGAAGTGGGTGGATGTGGTGCGGCAGAGACTTGGGATGTAGGGGATGCGCCCTTGCACTTGGCTTCTCACTAGCCCGAGCCGCCCGTCTCCGGTGGCAGGAGGAGAGGAGGAGGAATAAGCGCGAGGGTTTCGCTCAGCGGTGCTTGCGGTGCCCTGCTGATCTGCTTTAAGATTTTTTTTTTCTCTTTTTTTTTTTTTTTTTTTTCCCGCTGGACGTTGATTTCTTGACCTTAATTCTGAGTCACACCGTAGTTTCTGGTTCGTGTTTTTTATTTCCTTCGCTGAGGAGAGACAAGGGGGAGGCTGGCTCCGGTGCTGAAAGTTGCACTCGTCCTTCTTTCGGAGGCAGCATGTGCACCAACATAGTGTACGAGTGGCTGAAAACCCTGCAGCTCCCCCAGTACGCCGAGTCCTTTGTCGACAATGGCTACGACGACCTGGAGGTCTGCAAGCAGATCGGCGACCCGGACCTGGATGCCATCGGCGTGGCCGTGCCCCAGCACCGCCGCCGGATCCACGAAGCCGTGCGGCGGCTGCGGGAGGCGGACGAGCGGGCGGCGGGGCTCTACTTCACCCTGGAGCCGCCGCCCGCTCCCCCCGCTAAGGGGCCCCGCCGCCCACCGGGGCAGGACGGGGCGGCACCCCGGCACCGGCCTGGCCGCGGGGGCCAGGTGGTCTACCCCAGGCTGAAGCTGAAGATCATGATCCGGGACAAGCTGGTCCGTGACGGCATCAACCTGAGCAAGCCCCCCTACTCCAACAAGGTAAGGGGCGGTGGTGGCAGCTGGAGGCTTCCTACCCCGGGCATCCCCACCGGCATGGAGGCACGGTGCGGGGTGTCACGCGTTGGGGTCGGGGTGTTCTTGAGGAAAAGCGCGGTCCAAGCTTAGTGTCATGTGGACAGGAGCGGGGCAACAGCAGGTGAGATCCACTGCTTCAGCTGGGCCCCTGTGCTGCTCCGCACCTCTGTGTTTTGGAGTCGCCTCTTATTTGCTGTTTTAAACCAGTTCTGTATGTCCAGTCCGGTCCGGAGCGTGAAGGCAGGGATTGACAGGATAAACTTCTGGATATTTTTGTGTTTTTTTCTGCTGAAAGTTTTCTGTTGTGTTGGTGAGCGATAGCTTCTCCTGTTGAGAACTGTTGCAGAGCTTTGGTGTTGGCTCCTGTTGGTGAAGTGGCTCTTGAATGAAGCAGTAGCATGCCCAAGTGGGACAACTCCTTGTCCTGTATTCATTGACTGAAAGGGGGTAGTGGCTGCTGAATGTCAAAACGATTCGTCAGCCACTCTGGGTGAACGTCGGCCTACGTCTAGGACATGTTCGGCTGAAAGGCAGAAAAGTGAAGGTCTCAGAAGACTGTGTCCCAGTTTGATGAAACCCCAATATTCATCTAGTTCTTATATTTGAAAAGTTTAAAACATAATAATAACAACTTGGTTTGGAAGGTAGAAATTGTTTGGTCTGAAGTTACATAGATATCCTGCTGAAAATATGATATGCATAATAAATAATTCTGTAGAATTAAACAGACAATGCCGTGAATGAGAAAGTGGTTTGTGAAAGAAAACCAGGTATTGTGATGTATGTTTGCTTTAGAGTTCCGAATGAAGTGCTTCAGCAAGTTGTTTGGTGACCCAAGCTACCTGCCTGTGTTCTCTTTGATGATATGAAGTCTGACTCTTTGAGGTTGACCTTGAAATTGTGCGTACTTTTAACCTCAGAATAGAAAGTACAGAAGCAAGGTGATGGTGAGGTCTGCAGGTCCAGGTTTCTGGAAATGATTATGATTGTGAGGAATTAAAATTGAGAATTAATACCAGCAGCAAGGGACCTGGATATGAGAACAGTGTGTGAAATTCAACTTGGTTAACAATGTAGAGGTGCGCTTAATAAGACTCATAGCTTAATAAGGCTCTCAGGACTTGTATTTTTTATGGGCTTGGTGGTAGAGGCCAATGGTCACTTCTCAAGCGCAGCACAGCCAACAGGTCTGAGATATTTGTGTTCTCACCTTTTCTTGAAACATCTGGCTGATGACATTGTCAGAAACAGTGCATCAGATCTGATAGGACAGTGGTCAAGTCTAATAAAAACGTTCTTGAACACATACGTGAAGTCTGAGCACAGCATTTTCCAAAACTTCCTGTGTCATTTCAAAGAGATTTTTTTTCCCTTTGAAGTGCTGCTTCTTTGGACTGACGTCTGTCTGAAATTGCCATTACCTCTCCTACATAAACAAACTTCTGTGAAACTTTTTGCTTATTAATGGAGCCGCAGCTCATCACCCACCTTCAGAACTATGCTTCACTTTTTCCTTTCAACTATGTGTGCACACAGTCACCAATTTCTTCTTACCAGGGGAATCCTCTACCTGTCTTCACTACCTTCTGTCTTCTCCGTAGGAATTATGAAATTCCTGAGATGCTCGCTTATGACATCGAGGAAATTAAAATCTTAAACATTGCTTTCTTCTTTAGCTCACCTAATTTTAATTTGATGGCTTTGTTAGTAGTGCAGGTTAACTGTGAGGGCAAGCTTGTCTTACACAGAAATTGTCGCTCAGCTTTAATGCTGAAATGCTTTTTAAACCTAAATGCAGTGTTTTGTAGTAGAAGGAGGAACTAAGCTTAATTTTCTTGTGTTAGTTCATCTTGCAATGTCAATATATTTATTTTGGCTGGTACGTGCATATAGCATCATGTTTTTTTTGCAGTAATAGAGAAACTTTCTCCATCTTCTTGATGTGAATCACTTTACATTGAAGCATGTTGTAAGGAACCATAAAGCTGGCAAGATCTGAATGTGAGTTGCTCAACATGTGTTATTGTGAATGCCACCCACTGTAGCAATCCATCTTGAAAACGGCTTAAAGGGAATACCAAAAGATCACGTCATTGTACATTATTCGTGTGCAGAACAAGAAAAATGAATTATTTTATTCTTTCATTTGGGAAAGCACTGTATTGTAACCATCTCTTGTTCTAAAAAAAAATCCTTTAAAAAATTGTGGCTGTAATTTCATCAACCTGTATCATATATTTTTATAAATATGCACTGTACAGAGTACTGCCTGTCAAAAGAATGTACATTCTTCTCTCCGTAGCATTAAGAACCATCTTGAGGTATATCTTAAGTTCTTTGTATGTATTTATTAAGGGACACGTCAGTCTACAGATGGTCATGTGGATACTGTGCAGTAGGGCACCCGATGTCAAGCTTTTGAAGACTGATTTACATTTGTGCCACTGTGCTACTAACTAGCCTTCTCCTTTATCCCAACGTTTATGTGGACATGTATACTCCTGATGTTTATGAGTGGAACATAACAAAGAGATGCATGCTTATGTGAATATGCATGTTAATGGTTGCATATATATGTAGATGCATTTTGTTTCCTGAAGAATGCTGTGTTCAGTTGTGTAGTTCTCAGATAATTTTGGAGTTTTATTTGAAAATATCCTTGAGAATGTGAAGTGCTGCTGATCCTCTGTCTTTTTTGAAACCTTTTGCACGCTTGCCAAAAGATCAAAAGTGAGTTTTATTAGTGGATGCTGGGATGTTGAAAGCATCCTTTCACTGTCCTTTCAGTGTTGTTGCTGTATTTTCAGATGAAAAGCACAGAGTGTGAGGGATAGGAAAGCATTGGCAAGGTAAACTTTGACCTAGCTTGATCACACCCAGAAGAAATGAGTAACACCTACTTAGCACAGCCTAATATAAATCTCTTAAAGATGTGCAAACTTTGAATTCAAGCCATGTGTGTGGGTGACTTCAGACACGGAGAATTATCGCAAGCCATCTTGATTATTTCCATGAGAGTAATAACAAGACCTCACTTCCTCAAATTGAGTCTTCTATATTTTGCAAATATAAACTGATTGGAGTTGCTACAGAGATGAACTCCACTGAGGCTGGATTTTTGTTTGAGGTTGGTAATGTTCCTTAATACTCCAAGCCTTCTGTTTTACTTTCAAGCCTGTTGTCTCTGATCACCTTAGAAGCTTCATGGATGTAAGAAACGTGTGGAAGTGATGGGCTCCGATGCCCTTCACACAAGAACCCATGGTACCTCCCTGAGTCAAATAAACATCTGTGTCATCCCAAAACATCTTCTCCTTGGGTGTTGTAGTTCTGTCTTTAATTATGCCTGGTGTAGGAATACTGTTAGTGTTCATGTAGACATTTTATGGATGGGTCTGATGGTGGAAAAAAACCACCAAAAAAAAAGCAAACCCTCAAGTTTCCCATTAAGCTGAACAGAAGAGAGCTCACCACTGACCTGAAACAGCTGGAACAAAGGCAGCAGAGCTTTCACCCCCATGCAGACACTACCTACCTTGGTAGCCTGGTTGCCAAACAGATTATGTCTGTGTTGGTTTCGAGCAGGAATAATGTCACTAAATGTCACTATGGTGTTTGGAAAGCGGACGAGCGCCACTTTAGTCAATATAAAGACAAGAAGGATACATCGTTTTGGTACATGTCAAGAGAGATTAACTATTCTATTTGTCTCGAATACAGATTAAGTGACATTTAATAGTTTACTGGAATTTCATTACTATTTCTAATTGAAATAAATGGCCTGACCCATTCTTGAAGAATTTTATTCAATTTTAATCTGCGGAGAATTGCAAATATATTAAAAATGACTGAAAATATACATTCATTAAGAGGTCCCATGCCAATTAAAATGATTTGCTTAGCTTCAATAAAGTTATACTGATGTAGATTTCCATATTTATTAGAGAGAATAAAACCATGGTGCGACGTGCGCATGGCTGTGTGACTTCACTGTCACTCACTGTGCTGTTTGTGATTATCAGCACGCTTGGAAAACAAACACTGGAAATTCAGCTGCATCTGAGGTCATAAACTCAAGAGCTAAAGCAGATGTAGAAAAGTAAGAAGTCGGATCCAAGTGAGTTATCTTGTTAAAAGCCCAACTGTATATTTTTAAGTTCCATGCTGATGGTATAGCGTGGTTTTGTGTTTCTGATTAAATCTTTGTTTAATCCTCACAGTTACAAAATGAGGAATATCTCGCGTAAGTTATATGCTAAGAGGTGAAGATGCCAGCAGTGCTGCTTTGTAACACGCTGATTCAAACTGAGCCTGTGGCTGGATAATTTAGTTACTGATTTAGATAGCAACAGAAATGAATTCAGTGAATTAAAAATATTGTGCTTTGAAGAAATGGCAGTGCTCACCCATACTGGAATTAAACGTGAACCTTTTTCTTAAAGACCTGGCTGCTTTGAAATAACTGCATCAACCCTGATTAGCAGAGCATTTTCAAATATGCCTTGGGGAAAGCTGCCTATTGACAAAAGTACTAGTGCATTAAGTAGTAACAATATTTTCATGGCAATAAATTAGCAAAGCTACAGGCAATATTCAGGAAGTGAAAAGGTATTTTATATTAGAAGGCAATGAATTTGCCTTTGATTTCATACCACTATGTTTTTTTTTTAAATGAAAATATAGCACCTAATCTATTGAGCAGTTGTTTCAAAGTCCTGATTTATTAAACTCACAAACAGCAAACTGGAAGAGGTCGTCTCCCTAATAGAGCATTAAGGCAAATTGTTGCAGAATATGAATAACACAGTACTCTGCTGTATTTGCATTTGAATTGTTTCTGAATATTTTAACGTGTATTCAATCTCCTCTGAAAACGTTGAATGTGAATTTTCCTGGGTTTCATTATGTTTCAGTTTTGAGGGGAGGAAGATCCCATTAGGGTGTATTAAAGGTGGAGTCCTGAGAGAAGCCAAGACCAGCTTTGCATAATTTTTTCTCTTTTTATAGCATGTTCAGCTTTCCAGTATGTTTTCAGAGGTCAGGTTGGGGTTTGGGCTGGAGAGGGGAGAAGGGGATCTGATGGTCCTGAGCTCAGCGGAAGAGCTGCCTTCCCCTGCAACCAGCAGTAACTTCAGCCAGCCTCCGTATGGCTTTATATTAAAGGAGAACTAATGCTCCCCAATGAAAGGGGAATGTCTGCCGGTGCGTGTGTGTGTGTGTATGTGTGTATGCGTACTGCACATCAGCAGGGGCACTACCACTGGGGGAAAAGTCCAAGTTTCACTCCTGTATATCTGTATAATTGTCTTGTTTTATCTAAGCTTGGTGATTGTGAGCCTTTCTGATGAGAAAATGCTTTTATTTTGTTGATGCTCCCACCCCCAGAGCTTCTGTCTCGTCCATGTGCAGGGCAACTGAGCCCATGATGTTACACAACCATGTTTATGGAATGCCAAAGGGAAAAGAAATATCAAAGTCATCTCATGAACTGTGTTTTTAGTTCTGTTAGTTCTGCTTATAGCCAGTACCACCATACCATGTGCACCACTATATATATAGGGCAGCTATGTCCCTGATTTTAGACTGAAGAATTTTCCAAATTGAAGGAAAGTTGAAGATTTTTGCTAAATTCATATGAAAAAGATTAGACAGATGAAGCTCTGGGACCAACTAGTACAGGGTCTTGGCCCATTGCACTAACAGCAAATGTAGACTCCCCTATTGGTAAGTAAGAAAAGCAGTAATGTAATAAACTGTAGCTTTGATATAATGAGAGTTAGTTACACTGTTAATTTTGCCTATTAATTGTACCTTGTGTGCATATGTTGTTACAAGCAGTCATTACCCACTAAGGTATATAAATCCATATATGTGATCAGAAACATACCCACAGGTACTATGGAACCTGTGTTAAATGCAGTGGTGCGGTCTGAAGTGACAGAAGTAATGTTAGCCCAGGTTAGCAGAGAATTTATTGCATCAGTTACAGGAGGTCACTCCCTGTCTTGAGATTCTCCCAAAGCAGGGCAGGACTGGCTGCGTTTGTAGGTGGAACTTTTACATTTCTTGCTTTGTCAGTTTGGATGAGACACTTTGCTTTGTGTTTGACAAAGCTATCTAGTTCAATCTCTTCGTCTAGCCTAACATGACATCTCATGTTGATGTACTTATCTTGACAAACGTGGTTGCTTGTACGTGCTGCAGGAATTGTCATTTCTTAAAAGCACATGCGGTGCTACGTTTAGCAGTGCCATGTTATTTTGGGAACAGCTCTGCAGTAGTAAGTGCAGAATTGCTGAACCTTCCCCGATTCTGCCAGGCTGCAGCCGGGTTGGCACACAACTGTCTGCACCTAGTCTTCAAGTCTGCTAGCTTTGCTGCTTACAGAGTGTAACAAACATCTCTGAATATTTTGCAAAACAAAAGAGAAGTGGTGTGTCAAATGAAACAGAATTGTAACTGCCTTCAAATAATGCCTTGTCTTCGTTCTCACGAGCTCAGCAGTTTGTGAATTGTGGTGATACATGCTTCTTGACGGAGTCTTGCTCCTCCACTTGGTTTCATTCCCAGTGAAGTCAGTAGGGGTTTTGCCAGGGATTTCGTTTGATGCTGAGTTTGGCATGAAGTGTTCAAGTCTAAATCAGCTAACAAGCTTGCCCTTACTGGCTGTAATTGCAATTGGGTAAGAACTGTACATGAGATGATGACAAAAAATATAGCAGTAGCACGGAAAAAGAAACCAAAATATTTCAGTGCTTTAAATATCACCATTAGCAGCTTCAACAGCAGCAAGGCTGACTTATGAATAAAGACCTGATAGTTTTGCACAGGAATAGAAATTTGATAAATAATATCTGAAATCCACATTCATGGATTTTGGCTGCAGTCAACTAAACAATTGTTTACAATTGTCCTGTCAGTAACTATATATCAGGAATAAATGGTGTACGTCTAATAAAACTTACAACGGGATACAAATTTAAGTCTTCCACAAGTTTGTTTTTTTCTCAAGAACTACATTTGTTGTGAGCACCCACTCCCTGAAGCAGTGATGTGGTGTTATCGCACTGCATATGACGTCAGTGGGAGCATTGTGGAGAAATTTAGTCCTGTTTTGATGCCTGTGCCTTAAAAAAAATTGTAATTCTGGTACGTTTCAGGAAAAAATTAAAAAGCCTGAAAAAAATCTTGTCTTTCTGTGATCTCAATAAATAATACTCCGTACAGCAACAAAAAATAAAAATCTAGGAGTGGGTGAAAATTCTCCACCATTGTCCTTGTTTTTTTGGATAGAGATGTATGCCAGGAATGACTCTTCTGCATCATCAAGCTCCCATCCTTTGGACTCCACATCTTCACCATCTTCCAGCCTGGCTGTCTAATAACCCTCAGACTGTCCCAGAGCTACCCACTGCCAGACTTCTATTAAATCATCTTCTCTAAATCTACCTCAAGGTGCACTATCCTCTTTAAGAGCAATGTGTTTCCAACCAAAGAAGGTACATCTCTTGCCTAGGTCTCCCTAACCTTTTTCACTCCAGTCTAGATTGACTCAATAAAAATGAGAAGCGTTACCCGTGATCTGTTCTAGTGGAAAAAGAAAACTGAGGTAGTGATACCTTTTTGTACAGCCTGACACAAGTTCCATCCTTCTGACTTGATCTCATCTCATGCCAAGTCCTGTATCAGTTATCTGTCTCATCCCAAGCTCTGTATGAGTTTATTCTACCTCACTCTTCTGATGTCCATAATTGGGATCCTCCCTTCATCTCCCCCATGCTCTGATGAGAAGAAAACCTTTCTCCCATTTGGGAGTGATCTCAGAGATCTTGGAAAAGGAGCAGTGTTACAGCTTTAGAAAACAGGTATGAGACTGACTTGATCTTGAAGCAAGAAGGAATGCATCACTAAAAAAGTCTCAGCAAAGGTTATGAGTTTAACACAAAAAAAGTGGTGAAAAAATTGTTGGCATAGTTTTTGAGTGTTTACCATGCAATTATGGTAACGTCACTTAACTGTTGCATCTCTTAATTCCTGTCTGATTAAATGGTTGCCAAAATGTTTCTCTTCCAGTTTTGTTTAAATCTATTCTACTAATAACTGCTTGTGTTGTAGTGCATTGAGAAATGTCCTTCTCTTCTTTTGTGTAACTCAAAGTTAAGATTTTCCCGTAAATTATGAGTGTCCAACTTTTTGGCTTGCCTCGCCACACTGAGTGAAGAGGAATTGTCTAAAGACCATATCTGTGATGGTTGCTCTGAAAATAATGCCTCCTTATTATTCTATGGAAGTGACATTATATACGAAGGGCATAATAACAACACCATCTGATAGAGCACATTCTCACCTAAAAAACACTCTTTTTCAATGCAGTCAAAATCCTTAGTTGTGCATTCTCACAAGCATTGAATAAGAGCCTGTGTGCTGCTCACATAATGCTGTGCACCAGTGGAGTTGATCCACTGTTGCTGTCACTGGGCTGAAAAACACCACCTCCCGTCTCACGGTGCTCACATCCACTGTTTGGTCTCCATAAATGTTCAGCAGGCTTTAATGAATGTCAGTGGGTACAATTTTTTTGCACATTTAGGAATTCAGTTTCACACCTTTGCTTCATCCACATGTCCATGTCAGACTGCCCCTCTGCGCACATTTAGGAATTCAGTTTCACACCTTTGCTTCATCCACATGTCCATGTCAGACTGCCCCTCTGCTGGCAGCTGTCACATGGCAACAAAATGTAATAGAAGATGGGTGGGAAGGTTCAACCTCTATTTCTATACCACCAACATCTGCCTGTGACATTGTGAGTCAACATCATAAAGTAAGAGGTGTTGCTTTTGGGGAAGCCCTCAATGAATATATTATATTGTTAAAACGTATAAAATGACAAAAACTTTGTTTTTTATTAAAATATGTAAGCAAAAGAGCAACAAAACCATACAATTAATGGGATATGCAACTGTTTACGATGGCAGTGGTTGCAGTTTTTAAGGAGCTCTCAAGGTGTTCAGTAGAGATTTCTGATAAAATTTTACTCTTCCTATGCATCATCCTTGAAAATAATTGTTCCAACATGTGCTTATTGCAAAAAAGCAACAACACATGTAAGGCCTGAATGGAAAATGAGGGATATTTCTCTCTATTAAGCAACAGCTTATAAAAGTTTGGTAAAGAGATGAAGAAAAAATTTTGATCCATCTGGAAATTCACTGGTAATGTATTTATGTTGACTGAAAATGGAGTTGCAAATAAAAAATTCTTTGAATTTTTTTTTTTTTTTATATTTACACTGTAGTAAAGATAATGCTTTATAGCCTGTAGAATAGATGGAGAACACCACTAGTTGCTTTCTTTCTGGGTCTAAAACTAATATTCAGGGAAGATATACTTAATGCAGTCATTCACTAAAGAAATAAAACTTATGTGGTATTGCCAATAAAGTCAAAACAAAAACAAATGAAAACAAACCCGAAGAACAAGGCATATGCACTAAATCATTTTTCACCTTTTTAAGAAGTAGCATTAGTACCCCTAACAAAGGTCTCCTAAAAGGTTCCCTTAATTCCTCGTATTTGAGGTCTAACAAGTCCGCATTTGAAATGATGTACAGATACACTATTTACTCTTTCAGTGTTAGAATCACAGATAGGTTTGCACGGGAAGGGACCTTACAGCCCACTCTGTTCCAACCTCCCTGCTGTGGGCAGGGCTGATGATGACCACATCAAGTTGCCAAGGGCCCCAGCCAACCCAGTCTTGAACACCAGAGATCCACAGCTTCTCTGGGCAGCCTGTGTCTTAAGAGTTCCGATGCAGTCATTCCTTGAGAAAATAAAATCCCTTAATTTTTTGGTTTTTTTGGTCAAAAGGCATGTGAGTGCAGTGTAGTGGAATGATGGGAACTGCTTTAACTGCTAAGGGCCATCAGCTGAGTCTGGCCTGCTGCTGGGCACGCCCTTGCTCTGCTCATTTATGATGCTTTTAAGGGTGAGTAGCACCTTAGGGAAGATTTGATCGGTTTAGGGTATTTTTCCAGTGGAGTTTACATCATCTGCAATACCCTTATTGCTGTAAGTAAATGTTATGAGTTTGGAAAAGTTTCTGGCAGTGAAAAGTAGAAAGAATTTATCCTTAGAGGAAGCTTAAGTTTCTTGTTGAAGGGAGCTGATGCTGTAGCAAGTATGTGATAGTGTTGGTACTATACTTTTTTTTCTAACGTTTCTTACAAAATGGGGTGGTTTTCTTGCAGGCCTTAGGTAGTGGTGTTGCTTCACCTACAAAGGAAATTGGGAAGGGTTTACTCCTCACCCTGAGGGACTGATTCATCATAATTTTGGAAACTTGCTTAAAAGAGGACTTACATTCCACGTGTAAAAATGTTAAGAAGAACAGCTTGTGCAAGAGTGGGATTCATTAAATCAATTCCTGTGCTGTTTAACAGGAAGTAAGCTATTGCAGTATACCCATTTTGGGTGTGATGGTTTTGATAGGAGCCTGAATTTGTTGAAGGGAGTGAATTGTTTTATAGATTTCTTAGTGGGTTAAACTGATGCAATAGTTAATAGCATTGATCTGAATTTGGAAAATAAGACAGACATTCCTTTGTATTGAATGTACATTTTTTTAAGTGGATAAGGAAATGAGCACCATCTTTTTAAGAAGAAATAGCTTTTTCTTTTTCCTAGTCTTTCTTGTCACATGTTACAGAGGGATTTCTTTCTCTAATCTGAACTTGATGTACAATAGCAGTAACTTCATCCCTTTAATTATCCTGTTCTAACTCCATAATTGTCCTTTTCCTTGATACTCTGTGAAGCAGTAGCTGTACGCAACTTCATATACTCGATAGGTTTTAATTCATAAGTTTCTAATTTTAGACTTTCATGCTACACTATTTTTAACTGAAGCAGTAGAATCTTTTCCTTCAAGTCACACATGGTGTTTAAATTCTGTTCTGTAGTTCTAGAGCTGGTAATTTTTAAGAGACTTTGAGTGATTCAGGTGTTTTAACTGACGTTTATTCCTTTATGCATTTCCCCCTAGTAGTTAACTTGTCTCTTTAGTAGTAAAAGCTTTTTGTAAAGGACATTGCTCTTGACTAGTCCTTTATTTATTTTGGTGCATATTTGGCTTGAAAAGTGATTAACTTCCAAATACTTTTCTGTAGGCTGTTTCAGATAGTGATGGATAACTACTATTCAATGATGAGATGATGAATAATAAGCAAACAGAGCAATATTTATGGTTTGTGTTGATTCAAGCACTTTCAATCTATGTTCAACACTCTTTATGTGTTACTTGTTTTAAATATGTCCATTTTTAACCTTTAGGTGCTAAGTGAGCCTTAGTTTTTGTGTCACTGTTTCACTGCAATGCTGCTCACATTTACCAGTGTTGGGAAAAAACAAACAAAAAAACCCAGTAGTGAATATTAAAAACTAAGTTATAGCTTGGTCAGTCAGAGAGAGATTTCTTGATATGAAGAGCTTCTAGCATTCTGTAATTTGCCTTTTGTTTGATAGCTATATGCTTAATCATTGTTGCTTCAGGACGTTTGATTAGTAGCTGGTATAAACAAATATGGCAGCCATTAAATGTAAGTAGGCATGCTTCAGTGAAACAGAGCTTGACAGAGGATGTTTGAGTTTAGAAGTTTTTATAGTGCTTCCTAAACAGACATAAGAACTGATATTTCTTGTCTAACCTGCACTTTGCCTTCTCTACAGTAGAGTTTGCAAAAGTAAAAGCATCCGTACAGAGAGTTGGGTATGTAGGTTCTGACTCCATACCACGAGAGCTGGTGGCACTTCAGCTATTGATTTTGTTGGGAATAAAGGGAGGTGTTTTCTTTTTTCTTTCACAGAATCTATAATTCTTCTTTCAAAATAGTAAAAAATATTATCACAGTAATTTTGGTTTTCTTGTTGTTGTCTAACATTGATGGAAGTAGGTCTTCAAATGTATGTTTATTATCTGCATCCACAAAAGGTTATATTGATCTGCACCTTCTTTTTTCCTTGCTCTTCCTTCCCCTTTCTTCCTGTCTGGAGTTGTGTGAAATAAGCCATAGCTTATAGTACGGTGAGTTTCTGAATGACTTCCAATTTTTCAACCAGAAACAAAAGAATAAAAATGTAATGGTTATGATGCTTTTTCGTATATGGAAATATTTAGTATGAAGGAAATGAAAGAAGTTGATAATTATGCTGTGATTATTTATTTCTTGATTCTGGATATTTCTCTCAAAAAGGCTATAATATAAGCAGCCCATATAAGAATAATACTATGTGCTGATTATTGTTACCTACTGGACTGGAACTTCCAGGTAGGAGCTAAACTTTGGAAGAAGATATAAGCTGTAGTAAAGAAATCATAAGAGTAGACAAGTTGAGAAAAATGTCTTTATAATGAGAGTTTATATGTTATTTTGGAGCTATTTATCCAAAGGCAGAGATAACTTTTTGACTTAGGTGATATGGGGGGGATTTGTCTTATTTATATGTTCTGTTGTGCCTAAAGGTAGAAATTTAACAGGCATTGTAACTAATATTTTTTACTTTTTATGTGATTGATTTTTACTTTTTGATGTGATTTTTTTTTTAAATGTGATTGAAGGAGTTACTGGCTGGCTGCCAGCGTGGTCCTTTACATTTCTTTCAGAATCACTGGTTTCTGCTCTCTCATGATAAGTACATGAGCTCTTAGACCTATTAGCCCATTGCTTTTGCTTACATAGACAGCTTTGTCAGACTGGAAATGAACAAAAAAGCTCCAAAGCATATGCAAATAACTGTGAAGATGTTGGTGCCCTTGTACTGCTTTTTCTTTCCTCCTCCAAAACTGTACATAAAGAATACTTAGAGTTTAAGTTTGCAAATACTGTCAGGATCTTTTAAATTCAAGAATTTGGAAGATAGAAGGTTTTTTTTTAATAGGTTCATGTTTAAATCCCAGCTTTGGATGTTGTTTAGACAGCTTGCAGCGGAAGAATATGTTTGAAAGAATCCTGCAGCCTTGTGCAAGCTTTGGTTTTTTTTTCTCTGCAGAGTAGTAGTGCTACATGGAACTGAACCAGAAGTGGTGCAGTAGTTTTCAACATGCTCCCCTTCAATATACCTAAGGTTTGACTAAACTGAGGTTGCTCAAGTTTTTTGTTCTGTTCTGCTTTATAGAGTTTTGCTCATATGATACCAGATCTATGCTGGCAGTTAAATGTCCTTCTAATGTTTGGATAATTGGTAGTACCAACTCTATGGTTGAAATACTTGTCAAATAGATTTAAGCCTCTGAACAGTGAAATAGTTAGGAGTGTTTTCCTCAAAAGTTAGCCTGACAAGCTATTTCCTATCTTTAAGTAATGCGACCCCTGTAATCTTATTAATCTTTGATGTGCTAAGATGTCTTTACTGTTAAAATTGTTTCCTAGTATCTTACCTAAATTTTCCATATCACAACTCATTTTGTTACTTCTTGCTATGTCTTCTATGTGAGGTTAAGATTTTTGAGAGTGCTGCTGGATCCTATCCAAATGTCTGACAATTAATGGTCTATTAATCATTGAATTAATAGTTAAAAAGGCTAGGAAATGGAGATTCATTATTTATTTATTTTGGAGGGAGGTATGCAGATGGCTCTCATTGGTCTGCAGATGTCTGAGGTCTTGCTTGTGTAGGGCAGAGCAGAGCACTGGTTATCCCCTTGTGGCTGTTACCCTTTCCAGCAGTTGCTTTGTTGGCTCCTGCCTTGGGTCTTCAACAAACTCTGAGACCTTGGGAGAGCCAGCCAGTGTTTGTGTATGTAATGTTGCATACCCAGTTGTACTTTTGCTGTTGTGTGCCTGGTGAATAACATCCTTGTATTATCAGACTCCTTCTGTTTCAAGAACGAATTCATTATGAATTCAAAAGCCAGCCTCCTGCTTGTTAATGCTTCAACTGGTTGAATGTGTCCTCCTAATATAAAAATATTCTTGTTTTGACCGTCCACGCTGGTACTGAAAATGATCACTGTGCTGAGGGCAGCCCCCTTTAAGACTTCACATTATAACTCTTCAAATTTTTTGTCTCATGTATTCTGTAGGTAGAGTTTTGCAAATATTTTGAATTAGTTATTTGCATTTGACCATTCCTTCCTAGTTTTGTGGTATGAATGTACAGTGGAACAGTAGTATCAAAAGGGTTTTCTAGTGGTATCTACTTATTTCTTTTATGCTGGATGTTTCCCTGTCTGATATAGAAGGAGATTGGGTTGATTTGGCATAATTAGTTCTTCATAAATCTGTGTTGCCCATTGTTTTGTCACCTCCTGATTTGTAGAAACAAAAGCATTTTAATGTGTGGGGAGAAATCAAGAAGATTTTCTCCATGTGACATAATAGTTTTGTTCCAACAAATACAGGTTTGTTTTATCTTCTGTCATCTTTCTGTATTGTTTGTAATTATTCTTCATCCGTGTTGTAGCAGAGCAGCACACATTCTTGACATCTCCCTGAGTGCACTCTAGCATTCTTTGCCCCCCTCCCCCCCCCTTCGCCCATGCCACTGGTCTAATTGTGACCATATAGCAAAAAGCTATTTTCTTCTCACTTAGTTGTGCATCTTGCTGCTATACTATTTTGCTAGAAGTTCAGTGTTCATGCATCTAATCCCTAGGCCTTTCAACTCTTTTTTTAAATCTACCTAACCTGTCCCTTATGTGGTAGAATCATAGTGGGGTTTTTTGTAAATCTCTTCTGCTATCAACAGCAGTTCAGAAATGAAACCTCAGATAAAGTTCTTTCTGAAGAATTACTCTTTCTCTATTAATTGCATAGTGGCTGTAAGTTTTGAACATTTGCATACTGTGATGCTGCAAATGGCAGAAGTGAGCGCCTGAAGTATTTGGCCTAACAAAAATTAATCATTCCATGACCATAAAACAAGTTTTCAGTTGTATGTGTTGCATCTGAAATGTAGCTTTTGTAATACAACTGAACAGGACATCCCTCCCGAAAGGAAGCAGTTCTTGAAATGCTTTGGGGAGTTTAGATGCACAGGCAAGAGAAAACCAGAGCAAAGTGACACTTGCATTTCTCCAAGCCTTAGCAATGAAAGGAGGAGATCAGAAAAAGTATCTGTGATCCTATGACTGTTTCCTCTGTAGAACTGTTCTTATTACCTACTTGCATAATTGACAGATTTTCCTGTTAGTGCAATGGGAATCCATTTAGTGTCTTAAAGTGTTGTTTGTGTTATCATCATAATGGACAGAATGTGTTTTGACTCACAAGTCCTGGTCTTAAAACTAAAGAGGGTGAGCTGTATCATCTTGGAGGTGACACCCAATTACTCAAGCACACATTTGTCTACACATAACTGTGTGAAGTTAGGCACTTTGAACATTTTATTTCTAAATAGCTGGAAACATTGTTAAATAATGCTGATGTAACCTACTTTCAATTTACTGTTCCTGAAAGCAGGTTCAATATATTGCTTTCAAGGTAGAAGATGTTGCATGGTTGCAGCTGACCTGGATATTTTGGAAATCTGGGAAGTAATTAAGGGGAGATGATATACCATGGGAAATGGTTTTCTTTATTTGTTTCTGTTTGCTTTTTTTTGTTTTAAAGAGTAGTTCTTCAGTTGTGACTGTGGTAATGTTAAGTATGACAATGTAGCCTTGTCCTGAAGAAATTTCTGTAGAGAAATTGGAAAAAAGTATGCTTTCTACTTTCTTCTATTCAAGTTTTCTCCCTGGAGGTTCTGCAGGACGGATCTACAAATTCTCTTACTGATTTTACGGCGTTTGTTAGAAGTCTTTTTAACTCAGGAGATGCAAATCAGAATGAAAAACAAAAGTTACCTGCGTTAGAACAAACTTTGGTGACCAGTGAACAGGAAATGACATTGGTATGTAGCCCTGGAAGAACTGATCTAAGAAATTTGTTTATTTCTTCCTGATAGAAAACCTTATTGAGATCCTCAGCCTTTTCTCCTTTTTTAAAACAGGAGCTATCTTCTGCTTTCCATCCTAAACTTATTAATGATTTATTACTTATTTTTTTTTAATAGTGATGACTTTTAGCTTATAAAACCTACCGTGTAAAACCCAAAAGAACAAAACAGTGCCCTTCTACTTCTGTTGAGTCTCCAACATGGATACATCTTTGCTGATAGAGGTTAATTGGACCCATGTAGTACTTCCCTTTCCAGAATTATCCCAGATGAACCAGTGTTATGAAAGCAGTCTTCTCTTCTATGTCTTTGCTTTGTAAGCTGAAACAAGAAAGTTTTTCCAGTTTCTTCTTGTAAATTGGGCTGCCCAAATCTATGAATGTTCTCATACCTCTTCTCTGCAGCCACCTAAGTTTTTTTTATTCCTTTTTTTTTTAAGGTCTGCTTTCAAAGACCTAGAAGCATTAAAGCTATCACTCTAAAAAGATATTTCCTGTTGTGTGTTATTTAATTTCTGATTTCCCTTCCTAGAGAACTAATACTTCTACAAGATAATATTCTGTTTATTACCAAATGAAGGCAATAGATGCACATATGCTACTGCTGGCTTCAGCTTTTTTTTTTTTTAGTTTAGATGTGATCCTGAAGATTTTTTTTTTTTTTACTTTAAAGTACTCTGAAATTAACTACTGTTGTCACCAACACTCTGTTAAAGTAAATGTTTTTAAAGTCAATTCTGCAGGGTTTCAATTCTTGGCAACAAACTAATTTTGAACACCAGTGCAGAAATTTATGGATTTCAATTATAGCGTGCACTGTATCATAATTCCAGTTTTATGCCCTGTGCAGTTCAGTGTTTTGGATTTCTAATGGGTATAGAGCAGTAATCATAAAAGTGATTCAAAATTCACCCAGTAATTACAGAGATTTGCTGTTGCTTTTGCATTAAAAATGATGATGATTTACAATCAACAAAATTGCAGTCTGTGGTTTTAGTTAAGATACTCATGCTATTACACTGCTTATTAGTTATGGTCAATGATTTAAAGCTCAAGAGCTACATGTTAGTAGGCAGTACAATTATTTATTCTTTAATAAAAGATAGCAATAAATTTAAAACAGACATGATATTAATACAAATCTTGCACATTAAAGAATACATATGTAACCCTTTGTATCTTTTGCTCTTTGAAATCAATTATAACTAACATGAAGTAGTTGGTCTACAGCAGCTAAAGTCACGTGCGTATATATATAATTTTTTTTCTGTTACAGTTTCTATTACAGTCCATTAACATTAAGAGAAGCTGCCAGACTTGTTTCTACCTAGTAAATAATGTGAACAAATCCTTTTCTTCTTCACCTCTGCCCATACCACGAATGCACATTTAAGATGCATATGCATTATTAAAAAGGTAGGTGATGTAGTGAAGTGATAAACATTTTAAAATTTTTATAGAAAGAGAGAAAGCCTATCTTACCTGCAAATTATTTCTTAAATACCTTCATAGTAAGGTAAGAACATGGTGGATTTCTGTTTGCATTCTTCCTTTGTCTATTTTCTTCCTTTCATAAGTATTTCTTTTCTGATATTTTGGTGCATAAAAGGACAACAGATTACCACCTTTAGGATGCATTACTTATGAATTAGGTTTTATGTTTTGGACTTAAGAGGTGAAAACTAGTTTAACAAGAACACGTTTCTTTAAAACATTAAAAAATACTAGTGTAAACAGCACTTTCCCCTTCTTATTAAACCTGGATTTTAACTGAGATAAGACAATGTCCGGGCACATTAACAGTCAAGTCACGATGTAAGACATGCTGGTGTAGTTAATGATTATATATCTGTTGGTTGGAAATGCTAATTGAAAAATTTGAATTTTGGGAAGTTCCCCAGCTGTTGAATGAGAGTGTTTTTTTTTTCTGCAAGTTCTCATGGAAAGAGTGGCTTTTTATTTTTGACCAATCCTGTCACTAAATTTATAGTAGTTTATTTTTGTTTGTGCTGTACTGTTGGATAGGTGGCTGAAGTTTTAACCATTACCTTGCATTTACTTAAGTCCATGGGGATGGACCTTTTTTCAGTGGTGTGCAGCAGTGGAACAAGAAGCAACAGGCATGAACTGTATCGTAGGAAGTTGCCTACTAATGTGAGGAGAAACATTTACTGTCAGTGGCAGAGCACTGGAAGAGGCTGCTCAGTGAGGTTGTGGAGTCTCCTTCTCTGGAAATACTCAAGACCTGTCTGGGCATCTGCCTGAGCCACTTGCTGTAGGGAACTGCTTTAGTAGGGAGTTGGACATGATTCCCAGAGGACCTTTTCAGCCCCTGCCATTCTGTGATTAACAGTTGTATTCACCTTACAGTTTGTTTAAAAAAACAAACAAAAAAAGCCACGCGACAAAAAATACCCCAAACTACTGACCTTTGGAAATTTTCCTTGTTAAAGCTCTTGCTCTGCAGTAGAGAGCACATCTGTACTGGCTGCTGCAGGGTAGGAACACTGAGGTTCTTTCAAGTGTCATACCTTATTTAGTTGACTAAGGTAGGATAAGGTGAGTTGAATAGGCAAGTTTGAATAGCAGTACAGTTTTATCACAGTAAATGACTTGAGAGTTGGTAAATGCAAGGCAGGGGAGATAAATCTCAAGTCTGGCTGAAAAGTCTTTTTTTTCTTGTCTGTGGTATACGTGGTTCTAGAGACTACTGGATATTTTCTGATGAGTCTGTAAAAGGTTTCATTTGGATTTTTCCAGGTTGAGTGAGCTTTCAGTGCTTGATGAAATTGAACCTAGGCTTTCAGTAGAATCTCTTCTGTCTCTAAAGCCAGCCTCATCTTTCCACGTCTCCTTGTCCTCTTCTTCATCAATATGTCTTTTTCTTACTCTCTGGAAGACTTGAACCTGTGACTTGTACTAGGCCCTCGTTTGTGCAGCGGATCTCTGGTGTATCCATAAACCCAGGTGGGTTTCTATAGTGAACGCAGCACACCTACTCCTGAAGTCCTGTGACTGATGTTTGGGTCAGGAGTTTGCCCAGGGGCGATGTGCCCCGATGCCCTCACAGCTGCTGCATCAGGTTGCATTCCTGAATAATTGCAGATGCCTTTAGCCAAATCAGTTGTTAACTATTTTAACTACTGTATTCCAGTGAATGCAATGAAAGTACAGAGTTTGAAGTGGAGTTAGTCTCTCATTTTGCAAGCAGTTTAAACAGGTTGTGTGGAGGCTGTCCTTAATTTTTTTAATGTACAAGTCTTGCACAAATCTGCATGCAGAAAGTGTTTTTGTGAGAAGGATTAGTTTTGATTTTTAGTCCAGTGGTATGGGAAAGTCCGTGGTCATGCTAGACTAGACATCAAAGTCTGGAAATGGAGCAGAAGCAGTGATGAGGGCTGGGGGAAATTCAGGAGTGCTTCTTCTGTCAGGGTTTGTCTCTGACTCCTTAAAACACTACTTTCTGTCTTTGTATGCTGTATATCNAAGGGAAAAGAAAAAAAAAACTGCACCGCCAGTGGCCGCGCGGCCGCCCGAGCAGAGCCGCGCGCTGCGGGGGGAGGGGGAAACAGCGGGAATAGATGGGTCTATAACAAAACAACGGCACGATTTGAGAAGGAAACGGTAACTTTACTAAATCTAATAAAATTGAACAATTGAGAGAGAAACAGAGAGAGAAACAGTTTCCAAACCAAAGCTGGGAGCTTACGGTAGGAGGAACTGCAGGGGAAAACACGCGTGCTGACTCTCCACGGCAGCCGAGAGAGAGAGCGCGCCCAGGCCGAGCGCCGCCTCGCATCCGGTACCGAGCTCCGCCCCTCCCCTGCTCCCAACAGCATTAACTCTTTAGCTCCCTGCATGATGTTCTGATGTGGAATACCGGTATCAAAACCACAAAACCACAACACCTTGTTTGTGCAGCGGGTCTCTGGTGTATCCATAAACCCAGGTGGGTTTCTATAGTGAACGCAGCACACCTACTCCTGAAGTCCTGTGACTGATGTTTGGGTCAGGAGTTTGCCCAGGGGCGATGTGCCCCGATGCCCTCACAGCTGCTGCATCAGGTTGCATTCCTGAATAATTGCAGATGCCTTTAGCCAAATCAGTTGTTAACTATTTTAACTACTGTATTCCAGTGAATGCAATGAAAGTACAGAGTTTGAAGTGGAGTTAGTCTCTCATTTTGCAAGCAGTTTAAACAGGTTGTGTGGAGGCTGTCCTTAATTTTTTTTAATGTAGAAGTCTTGCACAAATCTGCATGCAGAAAGTGTTTTTGTGAGAAGGATTAGTTTTGATTTTGATTTTTAGTCCAGTGGTATGGGAAAGTCTGTGGCCATGCTAGACTAGACATCCAAGTCTGGAAATGGAGCAGAAGCAGTGATGAGGGCTGGGGGAAATTCAGGAGTGCTTCTTCTGTCAGGGTTTGTCTCTGACTCCTTAAAACACTACTTTCTGTCTTTGTATGCTGTATATCTGTGCTTTGTAAGCAGGAGTTCTTCAGCAAAGTGTTAACTGAAAAAGGGCAGTGGGTGATGGCAGGAAGTAAACTGCTGCAGAAGAGTTCTCTGCTCAAGCCGGCTTTTCTTCAGTTTGCTGAGCATTCAAACCAGAAGGTTTCAAATTAGCTGTGGGTTTGCAGAAATAACTTTGGGCAGAGCATTCTCTGATTAGTATAGTGGACAGTGCTGGATGGGTTAACAGTTACTGCTCATAACCAAGTGGTTTCTCTGTTTAGACTCAATTTTGTGTCATACAGGAAGGACAGAAAAAAGTAAGACCTTAAGTTCCCACTGAGTCTGTAAAGCATGAACATCTGCTGGAATCATGAACTGAGCACTGTCTGTGTTTGGTAACAGGGCGAAGGCAGCTGACCACGAGCATCCTTCTCCTAATTGCTTTGTCAAATGTCACTGCGGTTCCATGCAGGGGAAGGAGATATTTCCTTAGTGACAAGGAAATAAGACAAACAGCAATCAAAATTGAAATAGTCTTCCAGTTTGCTGTTGCGCCTAGGTGTATTTAATCATATCTGTCATTCATCGTGTTCAATTCTTGTTTCTTTTATTTTTTTATTTTTTGCTAAGAACTTGTTGCCTTTCTTCCACTGAAATATGTGGTCTGGAGTTTTTGTTTTAGAATCTACTGGCCTTTTCACCTTTTTAGTAATTACTGGAAATAAGTATAGGTCAGAGTTTGTTTGGATCTTTCTACTTGCTTGTTCTTTCTACTGCACCAATTTTCTCTAGCCATATGCTCACCTGCCCAGATATTGATGTGTTTTTCTTCTTGTCTCTTGAATGTCATCTTAAAGTTACTTTTATGCAACAGGAAGAGAACGAGGTATACTTGACTCCTGTGAACAGCTCACCATAGTGTATAAAATGGTTAGAGTTCAAAAGAATGTCTTACTTGGTGCTTATGTTTGAGGCCTCTGGCCCTTCAAGAGACAGTAATAATCCATATCTGATCTTCATGTTAGTGAAATAAAGGCATTTTTATATGTACTTCAGTGTTAAAAATGTACTATATTCTGCTCCAAAAGGGATTGAATATGTAAGCCAGAATTGCACAAACTCCATATTGATCATTCAGCTTGTGAAGCTCAAATAAGGAGACTGTGGTCAGTAATGCAAAATAGAGTGTGACTATGTAACAGTCACAGTGTCAGATTAAATCAAGTTGGGTGATAGCATGCTATGACAGGTTAGACTTGAGTGTTGACTGTAAAATCTTGAGAGTTTCCTGGGCAGCAAGGCAGATTAGACTTCTACTGTCCTGGAGCTGAGTCAAGTCTTTCTGTTGAGCACTACTACTGTGTCCCCTGAGCATTTTTGACTCTGTGGGAATATAAGACAGCAGCAGTTTCCTGTGCAAAGTAACTCACTGCAGCTGTTTGTTAACACTTGCTGTAGAAGTGGCTGTTTGCCTTATTTGCATTATTCAGTCATGCTGAATAATGTTTGCTTTTCAAATGAAATATCCTGAAACTGGCTGCATTTACATGTGGTGACTGAAGCTACCTAATTAGTATAATTAACATAATTAGCTAAAACTTCATTGTTCTGCAGAGTTAAACTGTTAGATAAGCCTTTGGGCTCAGAATGGGCATTTGGAGTACCTGAGTTAAACTACTGTAGGCAGGGATGTGCTGTTTGTTTATTAATTAATAGCAGAAGAAAACATGACATGGAATTTATTGAATGTACTGTTGAGTTAGATCTCTCATCAAGGGAAATTTTTTTGTTGGTGACATATTAAGATTGCATGAACTTTATTTGCACAGATGTTCTTGTGATAAAAAAAAAAACTTGTGTATGAGCAGCACTTCTGAAGATTTCAGATTGTATTCTGTCAGTCTGGGTACTGCAAGTACCCATACCAGACAGGTAGGAAGGGCAGCCATCACCACGTGGGTGGGTACTGGCCTCAAACTGTCCAAGGAGTTGATAGGGCTTCTGGGGGGAGGTAGGTGGACTCTGATTTTTGTCTGACAGTAATAAATACGGTTGAGGATTTATCTAGTTGATCAAAACATGAGGGGAGAGATTGGTCCCTGGTGTAATATACAGCCACTGTAGAGTTGAATCTGGTGTGATCTGTTTTGTACTTCTAAAAGCAGTATCAGCAAGGTGAGCAATATTCAGTAGAATAAACATAGATTCATGCTTCAGATGCCTTCAATTTAAGCTAGGATACTTTACAGATAATAGTGTTACAAAACAGATGTATAAGGGTCTTAGGAAAATTGATGCACTGCATTCTTACTTTTGCGTTAATTATTTAACTTTTCTCTGTATAGCTACAGTTATACTTTTATGATTTTTGCTAAGCTGGAATTTTGTTTCCTTTGCCCTAAAATAGGCTTCATAAAAGATTATTATGATTTATGTAATGATATGCAGAAGTCTGAGTAAGGAATAACTAAAGTAAGGAATAAATAAGTAAGTGTGATAGCTCACACTTCTCTCTTCTTGCAAATTCTCCTCTTAACTGTGTTGTAATTGATCTGTCTATGCAATGTATAACATTTTGAGTAAAAGTACAGTACCAAAGCATGCAGATGCATCAGACCAGCAACCAAAATGTTGAGGTTTGTATGGGAGAGGTTTGAAAGGCGGGTGAGGAATTTTGACAGTTACTTTTTTTTTCTCACAATTTTTTAATTGAAACAGGGATATTGAGCAATATAGACTACATGTATTAAATGCGTGTGGAAATATCAGCTGGCATGTACTTGCACAATGTCAGTGTGAAATTAAAACTGTCTTGTGATGATAATAAATGCTAGTGTATAGTAATGTTCAGTATATCGGCTCCTACAGCAATTGTGCTGTAACTTATCTTTGAAGTATGTAGTAAATGCTTTATTTCAGTGTCCTAAAAATAATAGAAATGTGCAATTTTAGGGGCTCATTTGTAACCATATACACTTGTGACTGATCAGTCCTAGCATGCATTCAGCATTGAAGCTTGCCGTGAATGTTTATTTTTCACTCAAAAACCTTGTCTCTTGTAAATGTTATTTTTACTGTGGGACCTTTTGCTTCAGCAACACTACTTTTTTCAGAGAACCTTGTAGATAAATGATGAGTGTATACTAGGGGCCATATGGGTGGAGAAGTGGTGTTGAAAGCCAGAGTAATTTATTACAATCAGCTTGTTCCTGGAACAGGTGAGGTAAATCATTAGTTGCCAAGGACATCTCATGAGTGAGCAGAGATGCAATTCATTAACTGAGTGGGGGGAAAAGTAGGCCACAACTTTAATCTTCTCTCATCTCAAACATAAGTGAATGGTAGGAAGGTGGTACTAGATGGAGGAGACTTTGTGGGTATTGGTTTTTTTCTTGTTTATTAAATTTATACTGTTTTGTGCTACTGAGTTTTATTTGTTCTGATACATAAATGGGCTTTTCAGAATACATTTGAGGATTGTGATGTTTGTTCTTTTTATCTGATTCCAAAAACTATTTCTAATCCTAATACTTCAGAAGCCTGTGGCTTTCACTGTGTGAATTTTTAGAACAGCTGTTGTTAAACTTAATTGGACATTAGAGCTAGTAGGTCTTTTTTCTGAAAATATTTTGTTGAAACTGTTTTTGATTAAGTATGTGAGGTCTGATACTGCAACATTATAAGAATGGAAGGTTTCACAACGAACAGCACAACATCACAACAGTTAGATTAAAAAAAAAAAAGTGGGCAACCTAGAGTACTTTATTTAAATAATCCAAATGAATTGTTGTTTTTTGCTCTTATTCTTTGCGGTGGTGAGATGCTCATTTTCCAGAAAAGAATCTTTTAAGTTGTATTTTTTTTCTGTGAAATAGAAAATTAGCTGATGTTGATGCGGGAGTAACAAGCTAATGAATTGAGGAGCAGGAAGGAGGGAACATGAAGGCAATCTGAGAGTCGTTATGAGTTTATTCTCTGCTTTTCTGGAAACAGAGAAGGAAGTGTTGCCAAGAAAAAGGAATACAAAAACCGTTAAGACAAAAGGGTAGGTTGTTACAGCTATCATATACCAAAGTACCAATGCAGGACAAGCTTGATTATGATAGAGTTTGTGGGGAATTTGTTTTGCCTTTATGGGAATTAAATAACAAAACAATCAAACAAAAAAACTGGTGGCCTCCCACACTAACTGATACTGTTATCTTTGACTTGTTTAACTGTGGGATCTAAATGTCAGATAGAAAATGACTTTGGATCTTCTAAAGCAGATCTACATCCTCCATGCATATTTCTTTTTCCAAATATTTGCATACCTTTATTCAGAAGTAAGCTTTGGTTTTGGTAATAAGTTGTCATCAGAGAGGAATTATTACTTAAAACCCTTCTGATAGTGATCTGTTGCAAATGATTTTGTATCCACTTCTATTCTATGATGCATTGTCACTTCTGTCTCCCTTGTCTTTCTTCATTGGTACTCTTCAAACCAGGACTTTACTACAGCTGGCACATACAGTTAAACACCAAGTTTGCACAGGACTGTTCTCATCACATTTATACAACTCTGAAATTAATTCAGCATTAATTCAGTATTGTCTATAGAACCTTAAGCTATGATGAGCTTGAAAGTCTACAGTTAGTCTTGTTATAATGAAAGAATCTTCAAGATGTACTACTGACTTTAGTTTTCTTTATACCTTAAGCTGATTTCTTCCTTAGGCGATGTCCAGAGGATGTCTAAATTTTCCCTCTTCATTTAGATTGCTTTGGTAATTGTCCCATTTAGCATGTGCCAATTATAATGTGATGCAGATGATTATTGTTATTGATACCTACTGAAGGAGTGTGGCCCAACCCAAGTAATGCCTATTTCTCAGTTAAAGGTTCAATTTGTCTGGACAGGATGGTGTTTTCTCATTCAGGCTGAGGATCTTTGGGCCCTTATCCTTCCAACTCTTATCATCCCTATATAGGGCTGCATAGAAAGGAGCTGACTATTAGATACTCCTAGACATCTATGAAATCTAGGTAGAGATGAGATCAGTGCATTTGTATCATTTGTCAAAGAGCACTGATCATTTCACAATTGTGCCAATTAATATAGTCTGCTAAGGGCAAGTATTTTTGGTTTTTGTGGCTTTTTTCTTGCTTTCTTGCACTTCATCATACTCTGTCTCTTTCTCCTCCTCTCCAGTTGTTTAATAAGGCATGCGGATGACTGAGTCAATAAATAACTTGCGTTGACTTCCTGCTCAGAATACTAATCCAGCTCTTAGTGATTGCTGTGTCCTGTAGGTGGTTATGATTGAGTCTGGGTTTTTTTCTAAGCTGCTTGGGTCTCACCAGCTCTGCTCAGCCGGTGCTTTCCTGCTGTAGTGGAAGGCAGGAAATATAATCTCTTATTGGTGTCAAGAAGATGCAGTGTCCTGCTGAGGACTCTGTCATTAGTCTCCCTCTGTGTCTTGAAATCAGAAGATTCTTTTCCCACTGGTAAAATGTCAGTGATTGGAATGCATGTATGGCTCTGTAAAGAGGTAACACATGAAAGAAGTCATCTCTTGACGATGAATTCAAGAAATATGCTATGACACAGATGGCAGGAGGGCTGTAACAGATAAATGTATGTGGTTAAATTCTATACTTAAAAAATAAATAAAATATTCTCAATAGCAGACTTGGTTGAACTCTGCATTGCTGTAAATGTATGTGTGGGGGAAAATGCAAAACAACCAAGACATTTAGGAATGAAAATTATTTCTTGAGCCTTAAGAACAGATACTGGGAGCATTTACTGAAATGGATATTGCATTTTTTTTCCTAAATTCTTAAGTGTTTCCATCATATTAGAGAATTCAGAGACACTGTATTCTTCCTTGTTTAAACAAATTAAACTACAACAATTGAAGTCCTAAAGCTGGAGTCAGGAAAAAAAATAGAAGTGCAATTGAATGTGATATTTTCTATACATTTGTGTATTGTGGATTTATATAATTCTTATTTTCTTGCTCTAGTTAAGTCACAGGATTTCAGAGTTAATCTGTGCATAGAACTTAACGGTCTGTGCAGACCATTGTGTTGCACATCATGTGTACTGGTTTTCCAATTGCTGCTTTTCCAGAAGCAGCAAATTTCAGAAAGATAGGAAATATCTGAGGATGGTAGAAGAACAAGTTAGAACTTACCTAATAGAAATTTACTGGACTTAAGCAGTGCTGGAGCATCATCCAAGCTTAAGTTGAACCTACAGGACCTATGGCCTGAGGTGACAGGCTGAAAGTCTCTGTTTTGGTACCAGGTGTTGTGTCTTTGTTAATCAGAAGTACTTTATACCACTTCAGTGCATGGTGCCATGCAGTTTCACAGTGATGTAAAGATAATTGTTTGTCTTGTTTGTTTGTTTTGTTTATCTTTTATGATCTGAATAAGGAAAGTGAACTATGAAATGAGAAGCAGAAAGGTAGAACTGATGAGCACCAGAACTGGGACTAGGCTTTTTCAGGTTGATAATTTCTTCCAAGCCAACCTCTCTATTGATAAAGGGAATTGGGGACCTTCACTGTAGCTATTCTTTTCACTCTGTTTCAACAGCCTTACATTTTTTTTTTCTCTAGGAGTTTTCTTTTTTGGATGTTTCTTTGTACATAATCCAACTATCCTGTGATAGTTTATCATGGGACGTGATCTTTTGGTGACATGGTGGTGCTGCCATTCCAAGTGATGGATTTTTATCTTGCTTTGCACACACAGAATCAACATGGGAATTTTCCTGTTTTTTTCCTTTGCTTAGGAAGCAAGGATGGTTTGATGAACTGGCTGGAAGCCACAGGTTCCTGTCTGCTTTCTCTTTTAACCCAGAAGGCACTGCTATTTTGGTTCCTGTTTCCAGCCTTCTTTACTGACAAAGCCATTTTCTCACTTAACAAATGTGAATATTTTTACTCTTATGCGCAGTATTTTCAGCAAGAAACTAACAAGTATAAATAAAATAATATTAGCAACAAAACTGCCTTTATCATGTTTGTTTTAAAGTAAGCAAAGCTTCAGTATTATCTCCCCAGAGACAGGGAGATAACTGTTCTGTAAAACATAATTGAAAACTACTTTGCTGTGTTCTGCTTTTGGCTTTTGTTTCTGAGAAACAGTGTTGTGTTGTTTTTCTTCTTGTTGGTGTTTTTGGTTTGTTTTATTTTCCTTAAACATTGCTTGGTATAAATAGTTTTAAATTAGTGTTTCATATTCCAACGTCTTGTGTTTTCTGGGGCTTGAGAAAGAGCCAGTTCATAGTTTCCTGGTCTTCCAGTCAGTACAGTTGTGAAAAATATATGCAAGTCTAAATAGATATTTACTTTGGATAGTTTAAGGGACTTTATCTTCCCCTGAGAAAACTATAGGTAATCTATTATTAAATACATTTCTAAAAAACTTTTTTTTTACGTGCCTCTCTTAGAAAATGAGAGCAATAAATTCAGTAGTATTTTGGGATTTTTTTAACTTGTTATTTCAGTATTGATCACTACAGGAGTGTGGAAATGTAATACTGCATATTGCATTTTTTTTTTGTCCTTTTAATCAGTAGGTGTCTACCTCAACAAATTACATAATCTACAAAGTGAACTGAAAAGTAAGCGTTTATGTAGAGGTGGTCTGAAGTAATTCCTGTGCTCTTTAGAGTCGAAGTATCATTTGACAGATAGTAACACTTGTGAATAATGTTGCACTTGAAGTTGCCCCTTAGATTGGTGGAGGCTCATATATACAACTTTGTTTTTTTGTTCCACTCTTGTTTACTTCCAAAAAAAAAAAAAAAGGTTCCTTATGCATCCAGTCTTTTTCCTGAAATTGTAACAAATAGCTGGTGGTTACTGAAAAACCATAGCAAGTTGCATGTATGTGTACTTATATGGATACATGTAGTACTTGTCAGATCATAACTCTTTGCAGACACTAACTCTTACAATTATCTGCAAGGTTAATATAATTATCTACAAGGTTAATTCTTTTTATACCTTAAGTGTCATTAATATTCCTAATTACCAGCGGTGTTAATACAATTTTTAAATTTGTGCAGACAAAGCTCAGTCTTTATGGTTTAAAAGAAAGAATGAAAAAATGGAGAAGATTTATTTTATGGAGTTAATGTTTTTTTTGCACTTTTTTGTTCTTTTTCTGAGAGTAGATTGCTCAGTGCTACCTTTTTGAAAATAACTGCAGGACTGGTTATTCTTGGACTCCTTCACACACAAAGGAAGTTATTCTAATGTGGAATTAAACTATTTCTATCCTTAATTTAAATGTCTGGTATATATTGGGTTTTTCAGCTAAAATGGAGTATTCCTATTCTGTGTGCCTTGTTGATCCATCACAAGATTATATTTGTTTTTCCTGTGGGTGGTGTTGTCCTGCTGATGTTCACAGTTAATTACAGTTTGAGCTATTACTCTGTTGTTTTAGTATAAACGGGCCTTGCCCTGTGAGGTGTTACAGCTGTTCCTCATTCATACATTCTTCCAGAAGACTGGTTGGTGCTTTCAGAGACTGGCCATCCACTGTGATGATGAACATTTCCTCTTTTTTGACCTTCACAAATTCCACTTATTCCCTTGTCAGGAAGAGTGGTACATAAGATCAGTCTCAACTCAGCTACGTTTCTGACAACTTTCAAATTCATGTACTGACCACTCTACCATCCCCTTAGGAAATCAGATTTAATGTAAATACACACAAAAAAAAAAAAAGTGAGAGCAAGCAGATTCAATGTTAACAGTTTACCAGGACCAGATGCCAATCAGCAAAGGTTACTGAAGGATCTTGATTACAAAGCACAGTATTGCTGTACAGAAGTATGATTCTGTCAAGCTGACTTGACTCTACCACCATGTCAGAGATACTGTAGTAAAGGATTGCATCAGCTGTGGGAGAGGCTTGGCATTGTTTCAGTGGAGGAAAATCTGACTCAAGGTCTGAGTGTATGCATGGTGCTTGAGTGAGGGGAGGAGATCTTGGGGGTGTGTAGTGTTAAGATTTTGAGAGAGACTTTGTGGTTCCTTAAACACTGGTTAAAGTGGGCAGAGTGCCTTAGAATTACAGGCAAGGTTCATTTGTCAGTTAAGGGGCAGGAAGCAAAGAGATGATGGTTAACAGTTGATTTTCTGGTTAGAGAAGTCAGCACAGGTATTTCCCTGGCATTACTTCTGGAATGTGTTTCACTGTCCTTAGTGAGTGAAGAAGAGACAAAACAGTAAAATTTCTAATCTGCTGGTTGATGCTGAGAATTAGTTAAGTTGTACAGTCCTGTGGTGATGGCAGAGAACTTCAGGGGAATCTTTCCAAAAGGAACAAGTGAGCAAAAAGGCAGCAGATGGTTCTAGTGTTGACAAGTATGAAAGTAGTGAGTTGAGGAGAAGACTTATTCAAATGAGGAATAAATGTCTCCAAAGTTCGAAATGCTGATTACAACTCAGGAGAGAACCATACTATTGATGTTAAAAATCATCAGTTCAAAGTGCAAAGAAACGAAAATGTTTTTTTCAAACTTCTGGGGAAAGAACTGAAAATAAAATGAAAAGCATTGTTTAGCTGCTACATGAAATGTTGCGCTTGCACCTTGAGTATGAACTGCATCCAGAATATGATATAATGTAGTTGTGCCAGGTACCAAGGTGAACAGCAGAACTGCTCCAGTTGCCCTGTGACAAAAGGCTAAAAGGACTGTAGAACTGGCAGTCAGAAAAATGAAAATATTATGAAAGATCCATCCCAGAGTGGATCTGATATTCACCAACTTTTGTGATATGATAACTGCTCATTTAGAAAGCTGTTCTTCACTTGTAACTTCAGTTATACATTTAAGATTTATTTGATACAGCAAAATCTTGGTGATCTCTGTGAATGTTCAACTTGACACATGCTGCTAATAACACAGCAGTAGGAGTACATTTATTGTGGAAAGTTTGCCATATGTATGAGCTGTTGCAGGATCATGTTTCTGGGTGCCTCTTGATCAGTTACTTGAATGCTTGGCTTAAGCTACGACTTGCTCTTTTCACTTGAAGGCTACTTACCTTGTGTAAACTAATGTGGGAGCCTGTTTCTGAGGTAGGTCCCCTATCAGGATGGAATAGGGCAGGGTGGAAGTTCCAAGGGACTGGAAGGTACTTCAAAGTTATTGTCTAAAGTAAACATTAGGGTTTTATTTCTTTGTATTTCATTTATGCTTTTGACTACAGAAATGCATACTGGAGTGACCTACTGTAACTTCTCTGAAGGTATTACATATTTGACTTTTCTCTCACCATTTTTATTTTTTGATATAAGGTATGGAACAACACAGTACCCTCTTTGTATTGTACTAAAACACTGATAGATTCTTCCATTGTATTAATTCCTTCACTATTTGTATATACAAGTTAGGGGAGGGGAAAAAACTGACAGTTTGAGAAGATGTGCAAAGTGAAATCCTGTGGATTGCTTCTTCCATTCTGTGGTTGAACTTCATGATTTGGTATGGTACTGCATCAATTAATAACAACCTAATAGTTAACATACTGGTGCCAGCAGGCAGTGACTTCAAGTGTGACTTACTTTATTTAATCCCTCAAAATTTCTGGTTTTGTAAAAAGAATTTACAATAACAGTATAATGGAAGAAATATGAGGGAAAATATGATTTCTGTAGATCTGAGTAGAGTTTGAAAAAAGCTTTTGTCTCTAGGTCACACAAAGTTACGTTCTTTACTGAGGGTAAAAACAAAAAAAATTAAGAATACTTCAGAATGTTGGATTGCTTTCAACAGTGAAATAAGGGAAAGGTGTTCCTGGATTTTAGGTCTAACAAAGCAAACCGTTATCTGAAATTCTTCCTATGAAATAGCAAGGAAACTCTTTAAATTTCACCTCTGTCTCTCTGCTATTGGAAAACTTAGTGCATGCTCATGGACTCCTTTGGAGTAGCAGGTCAAGGCATAATCTTATGCTCACCTTTGCCTATGTGTAAGCATCAAACATTGTTGGTGCCTGGGAGTTTGCGTTGAAGCTCATGCGGAGTGGAGATGGCAGCCGTTTCCCCAACCTGTTCTTCCTTCCTCTCACACTGCGTTTCCACCCTCATTCCCCAGGAACACTGGTGTTGCAGGGCAGATTATGGCTCGAGTTTCAGGACTGACTTCCAGCCTTTTGGCAGATGGGCAGTGAATTGCAAACTCGCAGTTGGTTTTGCATGAGCTGTAGATCCAATGGCAGCAGTTAAAACTGTCAACGTCTCGTGGTGCCTGAAGATAACGAATGTAATATAAACCCAGGAAGCCCACGAGCAGCCCTGGCTTTCCAAATAGAGGAAATCTTCTGAGTCTCTGTATTTCAAGACAGTCTTCTGATCTTCTCAGGCATTCATAATACTTAATGCTTACATAGTATCCTTCTTATTACATACATTTTGCTAACAAAAAGTTCAAAACAGTTGAGATCAATGTGTTTCAAAACCATTTCAGGATGTTGACAACTGGTTATTGATTTCTTGACCACGATAAATATGGCTTGATAATGCAGCAACTAACTTTACATAGTTATATTCCCATTCTCCAGCAAATGCATGGTGTTACTCTTGGGGATTTCAGTAATAAAATATGATACTTTAGATTTTTTGTTTTCCACTAGCTTGGCTGTTTTTAGTTGAGTACAACACAGAGGCTATTTCATTATCAATTGGTAACATTTTATAAAAATAAAGGAGAATTGCACAGAAAACATCTCAATATTTAAGGAGATTTCCTTTTTTTCTGGTGAAGATAGAAGGAATGAGCCTTAGAAGAACTAAAAGATTCCAGTGCAGGGGACCTAGTGATGAATGAAGCCTGGTTTTCAATTGGAATGGTTGAAATGGAACAGAGTGTTGTATTATTGTAGAATAAAGTGACACCCAAGGAAAGTAATTAAATGGAGAAATGATCGTGAAATGTGTTAAGTAATTGCGGAGAGTCATGCATGCAGAAATAATTTGTTTTCTGTCAGTGGATGTGGTTCTGAATAGAACTGAGTATTGTTTGAAGATACAGCTGCTGTTATCCATAGTGTTTGTGTGATTTACCTTTTTATTTGAATATTGTAGCGGCTTGCTTTTCAATTAAATGACCCTATATATGATAGAGATTTACAGTCATAATGTATTCTAGAACATACTTATGGTCTAGAAATTACATGGTTATTCTAATATTGTTCAGTGATCATTAAACAGTGGTCCTTTTGGATCCACAGATGTTTCTTAGAGTTATGTAAATATCATGTACAGTTTCTGCCTGTAATTAATTTTACGTAATAAGTGTCCTCAGCTAGCTGTCATTTGCATAGAGATGTACTCTCTGTACATTCCAAGACTGTAGATTGTGTGATATTGATTGCAACTCCAGTGCAAAGTTTGACAATGGAGTGCAACCTGAAATTCCTCAGTAGCACAAGTGAACACATTTGGAACCCAAAAAAAGATCGAATGAAGCTGGAGATAATTCACACCAGCTATGAAGACAACACATTTCATTACCTTCACATCTGTGAAGGTGCAATTCGGAAAAGAACATTGGTTTCAACTTTCTTGATATAGCAAGATTGTTCATCTTAAACCTATGTGCAAGAAAATATGCAATACCTCTCTGTTTGATGGGGCACAATATATTGCTTGTCTGCCTGCTAAGTACTTATATGCAATATGATAATGTGACCGACCTGTTACTTCAGTCTTTCTGTGTAAACTCACCATTTCTACTTCCACTTTAATTTTTAATGCTATTTCTGAGACAGAAAAATACACTTGATTTTGTACAAACTACAAGGATTTAATTCAAAGTAAATAATTAGGGTGGAAGATGTATGGTAGGACTGTGGTTTAATTTTTAATTAACGCTGAGGTTTGTACTAGAGTTATGTTTATATTGAGCAGTTCAAAGAAATGCCTCCAAATCTCCATGTCGCTGCTTTGAATCGTAGTGAAAGGTAAGTAGCCAGGTGCATTTCAGGTCTTGTTTGCATTTAAAATGTAATATAGTTTATATTATTTACACCTTTGTAGTATACAAAGTACAATTGGTCAGAAAGAGGAGTGTATCCAACATTTGGACAACTGTAAGCAACCCTTACTGTGACATTCACCACTGAGTGTATAGCTAGGGAAAAGTATAGGTAAAAGTCACTGTCCTCTAATAGGGCTGGTACACTGAGCAATTGTCTTTGTAGAGTAAGGCTCTATAAATTCCAGTGATGTAAGATCACTTTGCTATAAGTGAGCTGTTTCACTAGAATAAATGCATCTGAAGAAAATCTTCAAATGTTTGAAGAGTTAATTGTATGGAGGTTGTTTTCTGGAATGGGAATTGGTATAAATCTGAGATTTTGACATTTTGCATGTCCCATAAGAAAGGCAATGCTTTTTCT